>BJKM01000254.1:0-585000 GCA_015082035.1 Chaenogobius annularis
GTGTTATTTTAAGCAGAAATTCCTTATTTTGTATTTGTTTATTACTATGAACTATAACGTTTATCTAAAAAAATGATTGAATATGCGTTTAAATGGTTTACTTGAATGTACAAAAAAATTTACCAATTACTCGATTAATCAAAGACAAGAATCGATAGATTACTCGACTACTAAAATAATCGATAGCTGCAGCCCTAGCTTAGACATTTGTTTTACAATTATGTCTTATTGGTTAGACCCACGCTGTATACTTCGGCTTAGAGTTAGAGGAAGAAAGGAATCTTACCGTTTGTTCGCCAAAACATGTACTTCGAGCCTAGCCTTCTTCGGCACCTCAGCAGCTCTACTGGCTCTACTGTGCTGTGCCGTGAAGCCAAGCCCTGGCCATCAAACATGGCCACCATTTTGAGCCAATGGGAGCGGCTGAAACTAAAGATTAAAACGGCGTTTTAAAGAAAACTGAAGCATTTAAAAAAAAAAAAGTTTATGATCTGAAAAAAAGACTAAAATCGCCACAAAATCCTACCTTTGTTAAAGCTGTAGGTGGTCTGACAGCCGAAAACAAGCATATTGTTTTTACCGTGCACTCTATGGGACAAATGCTTTATGGATTGTGGAGGATTTTTTCTCTGCAGTTCCAGTGGACTGGCCAGTAGTCTAACTCATGACAGGTTTAAGCTAGAAATACCCTATCCGAAGGGAGAAACTAAGATGGCCGCTTAGCCAGACTGCTCCGTCAGGCTACAGCTAAGTCCAAGCAAAATATCAGTTTAAATCACCCATTCACCTGGGGGAGATTACTGATTTAGCAGTGGGATAACACAAAAGTGAACTTTCTAAAGACAAATTCATGTCGGGTGGATCGCGCAAGAGAACCGGCACTAAGCCCCAGGCGAATACAGTCGCAGCTAGGCTAACAGGTACGGCTGTTACACCAGATTCTGCCTCTCCACCTACCCGCGGGCGAAGCTCCAGCACTGGCTCTGGTTCGAGCGCCGCTCTGGAACAGAACAGGAGCGAGATAGATCCAGCTATTGTGTCGGCTCTGCGAGAGATCACGGATCACATAAAGGCAGTGGACACAAAGATTGATGCAGCGCTCGGTGGTTTGCAGGTTCTGAACTCAAAGACTAACGAGATGGAGAACCGAGCCGCAGCAGCCGAGAAGCAAATCTCAAACCTGAAGGAGCTAATGTGGCGCATCTTGAGAACCGCAATCGCAGCGGAATTATGCAGGTTGTCGGTCTATCAGAGGTCACGGAGGGGAATGACATGGTCAAGTTCATGGAGAACTGGATCCCTGAACATCTAACAAGGAAGACTCCTGGACAGTGACATGTTGTCCCTTTATCTCCCTTTCCTTTTTTGGACCTTAATGGACACATGTGAGATGCTATAGGACCTTATCATCCAAACAGAGCACTTCGCACTCAAAATGCTGGACTTCTGGTGGTCCCAAGGGTCTCTAAAAGCACAGTAGGAGGTAGAGCGTTTAGCTCCCAAGCTCCTGTGTTGTGGAATCAGCTCCTGTCCATGTTAAAGAGGCCCGACACAGTCTCTTCATTTAAGGACCAGGCTTTCAAAATGTTCCTCTTTGAAATGGCTTATGGCTCAGGCCAGGTTAGGAACATGAGGATAATAAAACCTTACAGTCATCCCAGCTTTATGCTGATCCTAGCATGCAACTACTACTGGGTGAAGCCAGTGAGCACGCTGGTCTGTGAGGGTGCCCCAACTATCCTTTTCCTACTACTTTTCTGATCGAAACAATATTTAATATTATAACTTCACTTTTCACTATTTGTTCATCGCTTTTCCTTCTTTTCCTCCCACTTCCCCGACTCGGTAGTGGAGCAGGCACATCGAGGACCTGTGGATCCAGAT
Organism: Chaenogobius annularis; assembly: GCA_015082035.1. NCBI lineage: Eukaryota > Metazoa > Chordata > Actinopteri > Gobiiformes > Gobiidae > Chaenogobius > Chaenogobius annularis. The sequence continues at coordinate 1,885 of BJKM01000254.1, forward strand.
GCTCCCTCAGATGCAGAACAGGATTCTGCCCTGGGAGAAGAACGGTCTCTACTCCATATGAACGGTTTCATCAGCACGAAGAATTGTTCTCCTCCTGATGCTGGGTCATAGCTCCCACCGTATACGTATCTGCAAATTTGAGGCGCGTTCCTCCTGTTCCGTCCAAAGGGAGTCGGATCTCTCCTCACTTTTTTTTTTTTTTTTCACACCCCCTGTCTGGAACTCCTACAGGTTTCCTATCTTTTCTCCAAAGAGGTATTGTGGTAGTTTGTTCCTGGCCGAGAAGGAGGGTCTAAGAAACAGGGGAGTTTGGGAACATCTGTCTAAGGACACAGGATGCTGGGGGCATTTTCCAAGTTTATTCTGTTTTTATATGTGTTCTTTCCCACTGTAAGCCCTTTCGATACTGGCAACTACTGTTGTGAACTTTTGACCAGTTACAAAAATAAATTTGAATTTGAATTGAGTACTCCTCAATGTAAAACCAATGTGTTTCCGCTTTTGTTTGTAAATACCCAGGTGAAAAAATATATAGTAAACCGTACCGGAGGGGGCCTTGTGTTCTTTTCTTTTAGAAAATGGTTTTCCTCACCTCCTGTTCCAGTTTGGGAACAGTCTATGAGCTCTTTGCAGGTTTTTGGCCAGAGCTCTCTATTTTTTTCCGACAGTATTATATTTATTAACATTATACTCATGTAATTATTGTGTTTTTGTTGTTGGATTATTGGAAGAAGAGCAGACGGACGAAAAGAACAAATTTGAAATAGTTACTAAAATCAGAAAAAGCTGAAAAATAGCATACCTTTAACAATGAATGGCATACTGAGCCCCTTTAAACGGTTTCAAAAACTAAAGAAAAAAAAAAAAAAAAAAAAAGAAAAAATTTCAAAAAAAAAAAAAAAAAATAAAAAAACAAAAATGGATGCTTACAAAGAAATTGCAAGAGACCCATTTATGATCTTAGAACATGTAAAAACGAACTTAGAACAGTTTATAGAAAAGAGTTTTTATTCCTCATACAGGGGCAAACATAAGACGGGAGTGGCAATACTGATTTCAACAAGGAATATGCGTTTGAAAGTCGATGTAGTTGAATGCAAAGATAAACGATGGCAGACTTTGTACTGGTCAAAGGAACCATGAATGAAAGTGTGTTTACTTTGATAAATGTATATGCTGTGCACCAGGAAGTGACCTCTCTTTGGGATACTGGTAAGTTGTGGATCTGTATTTATTCAAACCCACTTCTGAGGGAACCCTTGTCGTTGTGGCACGAGTTGGAAACCTAAATGTTCATGTTTCACAATGGATGTCTCCAAGCTCAAGTACTGGTAAATACATTTCGCAAATAATAACATGATTATCGGACTGATCGTATATCTTATAATAATAATAATAGAATAAGGAGTTATTATAACCAAGAAATTAAACAAAATGATGCACCATATAGAATCCCTTTGACTGAAATTTTCAATTAAGCCTATAAAATCAGAACCTACAAGGGGAATTAATAGCCCTAAACTATAATCAATTGCACTATTAACTTAGACAGGTACATCCACTGATATCCAGTCGTTTTTGCGGCGCAAATCCTGTGATTTTGAGGCGCGACGGGGGTGTTTGGGCGTTGACTGCGGTAATCATGCACCCGATCGAACCAGACGCCATGCCGGCAGTAAAAGTGTTACCAAAGCTGACTTAATTTTTTGCGGTCGGGAGCGCGACGGCGTTACGAAGCTAACCAATCAGATTATGCTCCAGTGACGTACATACGCAAACCTGGAAGGACCAAAGGCAAACACCGGCACTTCATAAAACAAATCTGCCAGACGCAGCTTTGTGAGCAAATAATGAAATTTGCTACAACTCTGCTCACCTCTGACAAGTATCTGCAGACCCAGACAAGCCCGCCGAGGCCTTGGACTATGTGTTAAAGAAAAGTCAACACCAAAGGCCATCTCTTAACCTGAACAGCACGATGTAGACACAGAATGCTCGAGGCTGGTGAAGCTCTTCAAAATGACTGTACAGGCGCTACATATGTACACGCCAGCGCAGAAAATTTTGGCCGCCCGCGGTGTGAGATACCCGGAGCACCCTTCTGACTTGGAGAGTTTGCGGTCCTGAGGAACAGGCAAACCATAGATGGAAGCATCTCCGTCCCTTGCGAAGCCTCCTTAATTGAATAGCCCGACCGGGCCCGGCAGCATAAAAGGAGGCGGAAGATCAGAACAAGCTCTGATTTAGTGGCACGAGAGACTTCTTCAGCCTGTTCGTAGGGTAGGCGAGAGCCAAAGATATAGCAGCTGCACAAGGCCAGAGATAGATTAACGTAAGTTTCTCTTGCACTCCTCACATGTTGTTTGCCGCAGCTTAGGTCTTTGTGTCACTAGAAAATCATGAGTATTAAATCTGTAAAATACGAAAGGCATACCGTGAGCTACTCCATACACAATTATCCCAAAAGTCGGGACTGAATCCCATAAATCTTTTTTTTTAAATTGGTTAGTGAATATTTATCTTTATTGTCATAGAAGTGCTACTCTACGCGGACTCGTTCTACAGCTCAAACTTAACAAAAATGAAAGGCGAGTAGGTTTTTTTTATTCCTCTTTCTGTGAGCTGCGGTTGTAGAGCTGTCGTATTAATTTTGTTTCCCCACGCAGTGGTAAACAATGTTGTTATGGATTAACACGTCGTAAAAGGACTCGAAAAGATGATCGAAATTTGATGACGAAACGCTCAGGCTCCCGTGAGTAGACCCAACCAGAAACAGTTCACCCTCGAGTACAGATAAGAAAAGCGTCACATTTTGATGACGTGGCATGGCGCTCTGGAATGCTCATCAAACGCTCAAACTCAGGTAAGAGTTAGGGGCGTAGCTTAACACCGGAGGCACGTATAGATGCGCTTGTGTTGGCTCTACGAGGGCCGACAAGTGAACTTTGCTTTATGAGGTGGGCGGGGCAATTTCAAAAAATACGTGGAAACATTTGAAAACATTTGGGGCATCTGTTATCTAGAAGTTTTGTATCACCCATCTTCTTACACTAGTAGATTCTTCGTTTGATTAAAAAAAAAAGAAGAAAGCATGATGTTCCTACGTGCGGTTAGAAAGAGGGTGGTTAGTCATATAGGCACATTGTACACTTTAGTGTGGAGTCGACCCATATCCCAGTGGAGAACCACAAACCAATCCCGAGGTATCTAGATAGGGCGCAATGATTGTAGATGAAGGAAGTGAAGGTAACCTGTCTCACACCATGTCAAAGTGCACAGCATGTCCACTCACAGGGAAAGTGAGTATACTGTTGAGAGGAAATGTGGGCGAGACCAGGAGGCAAGACCTACTAACCACATGTCCTTTTGGGAGAGCCAGTCCTGTGCTCACAAAAATAGCGCTGAACTGGAGGAAGTGCCTACAGGGACACTACAGAACGATGTACTTGCGATGTTACATTCCATTAGTATTGCAAATGGCTACTATGCTAGAGCTCTCAGGATACCCCTGCCTATGGACACAAAAAAAATGAATAGAGCTGTTGGAATATAATTTCGGCGCAAGGTGAAGCGAGTAAGATCCATTTCACCCAGCGGGAAAACGGAGAACACAGAAGTCCCGGCCACGACTTGCTAATCAAAGTCTGGACTAGACATTACAACAGCATTAAGCCAGTATTGGAAAAATGATTTTTCAGCTTGAGATTGAACTTTGGACGAGATGGGATGCTAAATGCTGGACTGGTATGCCGTAACTTATTTAAGTTTAATCAATATCGGTTCAATTATTATTTTTCTCGCGTCGTGTCTGCTAGAAATAATACAAATAATAAAAATTAATTAAATAAATAAATGCTAAAAGACATGAACTATGTAAGAGGATAATGTGATCAATGGTGTACTCCCCACCCATCCTTTGGGATGACCAGCGTGGAATGGCGTTGTCGCTCTTGGAGGCAGGCGGTAGGACAGTGTAATGCATTTGCCTCAGCTAAACCGGACAAGCAAAAATAGGAGCGAGCGAAGAAGGACGCACAAAACTAAATGAACCTGGACGAAGCAAATCGGTAGTAAGGTGACTTTTGCCGAGCGGGAGCCTAGGAACGATGCAGAAGTACAGCAGTCAGTTGGCGAGGAAGATGGTCGGGCAATGAGAGATGGGTTTCATGTTCCGTTGGAACGGGGGTTACCGTGACAGCGCCCTTACAGCGTAGACCTGTATAGTATGCAAAACGGGTTGCACTTGCCATTGAATAATTGTGAGACGTCGTGTGGAATTGGTAAAATTAGTTTCTTTTACCATTTTTTGTAATCGCCCTACTCCATTATCTGGCTATCATAACCTCGATTGATGTAGTTTTTCGAATTGTAAGTCTCTATGGATGCCTGCCCACCCTGCCTTTTTTTTTTATTTGTAGAGTGATTATTATTTTTATAATTAGTGTGTATCTGTTGATTATGTATATAGTGCATGTGAGGTTGAGGAGTAATGAAGTATTGTTGTATGTTGGACTTATTCGTGGATTATGTTTGCATGTAACTGGAATAGTTTTTGTTTTATGGATATATATATTGTATTTCTCTCTCTCTTACGATAAGCGTTAGATAAGGTTGTTTCTTATGACAATATATTTGGTTGCATGTTTATGCATTTTTAAAAAAGAACAAATAAATAACATGGATAGATAGAGAAATAGATAATATCGCACGTATATCAGATAGCTGTATGAGCAAGAACTTCCCATGAGTGACTTAGAACGCGTGAAAATAGCGTAGGGGTGCCTATATCACATGACGGTCCTTCCGCTCCAATGTAGTAGCATTTCAGTACAAAAACATTGGGCCTTCGATCGATCGTACATTTTCTAGGATGTTGTTCTACTTTATCAAGCCCCATAGTACATAGACACTATCAACAAAGCATGTGGTGTTTTCTTCTCCTCGTCATTAACGTGCACTCTCTTTCTACAATACGTTAAGAATTAGCAAGGTAATCCCACTGTATTTCAAAGACAGACCTTGCAACGGGTTGTGGAGGGCGGAGTGAGTGTTAGCTCCCGAATTTGTCCTTACTCCCCAGAGCCCAGTGGCGGATCGAACTTGCCGATCATGTGTCGTTTCGCTTCCTCTGGGTGGTAGCTTAGGTGTGGTGTGCGTGTGTGAAGAGGCTACTTCCATCAAGATGGCTGCGCAATGTCTCTGAAAACTTGACCATAAAGAGTTTGTGTGGGAGATTTAAGGACCAGTCTGGTGGACGCACTCACTTGCTCACAGAAGGGCGGTATGATTCAGTTTTCATTTTAGTTTCAATATCAGTTATATTTGTTGGTAGATCGCCCAAAATCCATTCTAACAGACGGCGGGATTGAACAGATAAACAATGTTCAAGGGACTTGGATTTCCAGCATCCCGTGTCCTTAGACAGATGCCCAGGAGCTCTCCTGTTCCTTAGACCCTCCTTCTGCAGGAAAAAACGTTCCACAGATGAAGGAGAGATCCCTTCCTCGGTACGGACAGGAGGAGTGCGGCCTCACATCTCGCAGATACACAAGGTGGAGCAAATGACCCACTCAGGAGGAGGTAGAACCAATTCGATCCAGGCCGAATGGAAGATAGGAACCGTTCATATGGGTATGAGCAGTTGGGCAGTGATGGCGCCTTGAGAATGTTGGTGATTTCCTCCAGCAGCGTACGCCGGCTGGTATCTGAAGTGGGCAAGAGAGGGTAGGATACTGCTGCACAATCAGTATGGCCCTCGCAGCTAGGGCCGATGGCTGTCTGAGGAGGCATCTGAATCCCCCAGCAGTTCATCTGAGGTTGCCCCTATTGGCTAGCTCCATACCGGAACATCCCGTCGTGGGGATTAGTGTGGTCGAATCCCTCCCCTCCTCCAGTTGGTTGCTATGTCGTTCCCATCCCCTCTTCCGCCTTCAGACACACCTCCTGAGCGCCCGAGCGAATGGGTCGAAAGCGGAGATGTCGGGCTGTACTAACACTACCTTCTCCCCTTCCAGGAACACACTCTCCAGGCACAATTTGTATGACGAATGAATGAATGATTCTCAGGACATTCTCAATCTAGTATTGTGGTACTGTGTCAGTTCCATTCACTTTTCTGCAGGCCATTAAGTGGCAGATCTGCATTGATCACATTGTCTGTCAAATGCTCTTTGGATATCACATGAGGCCTCGCGCGGTGGCAGGGTCTGGCATGTTATATTACAGCAATCAATGATGTTGCTATCAAATACTTAGGCTGAAGCTCATTAGTCAAGAAAATCCATAGATGTGGGTCCACTATTCATATTGTGTATCCTAATGTGTTTGCTCCAGTGACAATGATCAGTCAACACGCACCGCTTGCATCTCCTGCTCGTGCTAAGGGCTTCTTTACGACTGCAATATAACGAACAATACACAACAACTAACGCAGATGGGAAGTGTGTACAATCTGCATAAAAAATGATTGCATACATTTTTACGGCCGCATTTAAGTGTTTTCAATCAGCACTGTGGCCGCAGTTGTTGCCTTTATCATTAGGATCATTATGAAGGCAGATATGTAATTATTATTTTTTAAATCTGAAAAGGGGGAGATAAAAAATCTTCTCGCTGAATATTATCGTTGAATTAATTATTTCAAAGTCTTGCAGTTTCACATCTGCCGGGAGGTGTCCATGTGAAAATTCCTCCACAGATTATCACCCCACACTTGAGTCGACTAATTGCATGCAGCTGAATGTTCTAATTGAGCCACCAAACAGTCCTAAGGCTATTTTCATAAAAATCATTGTGTCGCTCTATCAATATAAAATCCATGTACTGATAATACAGTATAAATATATTATCAAAAAACAGGAAAAAAACAAACAGCAGTTGCCAACAGGATGTATCAAACGCAAGCGAACGCTATCAATCCTTCCACACTTTAAGGACCACATCAATCTTTCGCAAAGTGAACACAGCTTTCCACGACTGCTAATGTGATTTTCCCCCACACACACTGAAAATTAACAGGCCGGGGTAATTATGGAAACAAATAATTTTAGCCTCTTCAATCCTTTAGTAATGGAGACGGTACAGTAGATAGATATGACTTTTCCCTCGACTTGCATATGGAATAATACCGCTGCGTGCTTTACTGGTGCCACACTGTATGAGCTTTTCCAATCTGAACTAATGTCGACTAATGTCAAATTAGTGTGTGTGTGTGTGTGTGTGTGTGTGGGGGGGGTGTATTCAGTGTATTTTATTATCAGTCCCAAGCACTTCAAATATGTAAAACTATATATATATATTTAATAGCTGTAACATGTACTGTGGATGGATAATGAGCGCTCTCTTGGGTTTATTAGAAACTGGTTTTAGTCATGAAAGTTTGATTTTACCTTCATGAAGACACGACTATTCAAGAAATCCTTAATAATTGCAGTGAAATGATCTCAACAGAAGTGAAAGAAGCTAGCTAGTATTCATTAATTAAGAGTTTTGCTATGTAGAGGTTCTCGAATAAGGTAGAAGTTTCTATTACAAAAGGAAAAAAGACGTAAAGATCTTGTCCAAAAATGCTGCAAAGGCACCCTGGTATTTTTAACATTTGAATCACACGGCTCTGCTCTTTTGGGAGCCAATATGTTTCACTTGCTGGATTTTGAGTGTGAATAATTCCGCCCACACACCTGAAAGACCTTTCATATCCAGTGGCTTTCTTTAAAACACACACTTCACGTGTTGTTCAAACAGTACAATAGATTTTTCACTGACACTGAAATGCCAACATTCAAGTAACTTTTGGCTTTCCGAGAAAATGGATGCGATATGTGTTTTCTATAAAAGTAGTTCTTAAATGGTGGTATAGATCCTACAGCAGATCTATTACACTTTGTTTTAGTGGTTGAATAATAGTGTATAGGCCTATATATTTGGCATTGAATGAACACATGTTCTTTCTGACGCCTTGTGTGTGTGTGTGTGTGTGTGTGTGTGTGTGCGGGGGGAAAAAATTCTGCTGGGACAAACCATTTAGCATACATTTATTCATAAAATAGTTAATTCAACTATAAGCAGGGCAGTTTTAATGCAAAGGGTTTACCGGAGCTGAAGCCCAGGGGAATAAAGAGTGAGACGGCATATACTAAGCAGCTGAGCATGTACACTCTTTTGTGTGACATCTAAAAGAATTTTCCATTCATCAGTAACTTTTTTTTTGTAATTAGAGATAACATTAATCTCAAAGAGAAAAGATCCTCAACACCATTTTCCATCTATTGTCCTTGGGCACGGATAGACTGAGGAACAGAAATGTCCATGAACACAACACAAACACCCTTATTTATACAATATAATGATCAACAATTCAGCAAAACCCCCTTAAAAAATACAGCTCATCGTATTAGTTATCAATGACCATGCCATTAACCCCCAAAAAACTGGAGGAACTTGACAGGGTAGGTAAATATTTTCTGTCCTGTTGTGAAAAGTTTGAGAACCACTGGTCAATGATGCTCGGCGAGAACTTCTTTAGCCGTGGATTTTCTTGAGTCAATAAGCGCTCACTCTGGCCAGACGGGCTTAGTACGAGCACAGTCGTTATTCGCGGGGCCACGAGCAAGGAAAAGACGGACGACCTGAGCTTGCTATCCGCGTTCATCAAACCTGGCTTGACAATAAACCCCTGCATACAAGCGCCTCTTTTCTTTTTTTTTTATTTCCCAGGATGCACGGCCACAGACATGCTGACATTCCTGGAGCGGGCCAATATCTCTTTCCCTTTCTCTGTGGTGCTCGTATGTCTCTCCATCCACTGTATTTTCGGCTCCGATGGCATCTCCGCGTGTGACAACTGCTCTCATGTATAAGGTCTCATGGAGATGGTATTGCTAGTGGGGCAAGTCCATACACCTTGGCGGCAGGGGTTGACTTTCCGCCTGAAATAATCCGGGTTTTGACTGATGGCGAGAGGAGAGAGTAGAGTAGAAAAACTCAAGGCCCGGGGTTGGATGTCGGTGATCAATCAGTCGGATTTTAAGATGTATGAGGCGTCTTAGAGTGCGCCCTGCCAAAGAAGCTGCCCTTAATCGGACCAAGCAGGATTTAGCGCAGGGTTAAAAGAGCAATCATTTGAATTCAGGCAAATGTGTTTGGAATAAAGACCGCGTTGTGCAATAGGGAACAACATTTAGGTTAGAGATAGGAAAAAGTGGTGGGATAAATTGCTTAGAAGGCTATATTTTAAATGTATTTGCTTTATTTAAAAAGAATAAAATAAAACATCTATTATAATGTTGTTAGTTCTCTTATGGGTAGAGCTGCTCAATTATGTAAAAAATATGATAATAACATTTTTGGCTCATATTGAAATAGTGATTTTTTTGGGAGGGAAACAATTACTTCTACACAGTCAAATTAATGTTTTGGCGTATGTAGATTTACGACATTTTGTGATTGAATGAGAACAATTGAACTCGAGGTTATACATGTCCATTATCCACCATCTCATCTCATTTTAGACCTGGTTTAATCCCGTTTCCCCCACTTTATATTGTCCTGGTTCAGATCTGGTGTTACTCCGAAAGCTTGGTGCAAAACGTTTGAGCACCGCTGTCTTATATCATGCTAAACTTCCCTTTTAATAATCTTTATTAATCACAGCATCGTGGCTTTCTTATTCTATTTTCTCGTGTTGCATTCTCCCCTTCAGTATACATAAAACAATCGTAATTCAAGAAGCTCCTGTGTGTTTTTAAAGTCCATAAACTTTCACAATGTGCTCTTACAATGCCAGTATTTGAATGACCTTCCTTGTGCACATAACCAACTTCAAGGCGCCTGGAGATGCAGTTTTGTATAGCCAAATGTCATGCTAACTAAGGCTTTGAGGGATTTCCATGACACATGCATTATTACCGAGAATACCAGGGCCACAGTGACCAAAGTACTTTTAATATGACCTTTAACAAGCCATCTTTGAGTCAGACCCAAATGCAGATAAATAAAGATTTGAAAGTAAGAGAGCTCGGTATTATTCTTTTATATTAGATTGCTTAATAGCATAGTTTGCTTTGGGAGCAAGTGTACCATTAGTGCCAGTGTGATGAATGAAGAGGGTTGTATGAGAAAAGGGCATCTGGACTGAAACCTATGCTACATCAAAATGCAAAACACTGCACACTAGGACGCAGGTGATTTGCCGTACATCGCAGTTCATTTACTCAACTTGCCAAGTACAGTTATTTTCTGTACAGTCATAACATCCAGTTTGCTATTTCTGACGGAATAAATCAATCCGCGTTTCTACCAAATGCGAAACAAATGTGAAAGGTGTCAAAAGGCATGGAATTGCAACTATTGACAACAGCCCGAGTCTCGATGCCCAGAGGTGTCGTTCATATTAAAACATAACTGTGTCGAATACAGTCTCGTGTACGGCGTGACGGCCTCTTCACCTTTGCGACATGATCTTGTAGGCGTCTGGAAGATAGCAGTTGATGTTCTCCATCTGGAAAGGGTCGGCGTCGCAGATCTTGTCATCCGTGCGGCCGTAGTTGGCACTTTCGATCATGATGACGTCACTTCCTGGACACCGTAAGTCAATGGGATAGCCCTCACATGACAGCTCCCTCCGCACCAGGCCAAACGGCAAGGCAGCGCGGCTGAACCCTGGAGAAAGAGAGAGAGCACTGGGTCAGCATGGAAATAAACTACAATGGATTATTTTCAAGTCAAAAGCCACATATGGTTGTGTTTCAGTTAGGGCTGTCAGGAAACTCGATATCCAGACACAAACCAATACTAAAATGGTTATCAAAACTGGACAAGCATCAGAACCATCAGAACCATAGTCTGTAAATATCAGATATGATGATATTTTAATAATATATTCCAGTCTATGATTAGAACACGAATTGATATTGATAACATTACATTAATAGGATACTTACTTTCATTCTTTCTTTTTATTACCTGTTTTAACAATTTTTTTATCTAAAACAAATAAAATAATAGTAAAGAGAACAAGAAACAGAGCGCAACATGACAAAAACATAAAGATTGGTCCATAGAAAGTCAGTCAGCACATGTTCCCTTTAGATTTGTCCCATTTCTCCAAAGTCCAGCAAATTTGTCAATGCTCAAATTCAGGTCAAAGGTTAGTCTTTCCATTTTATAAATGTCTCAGTTTAGTAACTAACACTCGGCTCCGTGCCCGTCATCCATCTCCTTGTTATTGTTTTTTGTTGTTTTTTTTGCTGCGGCCAAAAGTACATTAGTATTCATTTATTGTTTCTATTGTTGGAATGCTAAATGTGGACCTTTCTGTGCAGTTTTGTGCTTGATCTATATCAGATTTAGTATAGGGTCATGTTAATAATGTTAAAGAAACTGTCTCCATAATTCTATTGCATAAGAAATATGTGTATCCATAACGGTATCCAGAATCGAGCATTTTCCTTAGTATCAAAATTAAGTTTGAATATTTAGTATAGTGACACCATTTTCAATAATACATTAAAAAAAAATTCATTGAAAATGTATGTAACATGAAGCTAAGTAAAAATGAGCCTTTATTTTTACGTAAGGACAAGAGAGAAGCTTCAAAGCCTCAGACAACAAGGACAGGTCAATGGACACATTTGCAGACACTACATGCACGTACTACTAAATCTCCACAATGCAGTGAATGATTACGAAGCTCAGTGTTGATTGTTTTAAATTTGCCTCAGTCCATTTGGCCTGCGGATCGGCTGTTTTCATTTTACTTTGCTGAGATACTTCATCAATTAAGCCTAAATACAATTATCTCCAGACTAATTGAATGCTATAATGATCATTTGTATTCTGTATAGTGCTTCTTGTTAGCAAAAGGCTACAGTGGTATTTTATAACAGAAGATAAATATCAGTATGTATTTCCTGACTGTGGACCAATCAGGTTAAAGACTTCAAGAGGTGAAATGGTAATATGCAATAGACATTGTCACAGCACTATTTATGTGGTAACATGTATCCGAGGAGTGATTTTTCTTAACTTTGGCTTTTTTCTTGACAGAACGCTCACTTGAGTGGCAAACAGGCTTAAAGCTTTGAAATGTGATATATTTTTTAAAAAGAGAAATTTGCTGCCTTTTCTCAAAATAGAACGCCTAAGGTAATAAACTATTTATCAGATACTGTATGTTGTGCACGTATTTTTTGAACAAAAAATACAAGCCCTGGTGGGGAAAAAATATATTAATGCTTTACGGAAGCTGACAAGCAATTTCGAGTTCTTGTCAATGTACTCCAGCGCCGCGTCGTCAAAAGTCAAGCAATACAATGTGTAGTCATGCTATAGGCCTGTGTAAAACATCAGTCAATGTCAAATTACATGTCTTAAATGGTGATAAGGGAAGGAGCAGATGTGGCAAAGGCTGCGCTACAACAGCACACGAGGCAGTATATTGAATGCATATGCTGAATGTGAGATACTTAAATGTAGTTATTTAAAATGTAGGAGGTAAAGAATTTAAAAGGCGTCAAGTACAAGCAGAAAAAACATACTGTATGTATGTTCTTTTTTTAAGTGCAGTTTTAAGTACTACAGCTACAAATATTCACCGCCGCATGAGTGGAAACATACATATATTAACTTGCTTTTATGGTTTTGCACTTTTCTTTTTCCTTGACATTATACTGGAAGATTGCAAATGCTTCCCTTATTTGACACTCGGGCTGCAACGAACGGTCATTTAAGTATTCAACAAGTCAGCGGTTATTTTTTCGATTAGTCAAACGATTATTTATTTTGTATACTGAGGCTTTGTAAATACATTATCATCTAAATAAAGGTTGAAATGTGGTACCTGAAGGCTTATAGACAGAGAATATTTACATTTAAAGCATATTATTGATGAAACTCAGAAATGGTTTGTTGCTTTTTTTCACATTTTGGTTGATTTTAATTCCACGGTCAGGGTTAGGACAAACATTATTTTTATTTTATTTTACTAGTCACAATTTGTTGCTATTTGACACTTGAAAAACGTAACAAACTGGACATTTTGGCTCATAAAAAAAAAAAAATCATGTACGGCTAGGTTGAAAGTCGATTGAAATTATTTGTATGCCATAACACACGCATAAACAACATCGGGCCTCGGTGGTGGTAATCATGTGGTTAATAGTTTTGAATCTGCAGTGAGGCTTGCCGATGCTTCTGTTATTCACTGGTCACATTACATCTTTGGTAAAAGTAAAACCCGCATTAGACAACTTTTACACCTGTTTACTATCTCTGTCGCGTCTCTATGGGCTTAGTTTTCTGGCTATATTAATACCAAAGTCTTTTCATTGTAGATCTGTAGATTTTTCTCAAGTCCTTGGTGGCTTCCTCTTCCCAATTATGACAATAATAAATCTTAAGTTTTAAAGCACTTGATTAATTGGTGGAACACGCCGGCTGTTTAAAAATACAGAGATCCCTGCTGCTGTAAACCTCCAAGTCTCAGAGGAGGTAATGAATTAAATTTAAATGACTAACTTTCTACTATAATTTTCGCATGTCGCATCATCAAAATAGAACTGGCCTAATTACACTGACAGATGGAAATGAAATGCAAATATAGTGCATTACAAACACTGAAAGCTTTTGTATGGGGGGATTTGCAGGCTGGATACTCGAGTATCAACACTATCACAACTTTGTGTGGAGTTTAAAGTACCGGTACTCGAATCATTGTCATTTTCTGTTTTGCCACTATGTCACACTATAAAATGTCAGCGTCACACTTTATTCATGATTATTGACACCATGCAAAAACAACTCTACTACTGTCAACAACTGTCTAGTAATCTATTACAATTCCAGTATGTTACCATCTTCATCTACACAACGTTTCTGAACGATAAAGTTAATTTAATGAGATATAAACAACCAGAAAAAAGGCGCTTTACATTTAGCTTCAATTCTTACAATTAATGTTTTTTTTTCTTATTATGTGATATAAATAAACACGATTAGCAATCAACCAAATTATATTGACGTCCCCTTATAGCACAACACACAAATCCCATTTATCTATGAGGACTTGTGGTGGCTGCTATTTGTTTAAAATACAAAATAATGCAACTACTACAATATGCTTTGTCGGACTAATTCCATGCCATGTACATTTCCGTACATTGTTTTTTCATTTTTTTTCTTTTTTCTTGTGCAAAAAAACCAAAACTAAATTGTGCAGTGTCCTTCTCTTACAGCTAATCCTCAAGTATATTCTGGTTTTCCTGCGTCGGTGAGGTCGTCGTCATGTACTGGGTGGGATCCGCTCCTTCACTCTGGCCTAGTTTGCAGCTGCATATGATCTACTTCTTGGGCCGTGTGTGTAAGTCCTGCGAGTCTGATCTCCAAATCCGCCGCCAAAACCACGGATGCTCCGAGTGTCCCAGGAAAACACTACTGCTAAAACACTTAAACGACTCTGCCGGGCCAACTTCACTTCTGCTTTTATGATTTACAACAAAGTAGGGAAAACAGGCTGACGCAATGTGTGCTACGAGACACGGAACTATCACAAAGTTCTTGCGACTTTACAAACGCTGATGGGCTTACCAGCAAAATATGATGTTTTTCTCATAAAATATCTGCAAATCAAACTGGCTCATGCTTAACGGATATTTTATTTGTCAGAGCGGTTCAGGCCGGACAGCGCTAAAGCACGGTCATAAACAACCGCGGACAGGCTCTCGCTCTTCATTGATTGTGCTGGAGGCTGAACCACTTTTTCACTTCAGAGTTGACGGGTATTTTTGGAACAGGAGATATGTGAATGACACACAGAATCGATAAGGCAACACCAGATGACCCCGCGAGACAATCGTACATAGGTTAAGCCCTTCATTTCACCAATTAAACCACAGCATGTTGCAGCAGGATTTTTTTCAATGCTATTCAAGGGAAACATTATTGTAAAGTGTTGCTACGAGTAAGTAAAAAGACAAAACTTGTAATCCTACATAAATGGCTGGGTTTTTTGTAAATACAATGTCATATATCACTATTAACTGCATAACCGCATTATAATGTTATGCAGACTAATGAGCGAACAACAAAATCGACATCCTTATCCTAAAATGTAAAACAAACTCATTATAGGATTTGATTATAAAGTAGTGATAAATAAATACATAAATAAATAAATAAATAAGATTGAGCCTTGTTTTATTCCTGATTGAGACTACATTGTGTGGTTGGATGATAATTGTGATTATTCAGTAGTACAGACTAAAAATAATAAGAATTGTGACAATATAAGAAGCAAAAACAAAAAGGGATTTAAATGTGTTCTATACTTCAAAAAGGTGAGCCTAAATGTAAAGTGTGCATAATGTCTTTTTAAATGTATTTTTAATTCACTGTACTTCATGAAGGTGGTCACATACCATGGGAATAGAGATGTAGTTGACAATGGGAATGAAAGATTTTCTCTTCTTTTCTATCCGAACAATTTTTTTATTCAACTTGACAAAAAAACACTTTGATTCTCAAAGCAAGCATGATACTGTCCCGTGCAGAAAATTAAGGTTTTCCATTTTATTTGGTCGTGCTGTCAATATGTTGAATAATGTTAGAATTGTGAAGTATCTTCTCACAATAACTGTAACACTAAAATTGGATTTTGTGACATCCCTTCATCTTGAATCAAATACTCAACAGATTAAATCAATATATAGACACTCTTTCAGGCTGTGCAGTCTTTACTCCACACAAACCTAAAGTGATTTTAAGTTGGCCAAACACACAATATATTCCCTCTTCTTCTACTAGAGCCTCAATTACACAACAGAGAGCAGCTATCAATACTGGTGTAATAGGGTCAACTGTCAGATTGACAATAGGATTATTATTGAAAGTTATTATTGATCTTTTCACAATGACCCAGAAAGTGCAGACCCCAGCTTTAAAACTGCCTAGCGCTTTCATGCTAACTGTATCACATTGTCAGAGCATTAAACTAATAAAGACACATGATTAAGACTCAACAATGCTAGTGTCTTATTTGCATGTTCAGAAATATATTATTGTAATAAAGCATAACTAAGAAAGGGCCATCATAGGCTTTATAAATAGTGGAAAGAAAGCAATAACAAAGAGCTATCTATAATGCATAACAGAGCAATATTTACTCTGCAACGCTGAATCAAAATCTGATCCTAATAAAATTGCATAAATCCCTTTATATTGTATAATCAGCATTTATATGGCCCCTGTTGTGATACAGATAATATTGAGACAGCCAAACACCATCGATCATCTGCTGACACAATAGCACAATGTTCAAATTGTACCCAAAGCTTAGACGTGCTAATCCAAATAATATCATTATTCAAATGAGCCTGAAAAGTAATCATGATTTAGCTTGTGCGTCATTAGCATAATTATTTATGGGAAACATGATCTGCAAATTATTTACTATTTGCATGGCAATAAATAAACAGAATCTTCGTATATGTTGGGGATTTTTACGAGGAGAAGTAAAAGCTGGCAAAACTTGTTGCTGTAATTGGGGGATGTTTTTGTGCGAAAGAAGGAGCTGCTG
Source organism: Chaenogobius annularis (assembly GCA_015082035.1). Classification (NCBI taxonomy): domain Eukaryota; kingdom Metazoa; phylum Chordata; class Actinopteri; order Gobiiformes; family Gobiidae; genus Chaenogobius; species Chaenogobius annularis. The sequence goes on from BJKM01000254.1 coordinate 18,455, forward strand.
AGCCAACAAAAGGAGAGTCCACAGAACACACTGGCGCAGAGGAGCAAAAACAGATCTGTGCGATTAAAAACCAGAGATGTTTTTTCTTATTTGTGTTCCCTTATGATTGTCAGTAGCACACACGCATCCACACTTTTCACACTCTGCACGGGAAACTTAGCACTTTCCTCTTCACACGATGCAGAACACCTCCTCCAAATATCAAAGACGACTGCCATTAGTGAATCCTTCAACCTCCGCCAGTCAATCAAACACTATCACATGCACCTATGTTCTATGGGTACCAACGACACCCAACGTGAGGCAGTGAAGGACGCCTGCTCTGGTGCCCATGGCAACAAGCAGAGAGACAATCTGGTGGGATCTTTATTGTGGCCCTGTTGACAGAAATCTTAATCAGGCAGTCTCCTCAACTGTATCTACAGAAAAATGCAGAATATATTTAGCACATAATTAATCCAACTCTTTATACACTCTTTACATTATATTGAAGCCATTCCACCTTGGCAGTATCTTGTCTGCTCTCTGAAGCTAAGCGGGGTTGGGCCTGGTTAGGACTTGGATGGGAGACCGCTGTAAACTTAGTAAATACCACAGCGGGCCGACAGGTTCTCCTGTGCATACTGGCAATACACGTCACCAACTTTGCCTGTGAATGCGGTATGTTGGTGGAGGTCGGAAGGGCCAACTGCGCGGACTCTATTTTTTGTGTGTTTATTTTCTTGCAATAGGGGGACATTTTGTTATTTGAGCTGTAGACGGTCGCGTAAGTAACTTCTATGACTAATAATAGATAACAATATTATACATTTAGAAAAAAGATTTATGGGATTAGCCGACTTTTGGGTTATTGTGTAAGGAGCTCACGGTACTTTCAGTATTACAGTTTATCATGATTTTTCTGTGACCGGCCTAGCTGCGGCAACAACATGTATGGAGTGAACGTAAAATTGCAACAATAATAAAAAAAGCTGTGTTAGTTTTTCTAGATTTCAGTTACACATTTACTATATCAAAACGACATTTTCAAAAGACAAACGTTGCATTAGATGTTCCAAATATTCTGCTCTGATGAACAGTTATGGGACAGTTTTTTAACGTGCCTTCCTTTATATTCACAATTGACCTTGAACCTTAAAATAATAGTCTAATATAGTTAAATGCCACTGATTTCCAACAGGGTCCATTCTTCCTTTCATAGGTCACAATACTTCATTGCTCTAATGAGGTGTGTCTTTCACTTCACTAACTGCCATGTCCTGGGTAACCTTTAAAATAATGTTGGGTCAATACTGAATCAGCAGCTTATGGCCAAAGAGACAATCCAATTTATATGACGACTTGATGGTGTGAGATGTTTTTCCCTTCTATAGGTACTTTTTCAATTGTATTTTTAAATGTATTGTAATAACAGTAAAACAGTTGATAATTTATTATTTTACACACTAAAAAGGAATGAGAAGGATAATACTCTCATGATTTTTTATTCATAAAGTCTTATTGTATTACAAAAACATACGTAAAAAACAAACCTGAAGACCTGAATAAACGCATGAATAAAGTCACAAACTAATTTTATTTCTCAAATGTTATGTACATTTATTAGTACTACATCATTGCAACATGCAGAAACTAACTTAGGGATGGTATTGATACTATAAATGATCATATGTGATCTTATGTCAATCCTAAAGAAACACATCTTTAATCTTATTCATTTTTTTTATTATTATAACCTTTATTTATACAGTTTTAGTTGTAGTTGAGCTTTAATTATCAGACCAATGTGAAATGGCTGTAAAAATGTATGTCACCGTATACTCTTATTTGAACGTTTACAACATGACTTTTTTATTTCCATTTTTATTTACTTTTTGTTGCATTTTTACTGTAATATATTCGATAATCAAATGATGCATACCTTCAAAACAACATCCACAATGTTATCAACATTTCTATATAGTGCACCGCTGCCCTAACGTTTAGCATTTTTAGTAAAGGTTTTCCCATCCAAATTCCTCTTTGTAATCTGAGTTGCTCATGCCACTAGAGATGGTCCAGAGAGTGATCAAAAGAGCTATTCAGCCCACTCCACGGCTGCCATCTTTGTGACCGGGGGGACAAAAGGGGGTCTCCAGATTATTTTGATGTGAAAGCAGATAATTTTTCCTGTCGAGGTCCCGGTCAATGCTTGTCCACTCTCCCAAAGCTTGTCCACTTGCATTAGCGCAAGCCTTTGATTCGTCTGCTTCTTTATAATGAGGGCAAAACAGCTGCTTGTAAATGAGCCAGCGTCGCGGGCAGCAGAGGTTTCTTGCAGGGGGGATTTGAGGTGAAAAGAAAAGTGTGGCGTGTACGGCGCTGGCTGTGGAGACATAGGAAAACGCAGCTTGGGGTCTTCGCTTGTGCCGCACTTGCAAACCTCTACGTTAAAACTCCACCAACAGGGCTGATTCGATAATCCCGAGATCCTGTATTCTTAACATGTCAGCTCTACGCAGGGGAGGCAAAGACAAAAAATATTGCACATTTCCTGAAAACAGCAGGGAAGAGGCTAGACTGCAGACGATGTGTGGCCATTGTAGAAGCGGGGGGAAAACTCTTTGAACGTCTTTTGCTTTTCTCATTTATGCACTTGGACACTGGGTTCCTACTTGCGTCCATGTGTCAATGCGCTGCATGCTGAAAACTGAAGTCACTTTTGGAAAAGGCTGACAGAAAAAGACAGTCACTTATGTTGAGGTTTTGGCTTCTCCTGTAATTCAGACCATAACATCTGAACATTATTAAAGTTTGTGACAAGCAATATTCAAACTATGACTTTTGTGGCAGAGCTGCACTAGCAAAACTTTGCGATTTAAATGTGTTTTAGAGACATCTATAGAAATTTGATTTTTGTGAGGAAAACAGTGAGAATGTGGTCTTCTTGTAATCTAAACCTCAAAAAGATTATATTATATGTAAGGAAGGCTGTATACTGCCAAAGAATCAATGCAATATTGTGTTATGGTTAGAATGTGATATGCAAAAGCTTCAGTATGTGGAATAAAATGCTGTAGTCAATTATATTCTATATTATAATGTTGTTTTCTTTTGTTTTGGGGTGTGGATCCTAATGCTGTTTAAGAGACTTGATATGTATCCAAAAAGTTGTATTTAATGGATTCTTTAACATTGAGAAAACTTATTGGAACAAGCATGAACTAGATTTTGCAGTTCCCCAAAGCTAATACCAGAATGTATGGCTGGAATCGACTAAACAGATTCTTGGTGAACTAAAGACACACACTCTGGATCTATTTAGTAGCCGTATGATATGGCCCAAAGTGCACTCACAACACCAACAGGACGCATTAGTAAAGAGCATCTTCATGTGTAAAAAGGCTCACAATTCACTTCTAAAATGATCTTATTCTTTTCATGTCTTCTGTCATTGCTGATATTGTCCATATTAATTATTAGGATCCCAAGAAAATAACCAGTCGACTAAAACATGTTTTGGTTCGACTAAGACACCCTCGACTTTAGTTTTGAATATCGCATTTGTTTTGCACACTCCAATAATGGTTATTCCAAATCATACAGTTTAGGGAAATGTGATCTCCAGTAAGCCATTAAATTCACAGGGGGATATTTTCTTACACCGCTAATTATCTGCTGTAGTGTGAATTTAAATCGAATAATGATAGCTGATCTAGAAGGTTAGTTGAAAGCGCAAAGGGAAAGTGAGAAATGAGGAAAAACTATTGGGCAAAGATGAAGCGCGGAGAAGCAGGAGAATGAGTGTCTCCGTCTCATCGGTATTCTCCACCAGCCAATTCACTCCAGTTCATTTACATCTCTGCTACTTCCATAGCAACAGCAGGGGGGCTATAAGCAGCATCTTTGATATAGGTACATGACTCGGAAAAAGATCTTGTCAATTTGCTTTGAATATGAGCTGTGAAAGGGTGTTTATTCCAGTTTCTTCTTGCATGTAAGGTGGGATTTTTAAACATTCTTGCCACACAGGATGTTTTAGGAGTAGCATTTCACGTCTAACTATTTGAAACCTAAGATGTATTTAAATAATTGAAATAGTTGGTATTGGTGGTCAGCGTCAAACCATGATTGGTTGCTTACATTTTTGTATTTTCACTTTGAACTGCTCAATTAAAGCTAGCTTCCGATTCAGTTGTTTCTTTTTTGTTATTATTTTTTTTATGTTGTAAAAAAAAAAAAAAAAAAAGTAGAACAAGAGCAGAGTGTGAAAAGACGACATCAAAAGGATATAGAATAGGAACTGTATATGTCCCATCTGTTCCCGTGTCAGATAAATTTGCCTATGTTTCATTTCAGACGGAAAGTTAATTTTTCCATTTTGTAAGTTCGGCCCCGTCCCTGTCATCCATTTTCTCGTTGCTGCCTGTTTTTTTTGTTTTTTTTGCTGTAGCCAGAAGTACACTCCACAATCATCTCCATCGCTGGAGCTCAACATCGTCAATGTTATGGTTGTTTTTTTAATCAAGTTTTTACGCTGCATACACACCGCAGCTTCCAAAACGTCCAGTTTACATGTAGTCTATGGTGGACGAGCGTCCAGCGTTTTGAGTGTGTGAGCATTTTGAGAATTTTCAGCATTTTAGCGTCCAACGCAGAGCTTGAACAAAGCTGAGCTTTTGGTGGCCGACGCAGCGCGGCAACCAACTAGAGATCACACTCCAGTGATGTGCCTATGTGTTTCATTTTCCGGAAGAAGGACCAAACCCTGCACCGGTAAAAATCATCCAGACGCCACTCTTGGAGCAAATGATGATATTCATCAAACTCTGCTCACCTCTGAAGTATCTGCTGGTCCCAGACAAGCCCAAAGCCACTCTCTCAACCTGGACTGCCATCGCACCAAGAGAACAGCCACACTGGGAATCGCAACAAAAACTTCTCGGTCGCAAATGTGCATTGGACGCCTTGGAGAAGCATCTGGTGGTGAGTTTATTTTTCATACGTGCGTCCAGGGCATCCAGGGCATGCAATCCAATCGTCTGTCTACAAGATGTTTAGGCATTAGGAGGAAGGAATTTGACAACTTTTGTTTTTAGATTTAACTGGCAATTATTATAAATATATGTGTTTCTGTCATACTGCAATGTAGTCAATTTTATTGTTTTGTTAAAAAACAAATTTCAGAAAAGCAAATATATATATTCATAATATTTATTTTAAGCTCCTTTAATTTGTATGATTAATGCCTTTCCTTTGAAATGGCGGTTGGTTATGTCCAGACAATATTCACAGCTAAAAAGCTGAAATAAAATGTAAACATAAATAAATAATAAATTGTACGTTCTGATTCCTATTTTAATGTTAATTTCCTCTGAATCAAGTGAGAGACCAATCAAAATGCACAGCGGCAGCAAGGAAACACTGGCTTATCAGAGTCCATGTACACTTGTATGTAAATCAACCTTTAGGCCTAATTAAGCTCTGCGGGCTTCATCAAGGTCATAAATCCCTTTTTTCATAAGGCATTATTGACTCCAAATCATCTGCACATGTCGGTGGCTGCGCTCACATGGCTGCACAATGTCATCTCACTGTCTAATATCGGATAGCCCTGGGGCCAGGCGCTGCAACCCGTGTGTATCTGGGCGTCTGAGTGTGTGTATGTCTCAGCGTCTGAGTGTGTGTGTGTCAGCGTGTGTGGGTGTATGCGTGCGTGCGTGCATGCGCGTCTGTGTGTGTGTGTGTGTGTGTGTGTGCGCGTGCGTGTGTGTGTCTGTACACCAGAACGGACAGAATTTTAGGTCACACACAAAAAACAAGGACATTTTATGGTAACCAAGAGGTACCGTTCAATTTCATTTTAAACAAAAGGTTGGAGAACGAAACTGCCCTTAAAAGTGCACTATATGGAACTTTTCAGCTGGAGGGTCCACCACCTGCCTGTCTCCATGGAGATTTTATTGCGGTGCCAAGAATTTTACACAGTATGGCTTTAAACTTCACATTTGGCTTTTACATCTCTTTTTAAGACGCTGTAGTTCCTCAAGAGAAAACCAGAAAATCAAAAAGTTGTGAAATCAAAATTGTGAAGTTAACAGCTCGTGTCGTGTCCCGTCTCGTGGGAATTGTGTCTCTTCCCCTTCCTAAAATGTCACTATCTCCATGGAAACAGGCAGTAGACACTACCAGCCCAAGTCACAGGTCAGATCTGTGGCGAGGTGAGCCGCCTTACCGCAAGAATGCATGTTTTTCAATGTATTATTTTGAACAATAAAACACCTGGTATGAAATAAATGATTAATATCAAGTCTAATGCCATACTGTGAAACAATCTAGGTAAAGCCATGACATCTCCATGGAGACAAGCAGGGAGCGGGGCGTGTACTAGAAAAGTTACATAGTGCACCTTTAAGATAACAATGGTTGGACAAGTGCAAATTTAGGAAGAATAAAAATATATTCAGCTAAATTCCTTCGGATCTAATGTTTTGCAATTCTAAACACTCCTATTTGTATCAATGTTGCAGCATTACCAACACCACTAAGTCAAATAGAAATACAACATGCCCTTGGTCTTTAATCGATTTGCTCGCATAAGTAAATTAATGTCTCAATTTGCTTTTTCAATTTCTAATATTTAAAGTGGGTATGGCAGTAATACAATTTTCTTTTTTATTTGAACGAAATCATCATTTACATAGTTTAGCCTGTATAGCCAGTGCATTCATATTTCATCATAGACATCTTAACCTGATTTTTGATACATATTAATAATGGTGGAGTCCTGACATTGACATCCACTTAACCATGTACACTTCACCCATGGCACCTTTCATTCTGGATTTGTTGTTTTTGCCATGTCCTTATTCTACATCACACCCTCCATTACAATAAATAGACTGAGACACATGGTGCTGGCCTAGACTTCCTTCTCTGCTTCAATGAACCGTTTGATGCTCCTCGATTCAATAAGGAAGCGTTTCCCAATGGGTCACCAGTGGCAGTAGACACAAATGAGAAGGGTCCATCTGCTTTGGTTTTTGCATTCCCCAAGTGCACTTCCTCCTCCGCAGCATCACGTCCCCTCGCTCTCTCCCTCTCTCTCTCACTCCCCCTCTCTCTATCTCTCTCTCTCTCACTCCCCCCCTCTCTCTCTCTCTCTCCCTCTCTCTCTCATGTGTATGTATTTGTGGCACATTATTCAGCCCCTGCCTCTCCTGACCCCCGTCTGCCAGTTAAATTCCCTGACCAACCGGATAGTCATGCCCTCGCGACATCATGCACGGCAGCTCTAACTGAATTCTTCACCCAGCTCTTGTTCAGAATTTATGTCTCATGATTGTTCAGTGACAAAATGCTAATACTCTGAGGTGAAAGTAGTGGCATATTTTACTTGAGGTACATTTTAAGCAAATATTACATTTTTTTAAAAGTTTTGCTATTACAGGAGTACCAGTTATTGCCATTCAACATAACAACAACAAATGCGGAAGTAGCAATAAACATCTCCAAAGAATAATGTAATACATAATATACAATTTTAAAAAATCAGGGGGAAAACAGTCCAAGATATAATTGAATATAGTCTTGGTTCCATTAATCACAGATTTGGCTATGACCCACTGTGATCCAAAAGTTAGTACATCTCTTCTTTTATTGATTGTTGCAATGTTAAAACCACCTGGCTCACGCCAGATTCATACTGTATTTGTATCACTCTGATGTTGAAATACAGTTCCTAAACGTCTTTAAAATCTGCTACAATATACAACTTTTTAAAAGAATAATCGTAATAGAAACAATATCCTCCATTTGCCTCTAGCCTTCACACTGATGGGACAGCGCACTTTCAAGTTGTCATTTAAGGATTTATTAAACGTCTCTTGTGGTTATCAACTTTAATTATAGCTTGTTGTTTTTATTGTGGGAAGAATAAGTATATTATGTAAATTAGAAAACAGCAAGTTGCAAGCAAAGGGGAATTGTCCAGCTGTGCCAGTGTCAGGGAATAATTAATAGTGAACTAAATTAAGTACTAGCTTTTTAGTGTTGCCAAAGTTGCTTTTAGAGACTCTATTCCCTGCCCATCATTCACTTCAGAGTAAAGCTGTAGCTCCTGACAGGCAAACACAACCTGAGGTCATAATGACACAGAAGGGCAAAGGTTAAAGCACAATTTGTTACCGACAGCACCTGAACTTGCAGTTAAGTAGAATAATGCAGATAGAAAAAGAAAATATTCAAACCATTAAAATAAAAACGTTTATGGTATTATGACTACCGTACTAATTCTAAAACTTAAATTCAGCACCCAGTTGCAATAAATGCAATTTCTGTACCACTTATTAAAAAAACTGGCTGGAGTTACAGTCATATGTTATGTATATTAACAATATGTTCAGCAAATTATTTATTCACCTGAAACCCAACATGCACACATAATAGACAAATAAAGTGTACAAACATTAAGCAAAAATATAACAAATACATAGGTAAAAATGTATATTTGTTTAAGAATCACATCACGCAGACAGCACAAACTTTCCGAGTGCATGTTGACTTGGCCTAAAAGCATTTAATTGAAGGAAAACAGCAGATGCACTTGAAACCATGTAACCAAGTCCAGGAACACACTTCATAAATGGGCTCTTAGGGAGGCTTCAAAGGGCTTGGGTCTAAATTCTTCATATTTATGGATGTAGTTTCACCACCCATCGTTTACAGGAGCCTCAACAGGATTTATGGCTGCTCTAAATCAGGACCGAAAGCAAGAGGACAAAAAGGATTCCACAAAGGGCAAGCAGGAATATCTGGTAACTCTCCAACCTGAACTGCAGAGCTGCGATACTACTATACTACTATACTACTACTATAGTCTCTGGTTATACCCTTTATAAAAGATATAATCATGATCTAAGTTGTGAATACGTTTGGATTTGTTGCAGGTGCAAGGAGATAGAAGAAAACACAACTCAATATTAATATGATTGATTACAAATGATTATTTAGATGCGACTCAGTTAACATAAAAGACTGAAAATGATCAAAATGTGTACTCATTTTAATCCACTCCCTATGTATATCTAGGAGGTATATCTGCCCAAAAACAATAATATAAAAATACATCAAATATCTCTCAATAAATAAATAAATTGCCCTGCTTACCGTTAAAGATGCAACTACAGAATGTAAAAAAAATTAAGTTCGGTATAAAAAAAACTGGTAACAAGTTACGATACAGACAGTACACCAGTTAAGGCCAAACTTATCAACGTCTACTTTAGCCCCATGTATACTGCTGACTTATGGAAGCATTACGAAAGAGTAGCATGCACAGACTAAATGTGGCCTATAATGATGGTATGCGGATGCTGCTGAGGGTCCCACGATGGAGCAGTGCAAGTCAAATGTTTGTAAATGTGGATGTGCCCACCTGTCCTGAAGCGCAGCGCAGACTCACGTGCAGCTCGCTGGACTCACTGGCGTCTGAGCTTCTACAGAAAATATTGTACCTTTTTTTCATCGTTGTACTGGCTTTTATTTTATTTTATGGACCAAGTAAGTGTCCAAAATAAAGCTAATGATGATGATAACTGAGTGGTCCTGGAAGCGCTTTATTCAGGGTCATTAAAAATGTATGATCAAAACTAAAAATGTTCTTCAAGAAATATTATTGGTATTGATATTTTATATTTATTCATTTTTTTAATGTGTCGGTACTATATTTCTTCACATTGTCTGCGTTGAGTCTGTGCATGTGTCTCTATGATATAAATGTATGTTAGAAACGCCAGTCAGACTGGTACCATTCTTGTGTGTGTCCATGAGGCACACACACTGGCTCCTGTTTGATATTCCATCTATAGTGGATAATCAAAAACAGTCTCCTCATCCGCCCCTTCCACACAGCACTTCATCAGCAGTCCTCGCATGAGCCCGCGCGCTGTCCTTGATGTCCACTACACAGGCTGCACCAAAATGGAAATATTACAAGCACTAAAGAGACACCATTGGGCTATTTCAGTTATCTAAAGGTTGTTTTTATGTTACATATTCTGCTGCCTGTCTACACACCCAATTGTTAGAACTTTGGGTAGAATGGTAACAAAGACATATTGCATTAGTTTGCAAATCTCATTCTTCTGCTTCCCTTTGCCACTAGAAATATTCCGCTACTTTGCATAATTGTAATTCATGTCAGATGTTTTTACCTGATGCAAACGGCTTCATTTACCCAGGCTTGGGAGGAATACACTTATTTAAAATAACATAGCCTATAGGAACTCAATCTGAAGTCTTTTGATATTTCAAAGCATCAAAAAATCTGGAAGAAGCTTGGACGGGGAGCACAGTAATTGGATTAATACTTATACAACATGCAAGTAAATGTGTAAAGGCAAAAGGGCTGTCGGCCTTTAATCGTTTAGTCGATTCATCAGTCAATGGTGTTTCAGTTGATGTCAACTAGTATATCAACAAGTATTTCTTCTTTTAGTATGGGAACAGCAGCAAAAGGAAAAGGCAGGGAGTGAATTGTTTTAGATCTGGGACTGAATTATGGATTTAATCTTCCTTTTACATACAAATACACAGTTTCTTAGTACCTTGCTGTATAAAATTGTGTTGTTGTTGCCTTGTTAGTGCAGTTTGGGCAAGATATATGGTCGGATCAAAGAGATACTGAAAAAAAGAGCTTTTGCCAGTTTCCCGGGGCCAGGCCATTTCTTTAGTCGGTCAAAAATGTCTTCAGTTGTCTACAGACCAAAAAGGCAATGCTGTAGAAAAACGCTGAAAACTCTTGATCTCTCAAGCAGAACGACATTCAAATTCTGCACAATCCTGAAGTGAAATTCACAGCAATTGCTTAGAAACGCTCTCAACATACGTAAATGTTATACACAGTATTAAGAGTGCCCAGATATTTTGAACAAGCACAACTGTTCAAGCTAATGTAATATCACTTTGAACAATTGCATTGTGTTCATACAAAGGTGCCCACATTCACTGCTATTGTCCCATTTCCTGAGATCAACCAACAACGGAGGTTCTACAAATAAAATCTCTTTGAATAGACCACAGCATAAAGATAAGTGATAACTCTCTTCTGTTGTTTGGCTTTCATACGAGACATTGTATGGTTATCACAATATGGTCAGAAAACACATAATGGACCTGCATGCTTACCTGTGCAAAAGAATGGAGAAAGACAAAGCGAAACAGGGCAGACAGGGACAGGGAGGTAAATGACTAATGTAAGGTGCCCGAGATTCCTGCATAGCCTCGCGGGACCTGTGTGAATACCCATTATCCACAAACATCAGCGCAGACAATGATTGGAGAAGCCAGCTTTCACACCAGACTGTAGCTCTGTCAACCCCAACCACTCTCTGAGACAAGACTGAAAACCAATTAAGGCCTGTGTTAGAGGTTGAGCGAGACACATGTTGCATAGTCCGGCGGATACTTTGTTCCTCAAGCAAAACAAATGGCCGCATCTTTCAACCAAAACAAGCTCGATTTAGACATGGCTGCTTGGTTAAAATGTAATTTGAGGTGGCCCCGCTGTGACAGGAAGATGAGTAGAGTTGAACAATTCAGTGTGTCTCCTGCAACCATGTCAAGGCCAAAGATCTCAGTGTGAATTATAGGCAGTGACAGCAAACAACAAACTAATGATGCTTCCCAAGGTTATCTCTGTATAAGTAAGCATTAGGGAGGACGCTGATGCTGCAAGTTCAGGGAATTAGATAGAAGCTCAATTCAGGCCAGTAAAGTGGCAATGAAAACTCAACGTGCAATGTGCAAAGTGAAGAGCAATAGACTTTTTCTTTTGGTACCATTAGCATAACAAAATGGGCAAAATTCTAAATTGAGTGGATTAGGAACACTTTGAAAGTTCAGTGTTACTAATTACGGGATTTGTCAAAGCAAATTATTAATAACTCTAGCATAACAAACACATGGTCATTACCAAGGCTGAAAAAGAGGAGAGAGAGGAGCAAACTGAAGCTATAAATCCTTGATGCACAACTTTGTAATGTAGTTTTAATAAACCTCTTCAGTCAGCATGTGTTTTAGTGAATGTAACAACATCTAACCATGCCAGTGAATGAGTTGTTGGTGAACATTTGTGATTCACTTATTTGAACGTGGGCTTGCAGTAATTGTTCTTCTTTATTGGCAAGCAACATCAAAACCAACGAGATCAGAGAACTGGCTGCATAGTACTGAGACATCAATTTCAATGCTGATAGAAGAGCAATTACAAGCTCCTAACAATCACTTGCATAGCTTTCAGTAGTGTTGGACGATATGTCAAAACACATCATATTACAATTTTCTAGAGCCAAGACCACAATTTCATTCATTCATTTACCGCATATTCCCGTTAGGGGTCGCAGGTGACTGGAGCCTATCCCAGTGCCACAATTTCAATTTGATAAAATTTCAGCATGTGCTTATGCACATATTATGCAGAATGTACTTTTGAGCTTTTAACGTTTTGGGTGTACTTTTTGGGGTCCAGATTGAATAGAGATTACATTTGTTTTTATCATTATTAGTTTTTAGTTCTTATGCTTATTTTGTGACCGGAAAAATCACAATTATCGATTAACCGGTTAATCTAGTCCTATATTGTACAGTATATTTTAGTTGTTTAGTGCAAGAGGTTTGGGCTGTTATAAAGGTGGATCAAAGATGCATGACAAACATAGATCTGGAGCCGACAGTGACAAGTCTTAATCCTGAAAATCCCTCCTTCCTCTGCTGAAAATCCTAATGAGGATTTGAAGTGCTCTGCGGGAGAGAGGACCCAGGGGGTGTGGTCCCACCTTGCTCCATGCCATTGTCTCCTTATCTGCTTATTGGTTGAGGCCGATGAAAGAGACGTGACAGCACTCTAGGTCTCACACAGGCCCCACACCGGCACGGCACCATGGGGAAGCCACAGCCCACAGCACCAACAAACAAACCCATGACATTAAGAGGCAGCAGTAAGACAAAACGAACACAAGCTGTTTACTGAAGACACAGAGACAAAGAGAAAGCTCACCCCTTTGGCTCGAACTATTTCAAAGCAGCGCTCAGTAATTAAAACAGGCTAGATTAAGCAACATCACGCACAATTTTTATAGTTCTTTTTATTTTACGTAACAAGAACTGTCATAATGTTGGCACTATGGCCTGGAATATACATTACGTTAACAATATAAAATGTTTTGTAATGCCACTGTGTCTGCCAAGACTCCATCTTGCAGATCCTGGGTAAAAAGACATACCTGTGGAGCTATATTAAAGCACAGTTTTCTGGTAAAGTCAAACAGAGTTGTACTGCTGATGACAAATCCTATTTTCACCCATTCTTTTTCACACTGAGCCCTGAGCTTTTATGTGCTGTAATTACATTTTAGAGCACCATGATTGTCTATTTCATTCCAACGACTATGAAAGTGGAAGACGAAGACTTTAAGTCTTTCTCGTTACATTCATGCCAGACAAAAATGAGACTTTTAAAGGTGCCCTTGCTTGTTCCCCTTGAGAATGTCATGCACTTCAAACATTTTACGTTCGCCACAGAAACAATGGAATGGTTTAGGGGTGTTATAGGCTGGACAAAAAGTGCTTGTTCTAGGCTTGTTCATACAGGTCCTGCCATTGAAAAGCTTTTACCCCATGACATTCCTTTTATATGGCAATCAGCTCACAGACACAACCAGCGCAGCTAAAACTGACTACATGATGACACAAACACTTGTCATACTGTTCTATTGCATTTTTGCAAAAGGCATTTTACATGTAATGTGAATGAAATGTTGAGATGGATAGAGCAGTAAATCATTTTTTCTTTTACCTATATTACCATTTATTTACATTATTTTCTATTTCACTTCACAAATTAAAAAAATGTCAATGGCCAATGCAGGAAAGCCACTGAGACACATTGCAAGCGTTTCTATAATTTGTGGGTTTTTTTTTACAGTTTAATAAAAAGAGAAGAGACTCAAAGTCAGGAGTCCAGCTCGTTGGTCTCATCACAATGAACGCACACACCGCGGAGAAACCCTTTGAAGGGAGCTAGGTGCGAATTGTTATTCTGATACAGACAAATCCTTTCAACCGGCCAGACTTGACTAAATTATTTTGGAAGACATGTGAGCCAATTTAATCATGTGTTGCACCGGATAAATCTGTGTTTCTGGCTAAAATAAATTACTTTACAAATTACATCTTCACGTCTTTTTCAGCCAGGTTGCTATGGCGACCAATTGGACAATAGGACATATGGCAGACCTGCAGAACCAAACCCTCTAAACGCCAAAGGGAAACACCTGCTTAAAGTAAATAGTTTCAAAGCAGTTAGACGGAAAGTACCATCATTAGAGCCAGACAAAGGTGTGGCTGCTGTCTGTAACCCGCCTTAGCTGTTGTAAAAGATTCAACAAGTATGTGGTGGTCAAACTGATATGCTGAATGCTTAATACAGGCTGGTGCACAAGCCTCACAGTTAGCATAAAATAAACACTAGGGACAGCGCACAATGTAACATAACCACAGAAGTATTGTGGTGATACTAGAATTTCAATACTAGGGAAAATGCTTGATATGAATTTCAATACAACAATCATAATAAAAAACATATATTTACAAACATATGTTATAAACATATTTTTACAATATAGATAAAGACCATATAAAACGGTATCGACAGCTATCTACTTCAGTTTGATTAATAATAATTAGTAGGAATGGTCTGAATTTTATTTTATTTTTGAGATGACACCAATTTTCGGTATTTGTCTTGCTGCTGTCGCCAATAACTGATATTTGCAGATACCGATTTAGATTTTAACGGACCAAATTCATGTTTCAAAAATAATAACACAAAATGTGGAAAATAATTAGTTGTATGACTGTGTAAACATACGGACATATTCTATAATAACTGCGCTTCTATTTCTATTTTTACACATTAGTCTGTTGAAAAGACAAGGAAATCATTACTCCAACAACGTTCATTTTGTCTTCTTAAACTAATCTACAAATAATGATCCTGAGACGTGGTCAGGAAGCATCCGCTGATAAGTCGCCAATGCCGGTGACAGTGTCTTAAGATGGTTAAGCAGCCAAAACATGTCAACAAGGTAAAAACATCTCCTAAATTGATTGTCTTAAAAAAATAACCAAAATTTGTGGATTGATGGAAATCAGTCATTATCGCCATCCCTTATGATTAGTATTGTTAATTAGTAATATTTGTGACAACCTTACCACAGAAGAACATTGATTTAGCAGACGGGAGACATAAAACAAAGTCCACTTGACAGGAGCTAATTATTTCAAAACGGACAAGAAAACAACAATAGTTCACCAAAAAAAAGTATTTAAACAGGCATATATTCTGTATACCTGGCTGATCTGAAGCAAATTAGGAGGGGATTGCTGCAGGAAGTAATATGCAGGAAATCACTAATGTATTGATAGTTTAGGTCAACAGAGAAACTAACCCTGCTAGACAAAATCGATCCTGGCCGAGACTCAGAAACAAAAATAGAAGGTAGAGCCATTGAATAAACCACTCACGGCATTCCAGTAACCCATTTAATTTAATTATAAAAATGCATTAAAAAGATATTAGCAGTAGATGCCGTTTAATGAAGCATGTTAACATGGGGATATTGTTTGTAATGAACAGTGTCTGGGCTGATCCCGCCAGCAGAAACAGGAAAATGGAAAGAGGCGTTTTGAAAGTAAACGAGAAATATTTTTTTTAAACTTTTTGTCCAAAATGTCAAAATGTGGTGAAATGAAGCTTCTTTTTATGCATGTCAATATTATGAATTTGATTGTCCATTTATGCCGGTTTGGACGGACCTGGCGTAGTCTTTGCTGAATGACATTGACAGATTCAATTCTGATACTTTTCAAATCCAAAGGAAAAAATGGCTTGTCCTGCTCCAGTCCTTTGGCAGGGGAAACCCAGTGCGCCCAGTGGGAGTTTAATGACACCATCACTCACTGACTAGTGCCAATTGATTTCTGGGTATTGCCTGGTAAAGCCAAAGTCAATACAAGCTCAGTGTGCTTGTCCTATTTGTACAAGCTTTATCATGGCACCACGCCACAACAGAAAAATACACAATAATACACATGCATTTTTTCATTTTGATGCGTCTTGAGGTTCAAATTTCATGCTTTTTATGATCAATTTCCAGCCTAAGCTAAATGACAAACGCAATATTGTATATCAAGGCAGATTGCCGTGTAAATTAAGAATCTTGGGGAATCATTATCCTAACCTGAATCAATACCCCTACATTAGAGCGATATTTGAAAATCAACAAAAAGGTAGAAGAGAACAGAAATCGGATGGCGCCTGTCTTCCTCGGTTACAGGTTTTTAACTCAGTCATTCAATATCTGTAATAATGGCCCGCTATTTCTCTCATTAAACAGGAACGAGCTCTGGATAGTGTAGTTACAGACTACAAATGATTATTATGATACAGCCGAGAGTGATTAGATTAACGGCAAATGCACTATGATTAAAACAAGCTTTAGACATTTGGAGGTGTTGACTCAGTGAGATCTTGCCACGAGACAGGACATTTAAGAAGAAGGAATCTTACAAATGGATCCAGCTCTGATGCCACTGGGAACAACTTACGCATTCAAGCAGAAAATCTCAGACAAATCACAATTTACCAACTAATGAAAGCACGCCAGATTATCCCCCATCGGTCCTCAGAGCAGCACAACTTTCACACACACACACACACACACACTCACACACACACTCACGCACTTGAACTCGAGAGGACAGTTTTTGCATAGAAACTCGTCGTAAGATATGGTATGTTTTAAAATAAGGAAATTTAAGGAACATGTTCTCGCACACATAATCAGCACTGCTGTTACTATGAAAATATATTTTAAGTACAAAATCCAGTCGCATGTAAAGTTCTGTACATTTATGGCAATCAGCAGTTAAAGGCAATGTTATGGTTGTATTTCATTCGTTAACTTCAATCTAAGCATTTCACAATAACAAATATTGAAGTATCACATGTTGCTTCAAATAATATCAGAGCAAACCATCATACAAAATCGACCCGAAGAGCTGCCGTAAATAATGAGCACAAAGAAGTAGTCAGTTAGTGTCAAAAATATGTTCATTTTTTCAATCAATCTTTACAGCATGAATCTTATCTTACTACACAGAAAACGTTCCAGACAAATGAACACACGATAAATACTGAGCACCAAAATGATCGTTCCAACTCTGAAAGTCGACACGGTCGGGACAGGCGTGTTTCAGGTTGAGAGATACGCAAGGTACGCGCAGGTTTCTTTTACCCTACAGTGCAAACTAACGACATCATAATAAGGTGACTGGAATTGCAAATAGAGACATCATATTATCCATTCAAAAATATGCAGCTAATCAACCCAAATGAAAACGTCATTAAATGTTAGCGAGAGAAACAGAGGGGTGAACAGTTTGACTTACCTTCTGCAGAGTGGACTTGAGCTAAGGTGAGGATGAACCAGCAGAAGGTGGGTAACTTCCACAGGGCGCATGCCATGGCGCCGACGGTCCGGGGACAGGGTTTGTGCTTAAATGTTCAGGATTAAAGAAGTCCAAGCCAGGCCTTCTCTGCGATGCTCATCATTGACCCCTTTCACCTGGAGAGCAGAAAGAAAAAACATCCTTTCTTTTAGATGCAGGAATTTCCCCACTCGTCACAAGACACTTGATGCTATAGGTGGTGGAGATGTGACGCGCAGCGGAGCCAAGCCACTAGAAAACGCCTCAGAAGGTCAATATTGCCGTGAAGAGACATCCTGGTATAAATGAGAGCTGCATGCTAACCATTTTACTGTGACTGAGGGAAGAGGGAAGAGAGGGAGAGCGAGGGGGGCTAGCTTTGTCTGGCATCGTCATCAAACAGATAAAGCACGCCCTGTCCAGCTCCCGTGACCCATAGCTAAGTGATGTTAACCTTATCAGAGCTGTGTCAGGTTACATTTTGGTGTCCATGCAAAAGAGGGGCGCAAATGCCTCCTGCACAAAATGACGGATTTCATATGTAACAACACTTTCTTGTCAAAACATGTGATCAATACAGCCAATTATTTTCCTTCTCAGCGCAAAAGGTTTTCATAAAGTACAAGAACAGCAGGGCAACTACACGCATTGCAACGTCACAGAGTTCATTTAGCTGACGGTAACACTAAATGCTAAAATTATCCGTGGTAATAGCTTAGCAAGCATTATCCAAAAAGCTTCTCCACATGTTGTAGTCGTATGGGTTTGCATTAGCTTTGCAGATGTACAGAAATCAATGGCAAAAAGTATGCCTTAAAATTAGCGGCTTATGCACGAGCTATTTTTGGCGTTGTCTTATTAATGATTCAACACGCAATCCTACATTTTGTTAAACGGCAACGACTGCACGTATTGTCAACATTTGTGACTTTTGCAACCCAAGAATTAGGGGTTTTGTTGTCCAAGTAAATTCAAAACCACTTTTCAAAAACAAAATTAGTTTCGTTATTCAGCCAAGGACTTTATTCACCTGCAATAGTTAGCCATGCGCATGAACTATAAAAACATTTGAAAGGTTTCGATGCTTTTTGACTTATTCCCCCGACGTAACTCTTGAGTGACCACTATGTCCCCTGCGCCCACCGGTAGTCAGACGCCACAATGACTTTTACCTCCTCGAGTTTAAATCCTCTTTCTGTCTCATCACACTTGTTCCTGGGGTAGTTTGTTTTTCGAGTGTTTGTTTTTGCTCTTTCTGCTACAAAGGCATAAATGGCCTCCTCCCTGTCACCGATGGAGAGCGGCTGAAACCTAATGCCTACCTGCGCGGGCTCAGGCATGCGTTTCACACTCCGAACGGCTCCCTTTTGTCTGTGTGTTTACACTGCCGGCCCAAGCTCTGCTCTCTCACTCCCATGAACCATTAGCACATTCACCATGGGATAAGGCATCGCTCCGGCAACAAGGCACATAGGACCCCATTAGAAACTGTTTTTCTGCTCGTCTTTTTAGCAGATTGAAAAACAACGTTCCATTTTTGTGTCCACCAGCCCGCGATTTCTGGCTAAGCTTCTCTAGGAGTGGTTGCTGCACATTTGTAATAGTGGAAACTAACGCACACACACAAAAAAACACATGAATTCAGAGATGGGTTCAGATTGTCCTTAGATGCTTGATCGTGGCTGAGACACTTTCTTTTGTCCATCTCTTCCTGCTTTAAGTTATAAGGCTTCCCTTTCCTTACACAAGTCCTAAACCACATTTCTAAATCATTTGAGACTGATTATTTACTATATCTCTTCTTTTTGCTTAACAGTTTGAGTAGTTGTGATAAGGCAAGTAAAAAGGCAAGTAAAAAAAAAACACATTTTGATGCACAATATATTGCGAGGGAAAATATCACGACTAAAAACGATTTTGTACCACTGACACAATGATTATAAAGCAGATAATGCCAGTAAATATGATTTTAATGAGCCAAAATGACAATTAGCCAAAGAAGTGACTTATTCAAACCCTCTACAACTCAAATTCTGTCATATTACAAAAAATAATGAAAAAATCTAACCACTATTGCAAAGAAAATATATATTTAGTCCCAATATATTGTTCCTTTTTCCATTTATTGAACGACGAGTTAATATAGTAATTATTGTGACAGGTCTGGTTGTGCTCAGCCAAAGACATTTAAACAATTCCTCTTTTTTCTACGACTACAAAGCAAAGGGGTGAATTTAAACCTGAATTGTACAAAACTGCATAACAGCACCACCTCTTCCAGGCTGGAGGCCCCTCACAACTCTGTCTCTTTGCCGTCTAATAATATTCGCCATTAACAAAACGCACACATTAACCGACATAGTTCTAATTAAGCATGCGATAATCAGCTCATCTCCTATGACATTATGCCTCACCTGAGACCTCTCATTTCAGAGCGTTTATAGAGGTTAACAGGAGCAGAGCACATCAAGCCAAGGTGTATTTAAATCAAACTCTGGATGAAAGTTTGGAAGCTCGGAAAGAACAAACAAGGTGTATAACATTCACTCTAATCCCAGTGCCTTTTGTTTTAGCTGACCAATGGCTGTGGACCTAATTAAATTTATCAGGCACAGGAAGAATCTGGCTTTGATCTAGGTTCATTTGGAATAACGAGACCTTAAGGAGATTGTATATAAATCCGTACCATTGGCTTAAGGATCTTTGGTGCACACAGACTATAAGCTGTTTTGTCCACACAGAGAGATAGCAGCGACAATGGGATCTGAGAAGCAGCGAGCCGCTATTCAGTCAATAGAAGGGCATTGGGCTTTGTCACAGCAGAACAATTCCTTTACTTAAGTTTTGATTTGTAAAGCCCCAAGAAGTAAACAAATACATGAAAATACATGGCTCTGAATTGTATTGAATTTATTTTTTTTACTTCGATTTCACCTTTTGGTAATAAATCATTATCAATCATCATATTTATTTCGAGCTTGGCTGTTATGTTCAGTTTCCACAAATGACACCACGGCAAACTTCACAACCTAGACTTCCCATACCATTTGTAGGCTTATAGTAGATAATAATGACGACTACAAAGATTTGCTCAAAAGTAGCGGAGTATTTGGAAAAGCAATGTGCAATACATTTGAGTAAAGTGAGTAAATAAAAGTTAAAGTGCTTTATGACAGGTTGGACGACTCATTGGACTAAAATGCAGTTAAGTTTTATTTATTTCAAATTTTGCAAAAAAATTATCTAATATTATCCCAGAATAGCTGTTTTTTTTAGGTAGATAAATTCACTTCCTGTTTGTAATTGATGACATCACACTAGGAAATTACCCAGCCAACAGTGAGAAAGAATTCATCTAATGTCACAATTTATTTTATTTGACAAATGAAAATATATGGGAGCACCTTTATTTTCTTAGATTACGTTTAGAAAGTCAAAAAAGTTGTTTATTTTGTGTAATTTATGCATAAACCTTGTCGGGAATGTGTACCTTGTGTGATGTCACTTCCTTCAACGGATTTTGATTGGTGTAATCATTTATATTTACAACGGGTACAAATACACCAAATAAAGTCAAAATTTGAAAATCGTAAAATGCCCACTTTAAGTCATTCCTACTAGAGGTGGGAAATACTGTATATCAAATTTAAGATATAATTGTGAATGCCGTTTTAAAGATATACAAATTTTGAATATCGTTTATAGTAAGAAATGCTACAAAAAGAGATTAAAAACCAAAAGTTATGTTGTAAAGGCTATAAGATTCCTAAACATAGATCGACAAAATGCATTTCTATTTGTTTTTAGTTATGGCTGGATGCGGGTTCTTGCTGTTTACATATGTCAACAAACTCTATACATCTGGAGCCTGGGAGCGCAGTGTAGAATCAATATTATTATTTCTCTTCCTCTGTCATCTTTGCTTTGTGCGCAGACCTCCAGTGTCAAGATGCAAAGATTTAAACGTGTGCAGCTCTGAGGCAGCCGCGACCCCCCGCCTTGATGAAATGCGTGTTGTAGTTAGCAGTACACGGGCTAGGTTTCTGTGTAAATCGATGATAACAGTGCTATACTTTAATATATTTGGCGTCGTGCTGTGAGCGTTTAACATGCCGAGGCAGGCTGGAGGGAGACTAGGAGACTGGCGCGCTGCTCATTACACATGTCGAGGTCTCCGCTCACAGTCGGGGTCCCCCTTTCTTCCGCGCATCGCAACAGAAACCGCCCCCTATCCCACCTTGGCTCTGTTCTTCAATAACCCTTAACTTTAGGTGCGGTTTTGGGGATTTTCTAAAGCCTAGTGTTTGTTGTAATCAATTTCAGACAGGTGATGGAAAGAATTATGTTTACTAAGTGGTTTGTAAAAGTATGTGTTTAGCATGTCTTGATAATTATTGCATAGATGTATGGTTTAATAACTGAAAGCTGCAACCAGATGTATCATGTGTGTCTTTTCTTTGAACAAACAGGACACTTTTTGTTATGTTTTGGTAATATATTATTATAAGGTTAGCTGTAGATTGTTGGATAATTAACATATATGACTCATATGATACTAATTCGCTGCTTGAACTCTCTTTATGTATTACAGCTATTACAATATGGTTCATTTAAAATAGCATTTACTGGGATTATCTTTTTTTTAGGGTAATTTCGATAATATCGTTCATTGGGATATTTTCAGTAGGCTTGTCACGATAATTATTTTTTTTAAATTGTAAAAAAATTTGGGACTCAATATTTGTCGCAAATGCATTTTCTTCGTATGACTGAGGATATTTTGTTATTTTTTTGTTGTACGATAAGATTAGAGCCGCAGAGCTTTGAATAATTAACGTCTAATTTTTTTTAATTTTGCTGTTTATTCATAGCAGCTTTTTTAAACAACATTGTACATTATATTAAATTTAGGTTTAGCGGGATTATCCTGCTTTAAGGTTTCAGTAGTATTAAGTAGTTCCCATATGAGAGCTGATACTTTTCTGTAGCAATAGCACTTTAAAATGTGTCAAGCATAATTTTCAGTACCAATATACTGCACATGAAAATAAATATATACAACTAGCAGCATAAATAATAGTAACCGTGCACTTTAAATACACACGCAACAATATTTACTCCTACTCGAACAGCAATATTTGATTGGTTTACTTTATACATTTTCATTGTGGACACACAGACGATGAACAAAAGCGTTGACAACACGCCTCATGGCTTAAGCTATTTTTACCAAACAACTCAAATCTGGGCTATGTTTACTGATTGTTAAGCACAGATTGCTGAAAAACTTAACAGGCGACACACTGTTGGGGCTAAATACAAAGTGGGTTCAGACAGATGTTTAAGCACTTGGAGAAATGGAGAAGCCACAGGAGCACGCGCCCAAAGGCTTTCACCATATGCAGGCTTGATATATGCACCGCACTATGCAACACTTATGAAGAAAATTTGGAATTGCGTGCGCCCAGTTGGTTCTCCTCAAAAGACAAACTTTTTTAGGGGGGAAAGTGGCTATTAGACAGAAGGGGACGTGGCTTGATCGAACAGGACAGTTGGGATATTTGAATGCGGCGGTGGGGGCTGAAAACAAGCGGCAGATGTAAGACAATGGACAACTCCTCCAGACAAAGCTTTTAGATGTCCCTCCCTGGCTGTTAAGAGGAACATGGAAGAACAGGCCTATTCTCCAAGAATGAGGTCCCAGAGAATGGGGAAAGGGGCGAGAAACAGGGGGTTGAGAACCTTCGCGGGGGGAGGGCAAGGCATAACAATAAAAGATTGACAGCTTGTGAGACTTGGCTGACCCATGAATTAGCCCCCAAAGCATTCAACAAATCTAAGGAAAGACAAGAGATGTTAATTGTCATGGAACATCACAGGAATGCGCTGGAAGGGGAAGTTTGGCCACAGACAGAAATGTAAATCTATGAACAGTTTAAAGCCCTGCTGTGTGCCTAAGCAGACCAAACAGGGTGTCAAGACAGTAGAGATCGACCAAAATGTCTTTTGTCGTGGCCAAATGTGAGCAAATACCAATTGTTTTGAATCCAGAGAAACTGATGGCCAATTAGCTTTGCCGATATTTTTATAATCAGCCGATTTGGATTATAAACTAAGCGAGTAGTACAGTCCCATTTGGTGCAGTGCCTTCTTTGTACTAAAGTGTTAAATAAAGCTTTGTGTATATTGCTCTGGATGTTGTTTGGCACAAAATATCGCCCAGTGCTGGAAAATTGATACTGATAGCCGACACCCAAAAAAGTGCAAATATCGGCCCGCTATATCGATATGTTGGTTCATCGCTACAAGACAGCATTTATTTATTGTATTTTATATTTTTTTAATGTGTATTTTCTGAAATAGCTAATTTCTGAAATAGCACACTTTACAAAATACATCATCAAAATTAAAAGTAAAAATGTAAAAAAAAAAGGAAATATAATATCTGAAGAAGGCAGTCGGCAAAATAAAAAAAGGATGATTTAAACATATAATGCATTAATAGAGAAAGTGACACAAAATAATAATAATAATAATAATAATACTTAATTGCGTACATGTATTTCCATGTACTATTTGTACTAACTGTTCTTTAAACAAATATAAAACAATTAGTTATTTTAGTCAAGACTTTATATATTACTATTACTATCATTTATTTATTTCTGTTGCACCATATCCCCAAAGCCAGCAGTGTTTGAATTTTGTTCACTGGCAATGGCAAAGCAAGTTTATTTGTAGAGCGCAATTTGTACACAAAGTAATGTGCTTTACACAAAACGAAAAGGTGCATTCAAATCACAAAACAGATCAAAACGTAAACAATCATTAAAAATGCATGAAATAAAAATGTCAATAAAACAAATTCTGATTCTGATTCTAAATGTTTGGTTTTATAGCTTCCACTTGAATCAGGGCATGCAAATGGTTTCGTTCTGTTGTTTGGACATTTGTAGTTTTGCAGTGTAACAGAATTCCTTTTGTTGAGGAGATTGAATCACATTTGGTTTCTATTGGGCTTTTGGACAACAGCCTCATACATGAATTCATTCGTACAGTACTACAGCATAAACCACCTCTTATCCATGTTTCTCTTCGCCATTTTGAGAGAAAAACTGAACTACCTGGGGAAACGCAGCTCAGTGTCAGAACGCACAAGCTTAGCCGTGGAAGAAATATATTCCCAAAAGAGATTGTAGCTCCGTGCTTTGACAGTGCTGAAGATGTACAATTTGCAAGCGTAAATCTGAAAATTTGCAGAGCGGAGGGGGGCGGCTGAGATTGGGCCCGAGATGGGATGAGCGCAGACCCCCGCTGAGTCAGATATGGGACAGGGACGAATCAGACGCTGACCTCTCCACCGACGGGATGATTGAGAGCGGCACAAGCCTAGAGAGGGGCCGAATGACACCCGACTAAACACCGTGACTGTGGGTGCCCCAAACACGGTCCCTGACCCCAGACAGAGGAATACCAGGTCACACACATGTTGTCGGCGGCACAACAGCACGGCTAGACAAGACGACAGGCGGAATGGAGACAAGATTTGTGATACAGAGGGGCTCGGGAAACAGGTGGATGGTAATTGTTGTTTCTAATCTTGAATGGTCAAGTCAAGAGTTTAATCTTAATGTTCTGCAAAATAACTATAACAAAACAAAAACACGATTAAAAAAAAACTGCAAAAACAATTACTCTATAAAAAAAATAATCGGATGCATAGAGGCACTCAACTTCATAAACTATAGGAACTTTTGGTGAGAACTGGGAAGGAAATAGTACTACAAAATGATCTCAAAGCACTCTGCTGGCCAGTTGTAATAGGAGTTTGAAAAGAGAGACTAGTTGTAGTATTTGCAGCTATAGCATTACTTTCTATTTTTACAGTCTAAACCTGAAACTCAATTACCATGGTGTGATTTTATATTCTTTTATTTTCACTTAAAAGGAGCTTATTTGAGGAACTGGGTACAACTTTCACATTTTCCTTTTTTAATTACATGCTATAGTAAAAATACATCAAATGGGGTATGCATTTAGTTCCTACGGTAGTCTAGAGTTCAAACAATCAAACCAGTTTAGTATTATCAAAATATACCACAAATCAGATATATACAGAATTTTACGTTTGAATAGTTTTAGAATGGATTTGCATATCAGAACTAATACAAGACCAATATTAAAGAGCTACCATTTTGTGAGAAAAAGGACATTGTTGAAATAAAGAATGTCTTATCGAAATTGGTATCGAGTATCAAGTATTTTCCTTTCATTGATATTTGAAATGTTAGTATTGTGACACTGGCGAGCACGTCAGATGGAAGTATGGCGCTGGGAGTGTGACATGAGCCTGCAGTCCGTCATGGTTATAGCTCTTACTGTTTGCACCGTTTATCATTTTTATGAGGCACTCAATTAATCGATTAGACTACTCCCCACTGGTCTGGACATATGGCTACTAAATAAAGCAATCATGAGGCCCTGGAACACTCTGCCTCATCAATACATTTATGGGAACTAAAATGGAAGTGTTGTGGGGAAACTCCCTGTATGATTTTTTTTAGTTTTTTTTTTAAATCACAGCCGCTTCTTGGAGAGTGTCCAAATTTGAATATGTTAATTTAAGAATGTTTTATTACAGTAATTTTTCAAACTCTCCCAGTGCACTGAGTGATACACTGCCCTTCGCCTGAAAATATATTGAATCCATATAGCTATAATCACGTTAGCGGTGCAACCAAATCCTATTACAGCAAAAGATATCTACACCTGTCTGTCCGTATGGATTATAGCCAAATGATTCGCCACCGTAACAAAGTTTTAATACAGGTTCCATACATTTATACTTGTAATTTTGATGTTAGACTGGGGAAGTGAAGTGGATTATCTCGAATGAAATTTCAAAATGTCATTTCCACTCGCTGATAGCACAAAACTATTCCTTTCAGGCCAGTTGGCGATAAGAGTGATTCAGCCAGGACTGTTAAACGGTGTCTCTGCCAAACGTTCCTCCGCTTAAGAATTAATGGGCTGACATTAATACAGCAAGATAAATAGAAAGGTCAGGAATATGAGCCTTACTATTATATGGGCATCTCGCAATGATAGTGGCTGCCAATCAAGACCCAAGAAGTCCTTGACATGGTATTATTCACCTTGGGATTCAGTCCGTGCAATGTGTAATGTAAACCACGCCATGTTCGGCAAGCCAAACCAATTAGCACGTGCGCATAAATACTTTGAAAGGTTGTCGCTACAGGGGAAAGGCAACATTAAGGGGCACTATTAAATGAGTATATGTTATCCTGGGCAGTTTGTTATAGCCAATTTAGACCAGACATATTGTGCATTTTACAGCGCCAAAATGTCATAATAACAAGTATTTTTTCATCCATGTAAAACTAATGTGAGGAAAAAGCACAAACCAAAACATAAACAGATCTACATTTTCTGTTGTCACGGCAACAGGGTGAAACTAAATATGTCAAAATGTACAAGTTCGTGTAAACAAGACTCAGCCGGGGTCAGCGCTCTGGAGTTTGTGTGTAACAATAGCATTTATATTCTACTCAAACGTCGGATTTGTTTGGAGAAGAGGAAGCTTTCCGTTCAGAGGGACACGGCTTGGGTTTGGAGTTCATGATAATAACGCGGCATATTTATTTGAGGGTGCACCAAGGAGCAGCTTTTGTGACCGTTCGAGCGGCCACTGAACGGTTAAAAAGAACGTCTCTGTCATCTATCTGACATGCACTCACCAAGTATTTTATAATGGAAGATGTGGGTGTTATTGAGACGGATTGAACTAAAGATAAGACAAAAAAGTAATTGGATGTAGTATATGTGAAGAAATGTTTGCTTTCGGAATAGAGATGATCAAATGTTAGTATTTAAACTACTGTGAGAATAAAACACAATTTAACCATTATTCATGATTAACGTGATCAAACAACAGTGAACACTTGAATATTCTTTCATTCAAACTATTTCTCAAGTTTGTGACCAATTTTATGAAATGAAGTTCCCTAAATGACAAAGATAATGTTAATGTGACAAAAACAGCCAGATTAAAAATGTACTTTGCATTTTAATGTCTTTTTTGGACTAAACATTGAATTAAAAATACTTAAATTTGCTTCTAAACCTCTAAAGGTTCTTACAATTATGTTGTGACCTGAATAATCCAGATTACCGATTAACCTAAAAATCTTGATATCCCTACTTGGGAATTACATTGACAACTATGCAGAATTTTCACATAAAAGGTTTAAGTAAAAAAAAAAAAACATATTAAATGCGGTGCTCAAAGCTTCTAAATCTTCACTGTAACTTGTTTCTTTACAGGTCTGTTTTGTGACTGTTAAAGCAAAGGTTTAATAGCAGCTTTTACGTGGATTTACCTTTGCTCTGCTTTAATGCTGCATTTTCATATGTACACTTTTGTTCAAGGTAACTATTGAAGAACATTTAAACTAAGAAGCTTTCAAAAATTCTTTTATAAATATTCTAAGGCTCAGAAAACATATGCGGTGCACTTCAGGAGCATTACGGATAGTTTAACTTTTCAACAGAGAAATTTTTTGCAGATTAGAGGCATTGTGCATTATGTGGTGACCTTGGCTCAGTGACTAATTGGGGCTTTTAACCTTTTTGTGGCTTGGAGCAACAAAACAACCAAAATAAGACAGACCACATAATCTCAGCATGGACCAAAATAGCAAAGAGCATTGAGGACCTCATCCTTACTGCAGAGGCACTACTGTATCCTCCTTTACCTAGGCACATTCCTATTCCTGTGATGTTGTGTCTATTTCCTATCCATAAGATGGCACGGATGTCTTTGTCAGACGGAGACGCATGTCAGCCTACAGCGAGCGAAGGCGGTGCTGAGGCGGGGGCGTAAGTGTGTTTAGTTTAGTTTATTAACATCCCCATTAGCTCCTGACATACCAGTTGCTATTCTTCCTGGGGTCTCCTCAAATTCATTACATACATTTTTTTGTATACCCCACCCACCCCGTTACACACACACACACACACACACACACGTGTGCATGCGCGCGCCCTCACACACACACACACACACCCTTCTCGCTCAGTCCCAATTGCTCACGCACTACTGTCGTCACAGGTAACGCTGCTAGTTCAGACTAATGAAGGCTAATGATTGGCTTTTTGTCGCATAATTTTGGTGATATTTGGAAAATTGTATCACAAAATGTAGTTAATTAAGCAGTAATTATCAAATAAATATTACATTCTGAAAGATTTGCCCTTTTTTGTATTTGTATTTTTGCATTTATATTAGTGTTGTTAAAATACCACCATTTCAAACTCGATTCCAATACTAAGGAATATATTCGATATGGATTTTGATGATGATTGTTTTATTTTTGCTATAGTCAACACAAAATAATATGAAGTACTTTATTAGAAACATGTCGGTGTAATTATGTTAGTACTTTATCTCACCATGGTGTTATACTATTCTGATAAAGCTCAAACTCATTCTAAAACTTTTCAGGAAAGGTCCAATTTGACCTACTTAATGGGATTTTTTTCAGTATCAACATTTCCACAAATCTAGTTATGATACTAGATTTAGTATCACTTAGTGTCTGATTTTCAATACTTTTGACAACCTTAATTTAAATCAATTAAATTCTATGCGACTCAATTCAATTTTCGATTGAATTGAATTTATCTTTGTAATGCCCAAAATCACAACAGCGATTGCCTAGAAGGGCAGTCATTTCCTTTTTGGACAAACAAAGTTTAACAACTTTATAGTATCCATTATTCTAAAGTGCTACAGGAAAAAATAAAGCATAATCAACTTTACACAACACATGACTGCCCCAAGAGACAAGGCTTACAAAGGACAAGCGTTTTAGCGCCACACATATCCACACTACTGTAACAAACTGGACTCATTTAAGTTGCTTTTAATGCTGAGGCTGTATCATTAGATTTCCTTGCGTGGTTTCGGTGTCACTGTTCCCTGGCCTCTCTCCATACACCTCTCACTGTGAAAGAGAGAGGACAGTTTTGGGGCTGCGCCTTCTTCCCTGCACTGTTCATTAGCATAACATCAGCACAGTGTGGGGGATTGTGATGCAAACAAGCTCAGATTGGGCCACTCCATCCCCCCTGCTTTAATAACTAAACATGCTGTAGGATCTCACTGTCAGCCGAGCGCTACTTGGGGAGTGAGCGATAGAAGCAAACGTGCCAAAACTTTGCGGATCATTTTACAAACTTGTACTTCCTCTTGGGATATGGTTATTAGGAAAATATCAACTCTTTACGGTATAATGTATGTGCAGAGGCAGATTACAGTACAATGTGCAGAGGCAGATTACAGCAGGAGGTTTGTGGTTGTGTGTTGCTGGTTATGGAGGGGCATCTGATGTAAAGGGCACACAGATTTCAAAACAGAATACGTCATGAAATATAGAGCTATTAGTAATATATGTTATGCAGAAGGTGGTGTGGAATTATAAAGCATCATTATTTTGTAGTGATCTAAACCATTTTTACCAACTAGTGTTGTCACAATATTTAACTTGATTTTGATTCGAAAGAAAAGTCTAAAAACCAATTTTGATAACAGAATGACAATTAAATAAAATAACCAACTTCAACTTCATTCTATGATGTGTGTGTAAGTATTTATGACACTAAGACATCGGCCCTGTACAGTCCTTGATACCGATTTTGATACCACAATGATAACACAAAAACATTATTTATCTATTTTTTAAAAAAATCGACAGCACTTTACGCGGTCCTATGAGGTCCATGTGGTCTTAGTCTAGTTCTGAAAACGCTCAAGATAATTGTAAACGGTTCAGGAAAGTAAGTCACATTTTGTTCTGATCGCACCTTTTTTTTTTTTTTTTTTAATTAATACTTGTTCAATGGAGTATCTAATTTCGCAACTACTTTTATTAGTGATTATTGTCTAATTTTCAACACTTTTGAAGACTCTAGTTTCAATAGTTTTCATTTTGATTAGAATGCGGCTATCGGTTTATATTTTTGACAATCCAAAGTCCGACACAATGCACTGCCTGATGCTGCAAATACCCAGCCCTAATCCAGGAGTTCGGCTCTGGTTGCAAAGATGGCAAAAACAATGGCACTTATTTGGCAAATGTCTTCCTCCACAAAAGTATTATTTTACAAGAATGCGTCCAGCATTATTATAAAATATGGAAACGGTTCAGGTGGCTTACGTTATCGTCCCCGGCCACCCACAGCAGGACGGCAGATAGGGCAATCGCTGCGCCGCCACCTTGTGTATGTTTAATATGTGTTTGCTCTTTGGCGATAACAAAAGGAAGGAGAGTCGGGCAGGGGGGCAAACTGGGCTAGCTTTTCCCTTCCTCTCTCTCCTCGTCCCTGGAACAAAGTCAAAGAATCTTAAAAAAAACATAAGGAGAGACGCAGATAGGAGCAACTGTCAAAACTGTCGGCGATAAAACATTCACCGGTAAATTATCTCGCTGTTATAGGGGCCCCTGTTTTGAATACCAAAGGGATTCAAATTCCCAAACAAACCCGGAAAAGGTTGACCAATTTTGTTCACTCCCAAGCTGAAAGCGTGTAGACTTACAGGTCACACTTTTGAACTGGTGCATGTGTAAAGCAGTCATTTTCATCTGCATATCGCTGCATAGGTAATTCGCCAAATTGTAATTGTGACTGCTGCGATACAAAAATAATGAGAAAAGTAAAAGAATGGCAATGAATAAGAAGTGCGTGCGAAGAAAAGGCTTTGCTTTGACAAGGGCTTGTGCTATTTAGGGTTTTCGTTCCAGTGAGGAGCAACAAGACGGGCCACAGTGAGAAACAAAGTGGAAGAGAAAGCGTGATGAATATTGTCCTGGCGTAACCCGGGAATGGAAGGATTTGAAATTCAACAATCTAATTTACAGGATGTATCATGTTCAGTTTTGATGGCTACTGTGCAATTATGAACAGCAAATAAGACAGTTTTAATTAGTATGTGTTTAAACAAGACAGACAAAATATACGTAATATGCAGCTAATTAAACTATCAAATGCACTGATGATGTTATTATTCTGCCTAGTTATGATATGGTTTTGGACCAACTAAATCTTCTGGCGGGATATTACACATATGTCATTTCAGTGTTCGGTGTAAAATGAAAACAAAATAAAGAAAAATAGCCAAACTAACAGAAAACGGCGGCGTATCTTCAGTCATGCGGAGATGTTTTCGTCTGTCAACTTATTTCTTTTTACGACTCATCCGCTGTGTTAATTAGTACTTGTCTGGGGCTATTACCGCATGCCCTAGTTGTATGAATTGGATTGTGAAAGCTCCATTACACACATGGTCTGCGCAAAAAAATATCTACATTGGCAAAACGTCAAACTTGACACAAATTATCTTTTAATAATCAAAATAAAAGGCAGAAAGCTGCGAGCGCTACGGGTCATTTCGGGACAACGCCAGGGTATGTTTTTATAATATATATTTTCTTTATATTATTTATATTTCTTTACATTTTCTTCTTTTATTATTATTATTATTATTAGTAGTAGTAGTAGTAGTAGTAGTAGAAGTAGTATTTGCATTTTTGTCCCACACTCATGTTGGTGGTTGGAACTGTCTATTTCAAAAATGGATTTGCAAAAAAAGAGGTAAAGCGTTCATTATAAAAGAAGATGAACGTAATAACATGTAAACCACATATTAAAAAGCATATTTAGCCTGTATTCCTTCCTCCACAGTTTCGAAGCTGCAGTTTCAAGCTCCTGGGTTAGAAATTGTCACAGTTGTGGGAGTCACATCGTGTCCCTTCAGTCGAGACCCAGAAGTAATCAGCTCAGGCTTGATGACCAAAATGCCACTGGGTCCAATTTTTTACAGCTTTTTGTCCTTTCTGACAGCTCCCTCTCCACTTTCTCTGTCCACACTTCCATCAGCGACCACCAAACAGCCACTACACAAGCAGAGCTGCTGCAGCTGAGGCTAAAGATGAAATGTACGGCCCGGTATGGAAGCTGTGCTCGAGAATCTACACCTGTTTCACACAGTTCTTTTTCTGTCATTTCACCCTATGACGATTTATCATTGATTGATTTGTAAAAGACACACTCACACACACTTCCACTGAGTGTGGCTAATTTTCTCAATTAAATTACAGTCTATAAATAGTTATAAAAAGGTATAATGTAATTTTCAATTTTCAAGTTCCATTTTATATGAATGAAAAAAATTCTAATAGTTTGGTGTCATTTTCAAAAACATTTTATATTTTGCAATTCAAATGCAATTACAGATTTTGGGGGAGGTTTATGAGCGCCAAACCTCAAACAAAATTAACAATAATTACAAGGTCCTCACTAAAACATTTGATTTCAAAAGATTTTTTTTTTCATAGATACACAAAAGTATCCATAACTGGTGAGCTATTCAGCAGATCCATATTTTGTATCAGAAAATGACTACAATACATTTTTAAAGTGAAAAATCGGGTGATACACAAATGTCTGAAGGCAATCTAAACAGGGTAACACTACCACAAGAACTGGCCACACCACTGGAGAAGAATACAGCAGGAGACCGAGAGAGACAGAAACTTGTTTCTTTGTGGTTCAAGTTCAGTGGTTACTTAAATCTGAGGAAGTGTAAAAGTGACCAAAAACAGAATGAGGCATGCTGAATTCCTCCATTATTTCAGGATGAAATAAAGGCATGAATATCTGCGGTATAAATGAGAAATGTCTGTAAAACGTGATGATTTTCAGCATTTGGATTTTTGTCATATACAAGTGAATAATTTGACATGTTTTTGGCAAACACAGTGACTTATGAACAGTATTTAAAATGCTCATTCCTTAACTCCACTCACTGGAGTGGAGGAGGAGTTGGATCCAAAAGGCGGTAGCGACTGCCAGGCCTGGCACAGCTGTACAATCAGAGCTGTACGGAGAGTCAGTGGCCACTGTCGCTCAATCTGCCCTGTGCATTAATCCATGCTGTCTGGATTCATACAACACATACACCTCTGCCCAGCACTTTTCACAAGCAGGATTTGGCCTTGTTTCCTGAAAGCATTGTAGTAAAATAAACCACTTTCCCAGATCTGAACAGGTGAGAAGTGAACTATTGCTAACAATTCTACAGACGTTTTACCCACAGATATGAAAAGGATTGAGGAATATGTTCACCTAAACCGCACCTGCATTACCAACTTCAAATATCACAGCCACAACATGTAAAGGTGTCTGCTGAGCTAGTGACCTTCAAAATTACACCGAGCCTTACAGACCAACATTTTCAACATCTCCTTCTATCTGACATTTTCGAGAAGTTTTCCCAGGCAGCTCTTGTGCAGTTGACCCGCGCGACAAACGTTGCCTGTGGCTTGTCGCGAGCACAAGAGTGATGCGATTCCATGGGCTGCGGAGGGGGCTCGCGCACAGAGCCGGCAGCAGCAGGTGCAGCAGTGGCAGTCGCCGTGCTGATGCTAACACTAGCCCCACACTGCAGTCGAGACGAGGTCCACACATGCACAGCTTTAGCGGACCACGGAAACAACGCATCTCTGTCAGGAACAACTCTGATAAGGGCACTCACACCAACAATCCGGTACCAGAGAGGCCTGTCATTATAACAAATTTAAGATATTTTTTTTTTTAAAAGTGTGCTATATTGCTCCAGAAAATATCAGGATAAGCGATAATATTGAAACTACTTTTTGAGTATGAAATTAGTATCATAAAAGTTCAACAATCTACAGCGCAAATCTTATCGTACACCAAAAAAAATTAAACTTCCCCCACTGGCGCAGGGAAAAGGTACACGCGATAAATATTGGATACCAAGTCATTCGTGGCAGGCCTAGTTTCAAACAAGGAGGGGAAAAAAAAAAAGCTCAGCCAAATATCATTGTCAATTATTCTACCGATGTATCGCAATGAGTTCCAAACGTTATAGTTTTAAAGCCATTTTTATGTTTAACACATGCGGGTTTAATTATTTCTGCAAGCGATTTCACTGTTGTCAAAACACAATTTGTGGTAATTACTGAGGTTTTGTGGGTTGTTGAATTTTTTTTTTTTTTGCCCATGCTCTCAAAAAAACTGCTCAACCCGTATGCACAATGTAAACAGACACGCAAAGAGGTCTGGCATGCAACACTATGAGCCAAATGCCATTCTGCAAAGTCTTAGAAAACAAACCTGCTTTTCTTCCGTTTCTCACAGCCCATCAAAGTGTCCACACTCCGCGGTGTTTTAGCAGAATTTCTCTGGAGTGCTAGAGATCTGATAATACCACTATTGTTTTCCTGTAAAGCACCGAGTCTCTTGTACAATTACTGGAAGGAGCTTCAACGAGGGCAGTTAAATCATTTGCAGAGACATTATCTACGCAGAGAGAGGAGCGAGGGGGGGGAGGAGGGGGCAGACGGGGAGAGGGAACACATAAGGTCTCAAAACTTTAGGAAACATTTTTGGAAGACCACACATGGAGGTTAGAACTCAGATAAAAGCAGCATGATTCAGGAGTCACTGCAGGAAATTAATAGACTAATACACTCCTCTGTTTCTGTGCCAAAACCCACATAGTCTAGTAAATTGTTTTCATTACAGGTGATGATGGATATGTATGTAAATTAGAACAATCTACAGCAGCTTTACACAAAACCACAAACTTGCATCAACCAGATCTCCGTCGAACAAAACCCCAAAGTCAAAGTCTGTCAGCGTGAACAATCATTAAGAGATAATTTGATTGTTTTTTCAAACCGCGCCCGTGTTTGATGTCTCCGGAATGCCAGCGATTCAACAGACAATTATTTTGTTGATTAGCTTGGTTTTTTAGCGACTTCCCATGCCTGTGATATTCCTCTGAAAGTCCCAGACCAGACGCTCAACTCCATCTGACTTGGCAGCGGTCTTACAAGAACAAAGCTTTCACACTCCCAACTAAATACTGTACAATAGAACGTCAGTTACAGGGCTGCACCAAGCCAAAGGAACTGAGAGGATAATTAGCCCAGAATATACAGATTGCGTCATATGGAAAGCATATGATAGATTTTCAAGTGGAATCAGATTAGCGTCGCTGTATCTCATCTTTTGACACTAAGTTTACGAAGCAATAAAAACTGAAGCATTTCTGTGACTGCGTCCGCTAATAATGTGTGTGTACATTTGTATTATTTAGTACATTGTCATCATATTACATTTATTGTACAAATGGAGCTACACATAAAGAATTCAACACATACTATTACAATAAAATGTCTAATATTATACATTAGAAGTGAGCGATAGTGACAAAAATTAATATCTCGATATTTTTGTCTGGCGATATTGTCAATCCAACCGAAAGTCTTTAAACATAGTTGAGGTTTAATTATCTTACAAATGTGAAATGCCTATAAGAAAGTATAGAAAAGCGCAGAAAGTTTGTAAATGACTTTTTTCATTTGTATTTTTAATTAGCTCTTTTTGGACTCTTTTTTCCCCCACAATAAACAATATATAGTCAATATTAAAATTGTATCTTCAAAACCGAAACATTCACAATATTGTCTAAGTTTCCATATATTGCCCACCAATATACATAATTAAAAAATGTGTTTCTAGCCTATTTCCTGTATTAATGCTCAATACACAAATAGGATACACCGTTTTAAAAACATTTTAAAAACATAAAATGAACCATATCTTTTCTCTCGCTGACCATTCCGACTGCTTGTATGATGGGAAATATCACTGTGGCATGTTTGCCCACACCATGCCTAAATAACCGGCCTGCCTTGTTAGAGAAGGGGCTTTTAAGTGTGAATGTGCAGCGCGCTCCTATAATCCAGCCGAGACGCGAGTGCTTCCCCTGGCAGACGTACGCAGATCCCCCCTTCTTGTGCATGCTGCCTGTGTGCACGAGACAGGCCTCGCTCTCCCTGCTATGGCATAGCCGCAATAACTGCTGTTTGCTCAACGCCCAGGTTCTCCTCTGTCACACACAAATTGAATATTTTCTACCAGTGCAGCTGTGCACAGATAAGAACAAGACATGCTTATGTATAGGGCAACAAAAGGCGGGGTCGATGTGCGAGTGTGTGCCTATAGTTTAAATTACATTTGAAAAACATTGGAGCCGCAACACAAAGCATGTGTACAAATGTGTGCATAAGTTCTCAAAGGGAAACTATTTTTTTAATGTACATATTTTTGTAATTAAAACAGAATGCAAGAAAATGATTTTGGTGTCTATTTTTTCAGAGTATGTTTTCATTAGCAGTATATGCTCACACCATGTAGGACACACTCAGTGTGTGACGCAAATACTGAAGATGCAATCAGGAACCAGGCGAACATGTTACACAGCAAGTTATTTTTATAATCAGGCCCAGCACTTTTTACAACCAAGTCCTGCACTTTGCACTTGCTTTTCTCATGGCCTTTTTTAGAGGCAAATGAATTGAATGAGGCAATGGAAAAGAGATGCCAGATAAGCTCAGTGGAGCTGCCACTTAAACGCTGCAGAGAGCTACACGAGAGCCATCGCCTAATATCCATGTTGTTCCTTGTCACAAGAGTTTGAATTGACCCTTACTCCCCTCCGCCTGTGTCCTTGCTGTGTAATTTGCTCCTCGAAAATTATTTAGGCAAGCAGAAAGTTTCACCTGCCATTTCAGGGGCACCGAATCCCCTGCTGCACCAGGGGCCTTTGGCAAGTGGAAACAAATGTTCGACAAAATGGAAGGGAAGAAAACACGCCATGTACAGTTTCTTCTTTCTTTTTTTTTGATAATCACTAATTGTAAAAATAAAATGAGCCATGAAAGAGCACGTATTGTGGCCCACCACTGCCAGCATGTTAGCCTACATAAAATGTACCCTCACTTATTTTACAGCCTTGTTTAGTCCCTTAAACAGTGTGCACTTATCTGCACAGTATGGCTCCATGCTGCTGCTTTAGCGACAGAATAGATTACATCTAAAAACAACAAGAAACAATTTACACGGTAAATAAGCTATGGAATGTAAATTTAATCGCCTTCACAGTACAGTGCAATCCCACTTCCTAGCCCATACACACGCCTATCACTAGCCATGAATATGCTAGCACAGTACTGTATGAATTACATATTGATCCCACAAAGACAGTAGGACTCAGAGAAGAAAGCACATCACAGCCCTCCTTTTGGCTTACTGCAGGCTCAAACAATCCTTTCAGTCACATCACAACCTTTACACCAGTCATATGGAATTGCCGCTCAAGACAAAGACAACAGGCTGCTCTCGGAGCCCGAGACACCACGATACAGCGTGCAACATGGCACTACGCGGCCACAGCAGCTCCACACAAAAGAAAATGTAGTAGCAGTTTGGTATTATTTAAAATAGGCTAATTAACGATCCCGCTGTGTTGTCTAGTCTGTGCACGAGCTCCCTGCTGGAGTAGGAAGAGGGAAATATGAAGCAACAGTGGGTAATATCACAAATTTTGATGTGTTCACACCTTCTCAGTCATTCACACTCACTATCTTAAGAGTCCCATGTGCTGCCAGAGTGTGATATGAAGAGTTGAGAATGGAGTGATACATGTACGCCGCACACAACTCCATCTCCCCTATTCCAAATGCTGTATAGGATTGTGCTATATTGATTTGCTTGTAGAGATGAAGCAAAGAGAAGAAATTCAGTACTCTGGCAGATCAAGAAGCTTCAGTTCGCTTTGAAACCGGACGCACTTCCAGCAAAATGAGTCCAGCCAAAAAAAAAAAAAAAAGTATTCGCAACTGCAATGGCTTTTTAGAGAGAGAAAAAAAAAAGATTTTGGTAGTTAATTAAAAAGTGTGTATTTACCAACAATGCGCGCACACCTGTTATAACAACTGCTGCTTACACTGGAGGTGCATGTTTTCCATGTCAGGTTTTTCATATTTAAAAGAGAAGAGCATTTTTTGCATTTTTTGCCTAACCCTGTATCTTAACAAACAAGATGTCAGAGCGAAAGCAAACCCAAAAGCTCACACGACCTTTATCCAGGGCTTAAACCAAGTCGCAAATACACTGACTCCCATTGAACAAGTCCTCTGACCTCTTTCGTATGCTAATACTTCTCTGCAACAGGAATTTTGCTCTCATTCAAAATGTCTTACAAAATGTCTTACATGCCCAAATAAAACTCAGATTACTCCAAAATAAAATGGTAGCTTAATTTAGCTTGTGGATCCTGATGCCAGAATTCTTACACTGACTACATGCTTTAAATTTCAAGAGGGGCTCTTTAATAGATTCCAAAAGGGCTTAGGTGAATACATGCTTTGTTATGTATATTGGGGGGAAATAAAAGCTCCTCATTGCTCTTAGATTTAATAGTCTTCTTAGTGTATGTGATATGGGCACCCAGATGTGCGAATTATTCCTCAATGAAGAATAATCTTTCTGATGTAACAAAAGCCACGAGGGGGGTTTAGCGCAATGAAAACCTGGGGACTGTTTGAACTAAAATAGGTAACCAAAGTACGGTCTAAATTTACATCAGTCGCCCTGATCGATCACTAAAGACCCACAGAGCGCCTCCTTGCCACGCGTTTTACCGTCGGGGTCAGAGGGAGACGAGGACGCACGCCATACCGTAAAGCGGCTTGTGCGTAAAGCCTCTACTTCTGCGTGTGCTGCCTCTGCTGCTAGCTTTAACACATTCTCGACAAGATGCTTTTGGAATTGCCAGACGTAAATAATAAATGTCCAGTAAAATGATCTAATTTTCTTGCACTTTGCACTTTACGCAACGGTTTCATTTCGAATGTTTCTAACATGGCGCGTAAAGATTGGCATGTGTCCACAGCTCAGACTTATTATTGCGATTTAGCACTGTCTTTTTCTCAACTTTCTGTGCCGCAAGCTACTATAATAAAGGACTAAATCGCATCTCAGTGATTTCGCTGCGTGGATCCAGGGTAAATTCCTATTGAGGGGCGAGCAGTGCATTTAAAAACTTCGAGCGCACTGCAAAGTTCTTCAAAAAGGAACAGTTAATTGGTCCCTTTACATGTTCTGCTTAAAATCCCGTCAATACGCTGTATATTTCCCCCATTCACACGATCTTTAATAGTTTCCATTCATCCAAAGTCGGCAGTAGCACGTATCAATCCACATCTGGTTATGTTTTGATTAACAATTTTTCAATTAGCCACGCTGCCGGTCGAGTAATTTTAAAAGACTACAAACACGCCTAAGATCAGTTTGAATCTGTATTTAATTGCATTAAGTGAGAATGTGGTCGTTTACAATGCAATTTGGGCAACAGTTAATTTCCGAATGATCCCCGTTATTATAGTCCACCCACAAAGTTGCAGATCACTTGTGAGAGGTGGTCAGTAAAAGTCATTTCACTCACCGTGTAAGAAAGTTGAGAAACCAAAGCGAGTTCAGATGCAAGTGAAGAAAGAGTGTACATTTCAGACAGAAACACAGTCAGCAGGGAAGTCCAGTGCGGCGGAGCGCGGATGAATCAGGCATGATCCCTGCTCGGATGTGGGACACCGGGTTGAGGATTTGGGGTACTTAGGAGTCGTTTTGTGCTCCTCGCAGTCCGCACGTTTCCCTGCGCCGGACCCACACTTCCATGGCAAGCCTCAAATAGAAGTCCGTCTTAATTGAGCACCTTAGAGGCTTTCCATCTACTCTCCCGTGCCACTGCAATGTGCCTTCAGTTCCCGAGCAGCGGCAGAGTAGTGACCAAAAACATTGACTGGATGTGGACAAGAGAGAATATTTTTCTTCTTCTTCTTCTTCTGGTCAGTGGGAAATGGTCAGTTCTTCCTTCCCCGCGCGCCGACGCCGTCTTCTGTCCCTACGTGTGCGTGCGTAAAGTTAGTTTCATGGTCGCGTGTCGCTCAGAGAAGATCCCGCTCACGCAGTCTGGCTGAGACACTTGGTGGAAGCAGTGGCGTTGAGGGGCTTCCAGTAAACAGCACCAGTGCAGCGAGCGGAGAACAGGCTGCCGTCTGCACGAGCCGTCTGAGCGGAGGGACGCGTGAAAACCCGGCATGGAGTGGTGCGCGTCACCTGGACTGAGACGGCGTGCGCGCGCGTGCATGTGCCTCTGTGCACTACATCGGCGTAGTATCACATGCAGTTAAACAAAGTCAGTCCAGACTTTGCAAAAGTAATGGTATAGTCTGCTTATGGGTGATATTTTTCCAGTGCTCTGTTTATTCATACTTTGGCTTTGTCACAGGAAGTCCAGCCCATTCAGCCAATGACAGAGGGCTTATTCCACTGTAATACTACCAAGCATCAAACAGAATCTACAGACAGACTTTCTTTTTAACCCTGGCTCTGACTGGCCCCACAGGATAACACTCTGCTACCAGCACCGGCAGCTTGACCAGTGCTGGATGTGTTTTTTCTAAGTATCACCATTGTGAAAGCCATGTGTAGATTTTCTCTTCTTTTTTCTTTCCTCCAGCCCTCCTCTCCTACATGATTCATGACACCACTTCACATTCAAGGGCACTTTTTGGGCTGCTTCTCCACGTTGACCCTTGCACTAGCTACAGTTTGGGTGCACATTACTCCGCAGCCGTGCACACTCAGTATTCAGGCTTTGATACAGCTCTTTTGTGTTGCTATAGGCTTGCCAGTAGATGCAATGCGCATGTGTGTGTAAGAGAGTGGAATGCAAGTCTTTTCATATTCAATGGAGCCAGAGAAACAGCTGCCTTTTTGTATTTTCATTAGGTGCTCTATCTTTGCATCGGAAAATTGTTATGTTTACATCCTTTTTGAAGAGTCGGGGGAACATGTTATGATCTGCTCTGAGAAGTTTGTCCAGAATCATTAAAAGAAAAGACGTGGGTACGCACCTGGCTCTAATAAGAACTGCTTTTGCAATGAGAAAAAAGTAAAGTTGAGCCATGCTTACCAGGTGAAGGTGAACAGCGAAGAGGGGGCAAACTTATGTTTTCATAAGCATAATTTTACATAATAATACAGCCATTTTTTTCCCCATGTACGGGACAAAAAAGAGAAAACAGATGTAATAAAAAGGTCACCCGGTGGCAGGCATCCATATCTTCTGTGGAAATGTTTATTTATAAGCCCCAAAGAGAAACACATGCAGCCTGGAGTGCACGAATAGATTGGAGGCTGCTTCCTCTTCACATTGTCAACAGAGGGCATCAGACTTTTATTGAGTTTCTGAATGGTAATAATTGAATAGATAGGTAGAGACAAGTGTATGTGAATGGCAAACAAACAGCTTGTTTTAAGTAATGTGAGTTCTACATGAATGACCTTGACATGAGCTTGGCTACAATTTGACAGTGTTGATTTTACAGGGTGTAAACATGTACATTTTCAGCCAGAAGCAAACACGGCATAAGGCTAGGTTAGGTTAAAACAAGTGAAATACAGTACAATAAAATGATGACAGACAATTAAAGTAAGATATTTTTAATACTACTTTGAAAAGCTCTGAAGTTTTGGGTTCTTTCCCAAAATATTTGCACAAGATTGACATTTCCAGCTCACATGACAAGTCACAGGACTGAAGCTGACCCTGTCCCAGCCCTCTGTCACCCACACTCAGATTTGAACTGTTTTAAAGGTTCAGCAAATTTGAACAAAACCGTCATCCACGCATTTATCCATATTTCCACTTGAGCAAAAATCCCCAAAGTTAACGACCCTTTTACATTTGGAGGGTTTCACAAGCAAGTAGTCAATAGTGATGAAGGTATATTGTATTTTTTGTTTTTTGTTTTTTTTGTCAGGTGCTCTTACTGGTGCTACTTTTGACTATAGTTTAGGATTGCAGATTAAATATATGTAAACGAATCGGCTCAACTACTCCATATATGCATGACGAAGCAAGTATTTCCCATGTTACAAATTTGCGTTGAATTAAAGATCTTTGCTTTTAAAATCTTTGAACTTCACACGGCTCTTGCCTCTCTGTCCGTCTGTCCGCTCGCTCCTCAGTTTAGTCACTGGCGTCTCCTTGGATATCAGACGCGGAGCACAGTTATAATCAAAGAGGCTCTTGACCATAAAGCCAAGACTCAAGTTAATATTTATGTAGCTAAGGGTAACTAGGCTGCTCTAACCACAATGCTGAAGCCCTGAGACAATTGGACCAGCAGAACTACGAGCTCACACGTTAGAGACATTATTTATGAGGGTTTTCGTCCCTCCAGATCAGGCAGTGGTTATGTTCATTCATAGTAAAAGACATCATTCAATATTCCATCGATGCATTTTTCTTGTGAATAATTAACTTAACCAAAGTGTAAGAAAGGTCAATTTCTCCTCTTAAAGAAGATCACAGAGTCAATTCACACCAAAAATATATTGAAATGAAAATGTATTGTACACCACACTCAAAATAGTATATGCGTTTCCATTGAACCTGAAAAAGTAATGAGATTTGAATAGTTATTTATTTGATCTGTTTAATTGTTTCAAATTGACCTTCTGCGGATGTCATGAAGATTTTCAATGAAAAAAATATTCTATAATAATTATATAAAGTAGAGCTGTGTGTAACACTTTCCTTTTATTTTCTGACATGTTTTAAGGAAGAATTACTTCGGAAAGAAACATTTCTGGGTTGTCGTGCTATACAACCTACTATATCTGTACAATTTATACTTACTCCTTTCACTGAATTCCTTTTCCATTTGACTGGATAGACATGACTTGCCTTTAAAACACCTTCCGATTTTGTGTGTCTTATGTGTTTGACGACTCTTAAACTGATTTTTGGTGTTAAATATAGTAATACTAGTGGGGATTTCACCAGGCTGCACCTGACCTAAAATCAATATGAGCAAATACAGTCTTAAGCCTCTTCAAATCAATAGTCTCCTCTTTGTCTCAGTTCCTTTTCTTTTACTACAGGCCTAGAAAAGAAAGCCACACTCGCTCCAGTCAAATAGTCCGTTAATATTCTACACCATGTCACCCAGTCAAATATGATCAAATCAGTGTGCTCTCACATTGCTGTTATTTAATCCCTCCGTCTGCCCAAAGACTGCCCTCCTCAGGCCTCTTTAAGGAGAAGGGCGCAGAACTCATAATTGACCCAGCAGACAGGAAGCAATTAAAAAGAAGTCAAACACATGAGGGGCTTTGAGATCCAAATTGAAAAAAGAGGCAGGTCTGCTCTGCTGTGGCCACTCCGGCCTGTGGCTTGCACAACTGTCAAATAAGTTGACTATGAAAAGACCACATAGTGTAAACAAGCCATTTGGTGGGAGTCATGTCCATGAGTAAAGTCTGAAGATGAACTATGTTTGTGATGAGGCCGCTGTTTGTTGGAGGGCCGCCTGCTCTTACTCTGCAGTGTGATGTATGACACATGTGTCACCTCTAACAAG
Organism: Chaenogobius annularis; assembly: GCA_015082035.1. Classification (NCBI taxonomy): domain Eukaryota; kingdom Metazoa; phylum Chordata; class Actinopteri; order Gobiiformes; family Gobiidae; genus Chaenogobius; species Chaenogobius annularis. The sequence continues at coordinate 62,371 of BJKM01000254.1, forward strand.
TGAGAGACGCAGCAGACATAGGTGAGGAGTCTCCATTCACATGTTTGCTATGGAAACTTAGCCAAGTGGAAACAGATGTGTCTCACTGGTGACCTATAAAAAATGATGTATGCTCTCCAGTAATATGGTTCAGCAGAGGCCGGCACTTCCAATTTGCTTCACGATGCCGTTCTTTACCCTCCCTATAAATGTGGACATGCTTCTCAAACACAATGCTTTTCATCTAAATGCCACTTTGAATGTTCAGCTTTGTGCAGTCACCTTTGTTATACCATCATAATGCAATTTACAACAAAATCATAGAATTATACAAAAGAATGAAACTTAGTCTTGTCAATTAAACTTTATTCTCTACTGTCACAACTGAAAACCATGTTGTGTTGTGTGAGAACTCATGCTGGTTGCAACTTGTCATTTACATATATCTTTGGAAAGTTTTTTATGTCAGATGCCCTTCCAAATGCAACACTCTTGCTATATCCAGGCCTGGGACTGGTACAATGACAGGCCTGTACAACATTTAAGTCCCATTTTAATCTTCCCAATTTCACAATGTGAACATTTCCGTTCGTAACAACTGGTTTTAATGTGGAGCTATTTTCCAACACAAAGACCATACATAGTTTGGAAAGGCACAGAAGACATTGAAATGAGCAGATGGAGAGCCTAAGTCATTTATGATCGCTCCACACTGGAAACTAAAGGTTCTCTGTCAACCGCACACTTACCACCACTATCATTTATCACAATGATTCATTATAATTTACAGAAACAACAAAGTTCCTCAGCGCAGCACATCTGGGAGGCTTTCTGAGGCTTTCAAGGAAACTCCGCAATAATAAACTAATTCATTTTCTGACTGTGTTGTTATTCGTCTGCTGTCTCACTCAAGTATTATATCCAAACTTTCCACTGCACTGGGACTAAGTTTACATGTTCAGCCGTGTTCCTGCAAATGCTTCTATTATGATTTATGTTCACCCATGACTTTGAATATATTGCTAATATCTGTAAATGATTGCTTTATACATGCCTTGAAAACAAAAATCCAACATTTACAATTAGTTCTCCTGGAAGGTCCATAGAAACAACTTGTAGTGTACTTGGAAAGTATTATAACCAAAGGAGATTGTCTAAATATCGTTTGCAAAAATTGTAACACTTCACTGATAAATGTTCTGGTCTGTCTTTCTCTTTTCCAAAACATTGATTTTCAAACAGTGTGCAAAGGAACGTTAGTGCTTCTCCACCATTTTGCAGTGCCCAGAGCTAACGAAAAACGAAAGCAAAACAATCACCATTGCCAAGTTAAAAGAATCAGACAGGGAATTGGACAATATTTTTCACCTAACATACAACATTTTTAACTAAAAGGTGGGTTTTGGTGATGTTGGTGTGTGCCGCGGAATATTTTAGGCCAAAAAACTGTGCTGTGATTTGTAAAAGTGGAAAACCACTGCTTGAGATACTATATTTTGGAGTTCCGTTCAGTGGCTTGCTTCAAAAAAGGAGTTTTACATATAAATGAATGAATTTGAGTAAAATTGTACCTTTCAGAGTAGTAGTTTCCAGACACCATACTTTAGTAATATATTGTTCAAAAGTTATGCTTACTGTTCTCACTCTGAGTACGTCTACAAGTGACAAAAGATTTCGGACAATGATTTGAACATTTGTATTTCTTGCACCAGGTCAAGTTGTCTATATAATTCGTTTTTCTCATTTTCTGTGGTCTATCTTTTAAAAATACAATATTTTGATTTATTTTGATTATTTAGAGTCCCGATAGTTACTCTTACTATAATCCTTCAGTAGTAGTTTCCTCAACTTACTGTTACTTGAGTCATTTCTTTAACTACCATATGCATTGTACTTTCTCTTGAGTAATATTGAAGAAGCAATACGCTTACATGAGCACAATCTTTGGCTTCTCAACCCACTTCTTATTTTTATGTTTGTATGTATGATGTAAAAACACTTATATCTGTGTCACCTCTGCACTACATCTGTAAATTTAAATAGTAAGCCTATTTTTATTTTTAGTTTATACTATAGTAATTTTAAATCTAACACATGCGCTTTTGATTTCAGATATGTTGTTTTTATTATTGCTCTGTGTTTTATGTTGCACCTTAACGCCAAAACAAGTTCCCATGTTTGTGAATTCTCTTCATTGACAGTGGCAATAAACCTTTTTCTGATTCTGATTCTGATATCTGGAGCATATACAATGTATTAGGAAACAACCGTAAAATGAACTGTAAAACAAAAGCAAATTCTACAGTGAATGTGATGAACAAAAGGCAGAGCAAACAGACAGAGGTGGAGAAAGCCCCACCTGGACGGACAATAATAGAAATCAACTTTATTAGTGAAGTGTGGCGTGGATTATCTGCCTGTGCTAATGCCCTGCTGCATGAGAGCCAGGCACTTTCAATTGTTCTCCATAATGAAGAGCAAACACATGACCTCCACCGTCCCACAGAGGTCAATAATCTTTCACAATAATTGCCTCAAATTTTAATTGAAGCAAAATCTCACTTAGGCATTCATCATTACAGACGGATGTTCCTCTCTTCCATTTGCGATTAATTCAACTAATTTAAAAGTAACTGCTTTGTGCAAGTATAAAAGAACACAATTATAAGTTTTAAATACATATAGCCTATTTCCATAAAACATTTGGAAAAAACAAGCTGCTCACCAGGGCATAAAAACACTCTGAATTGTCATGGTAAAAGATACTGTACAACATCCACATTTCAACCTTTGCACCAATTTAATATTAATAGTCTTATGCTTAATACACATTTATTAATCAAAAAATAATATGAATAATAACAATTGTAGACTCTGTTTTTCCTAAAAAATGTAAACCAATATAGTAAATATTAAGGTTTAATAAAAGTAGTAATAAAAAGCTACCACACTCAATGTTATAGAAGCTGATTTTAGAAGAAACTTTAGTGCTTTCCGATTCGTATATATACTTTCTATTGTGTGAAAGTCGAGTTTCGGAGGGAATACATTAGATTGTAAAGACAAGAAAAGAAAAAAAACACCAAAGAAACATTGTGCCCCAATTTCTCAAGAGAGCCTTTATAATCACAGATAAATACTGTTGCAGGGCAAAGCAAGGATAGAAACACTGATATTTATGAGTTTATATATGCATGGAGAGAATAAAAAATACAATAACTAAACATATATAAATGTATAATATAAACAAATATAAAAATGTAGAAATTAAATTGAAAGAAAATACAAAAGTTTTTATTTTTTTTATATCAAAACTAACCTTTTAGTCAATTAGCTACAGTTAGTATCCAGTTTGAGTAGCCATGAATACACAAAAACAATTGAAATCCCCAAGCACACTTGTTACTGTATATTTTGACAGGCTGGTGGTTAATTATAACTGACAAACTAAAGCCTTGCTAAAATTTTGTAACTGTTCCATCAATGTTGGCCTTTGGCATTTATTAAGCGTTTGTGTCAGACTAATGAAAAATAAAAGGGTGAAAACTACATGTGTGCCTGTCTATTGCGTTTCCAACGTTATACTTTGACCTGCTCACATTGGATTCCTGCCAGAGCCCTCGGTTTACAAACTGTGTGGGTGTTTTGTGCAAATTTGGCTCAGAGAAGGAAAATATAAGATTCTTTACATAAATACCACCTGGATGAGAGAGACAAATTCCTCATGTTTTCTGCAAGTTTACCAAAGTGAGAAAAAAGAAGGTTAAAACAAATGATAAAAAAGCTTGAGATTTCTTATTTCTTATCAATGAATTTCAACCGGAGCAATGCCTCTCAAAGGCATGGGGACAATTACGGTATGTTGAACTTATCTTATCTCGTTACATCATGGTGTCCTACTTTGGAGAGAGTCAGGTTTGGAGGAAGGTCGCGGTGTCGAAAACACCCAGAAGGGAAATGTTAAAAAGGAAAAAATTAAGTAAAATACACTTTTAGACAATTTGTACCATAAAGGGTACAATTGCTCGTCACTGTGGCATTACCCTCAAGAGTACACCGCATGTACCCCTGATAGAGGGTACAATTTTGTACCCTTCGAGAGTAAATTTTACAATTTTGTTGCACAACTTGTATGTATGAATGACAATTTTATTAACATTTGTCAAGCCAATCCCTAAGAAATAAGGATATGATTGAACTTACTCTGTTACAGATACAGGAACAATTAGTAGTATAGTATAGTATAGTATAGTAGTACAGTTCAATTTCTTCACACAACAGGAAAAAATGCATTAAAATCACAAAGACGTGACAGAAATGTTATGTACCATAAACAAAATAAAATACTGAAAATAAAACTCCATTTCAGCAGATCAAAAACATTGATGACAAGTAAAAACAAGTAAAAAGTAAAAGTAAAAAGCTTTCAGTGTAAAATGTTCTTAAAAGAGTTTTTACAGTTAAAGTAAAAATGTAACTATGTTACTTTCCACCACTGATTGGTTTGGACAATCTTTCTAAAAACAGTGAATCTCCCACAGAGTTATGTACATGGGTTTAAACGTGAGGACTGTCGGCAGGGTGTATGTTTTGAATGGGAAAAAGTCCTCAAACTGAATATAACAGGAAGCTGAAACCCATGAATAGGCCTTAACCTCCATCTGAAATTATTATATGATCAAATTATATCACGTGAACGCAATCTGCAGGATGCATTGGATGTTTTGGGCCCTCAAGCGTCAATAGAACGAAGCGTCAAGATAAATATAATTTCTGTGTCGTGTGGTTGGTATTCTTGTGAGGAAAATACAGACAGGGAGATGATTGCATTTTGATTTTATTTACATTTCGCACAGTTTCTTGACTCTTCTAAAAATTGGCTTTGTACAGTAAATAGATTTCCGTAAAACCCACACAAATAAGAGGTAAAAGGTACAACTGTTCCAGAGGCTGCAGTAAATGGGACGAGGCAGCGCGCAGTGGCTGATCCATATTTCAGATGGGAGCGATAGGCCTGCCATGTTTAACCTAACACAGGGATGTTTGATTAACCATCTTAATCATTTCCCATCTGCACTGTGCCCATGTCTACCTTTTGATTAAATTCCAACTAGACTTGCATTGTTCATCATGTGTACTTGTCTAATAATTGACTGCTTGCAGGCAAAAAAAAAAGGAGGCTGCTACGCCCTTCAATCAGGATGAGAAAGTGCTTTAATATGATGTCATTCACTTTGCATGGCATGTCCACGAGATGAGAGACTATAACTGGCACATCATACAACCTGCACATGTTATCTACTGCAGCTGCTAACTGGCTTTTCTTATCGTATGAGGACAAGCTCACGTGCAAATATTGTACTGAATGTATAGTGAACGTGAAAGTGAGAGTCACAGGAAAATGCACCAAATTATTCAGAAGGCAGCCACAAATCACACATAGTATAAAGAAAACCAAAGGTGAAGGTATTGTTTTGCCTGGAAAGTTCCACAGATATTAAAGTTATCTATCTTCATGGAGACAAGCCATTGGAGCCATCACGCTACGATACCGGTCATCTCTGTGGAGAGGCGAGCCTGTTTTTCATGGTATTATTCAGTGAAAAAAACAGCTGTAATTGATTAAATACAAGATGGATAAAATCTTATATTGTGGAACATTCCAGGCAAATAAAATATCTCCATGGAGACAAGCAGGTGGAAGATCCCTCACTAGAAATGTTATATAGTGCACCTTTAAAACAAATGTCAAAACAAAAACAAACAAAAAAACATAAGAAAACTAACATTCAAAATCAGATTTGTTGCTTGTCTTTACATATTTAAGAATTAATTAATTTCATATTATCACATTTTTATCAAACAATCTATCAAACAACTGCTACACCTGGAGCTACACCTGGAGCTAAACCTGGACTTGAGGACTAAACCAGGACTAGAACAGAACCAAATCAGGTCTACTTTCAGCCTAAACCAGGATCAACTACAATGTGTACTACAACTCCTACTATTCAGCTCTATAGTTTTCTTTAAACTACAGATGTAAATACAACTGCCAAACACACAGTCAAACATAACCCTTGTCTCTATCTGGGTTTGAAATTGCTTCATTACTCCAGAACATCAAATCACGTTGTGTGTCAGTGTTCAGTGCAGCTCCGACCTGCGGGGATAATGACGGCTGACTTAAATGACAGCCACATGCTGGGTCATACCTGGGGTTCAGGGGCTGTGACTGCAGGCTCTTTAGCATCATCTCTTCTCTAGGCGTTTTAATGCATTCATGTTTGTATAGTTCTTAATAAAGGAGCACCACTTTGTATGCATATGTGCCGCCCGACACCTCCCCACTTCAACAGCCATGAACACTTGACATGATTAGCCTTGGGATGCACTGTAACTGTGAGCAACTATGCAAGATTTATGTATATATTAAGTATAAGTGTGTGTAAGATGTGTCACACAATACTGAAGGGTCTCCCAGACTAAATGAAAAAAATGGAACAATGTGTAATATTTAAGTATCTAGAAGAGGAATGCCCAAACTTTTTTCCTCGGCGGGCCAAAATTAATGCACATCAGCAGGTCCAGGGCCAAACGTAATGAGGGTTGGCACGAAGAGATGTGTGTGATTAAATTTACTTCAGATATTGAGAAATACTGGATTGGCACTAATGTGACGGTCTCTTTGGTCTAATATTGAATTGCGCTCACTTTGGGCACCCAAGATCTAGAACCGCATTTATGAGATGCAGTGAAACCTGTTCTCAATGAATCAAGGATGAGAACACACAGGTCCAGCCACAACCTAGTGCACGAAATAACATATATTCAGGTCCTTCAGCTTCCTAATATATGCAACAGTTTGAGCATTTTTTCACATTCAAAAGGAATTCATATATTTTGTGTTAATCGCAATGACAACAGTCCTAATTTCTCATAATTCTGAAACTCATGGCTATTACGATATAGGTTTAAAACAGTATGTATTTAAAAAAGTATGTAATTTTATGCTCAATGTATGTAGGTTCATAGTGAACCTACATACATTGTTTTGTTAATATGGCAAAAAATTTAACTACATTTATTTATGACACAGGAGTATTTTAGTTCTACCTCTGCTCATTGGCCTGCTTAATTCAATTCACAATTAGCCAAGAAGAAGCTTATATATTGGTTTGTTGAACAGACCTCTTGCAGTGTGTGGGTGTCCGCCGTAAATTATCAGTGTGATCCTATAGGTCACTGCTTTATAATAGTAAACATAAGCCCTTTGGAAATTGGGTTCAGAAGCTTTCCCACAAACTTCTGCAGAGTACCAAAAGCTCAACCCTAATACATTCTTGTGTGTCTTACCATTAAGTCCCAGTGAATACCTTGGCGACACTGTGGTCATGTGGTCAATGAGGAGGCCTGGGACACACTCATTAAGTCACAGCTGTTGGATCAGGAACAATGGCACCAGGAACTCTTCCCAAACCCCAATATTCAAAGTCCAGGCCTAATTTGGGTACGCAGATAATTGTGTGGCAACTTGTAATACTTTTTAATTACTGAGATGCATAAGAAGCTTAATCCTTTTTGGAGAATATGTATATTACATATACACTCTAACCTTTTAACAGAGTCCAGATGACTACAACTGAATCTTATATACACCGACACATTTTGATAAGGTTTAAGTGTAATTGTCAAAAGCTAAAACTACTGGCGGAGCACTGTTCTCACACCACTCTCAGAGAAGTGCTGTTTAGCAGCACCACACCATGCACCCATGTGTCAGCATTTCTTTTATATCCTCTGAATTATGTTTTAACAGGTCTAAGCTAAATGTGTCACTACTCAAAACTTAACGGATATCGGCACCAAACATGTATTTTCACCACTCTTGTTTTCTGGCATTTAGTTTCAGTACATTGTTATCATTTTATATTGACTCAAAACGATACAAGGCTCACAATACGATATTGTCACAATTTTATATATCACGACAACAGCAACAACAGTATTTCTTAGTTAAACCACAACCTGCAAAAAAACGCAATAAATACATACAGTTTAATAATCAAAACAGGGAAAATATGTAAAATGTTATGTATTCAAGTTACTAATACTGTAAAATATACATTGATACTTAATCACCAAATTTACATTATTTTAATATATTGATTTTTGATAGTTTAGCACACCCTTATTGCTAATCCTCTTTTTAAATTATATTAAGATTAATTATGAACAATAGCAGTCTTTCTGAATAGATCTATCTATCATTAATAACTATTCCCAAATTAGGATGACCTCATTAAAGCCAAACCCCATGTGTGAAAGTGTTGAAATCCAGTGTGAACAGTAAACCCAGCGGTGTGTAGTTTCCTACTGTGATGTCAGAGCTGTGTAAATCCACTCAATCCCACATATCATGTCTGCCCAGTGTGAGAGAAGCAACTCCCCAATCCACTGACCTCTCATGGGCCGGGGATCTCCGGACGATAACCCCAGCCTTTGTGCACACAGCAGCCCCCCGCTGGTGCAGCCCTGCTACTACACACAAAACACTAAGGGACAAGATTGGATTAGAGAGGCATCTAACTGTGAGGTGAAGCCTGGGCTCACCACCACTCCTGTTTCTCATGTAAATGCATGAATTCCCCACAATGGAATAAATACAATGTGGTAATAGATGGCTTTGTCTGCCAATTAAAATGAATTGATTGGAGATCCCTTTTGTGTCTAAAAACCAATGGATGTTAAGTATTTACAGATGGCAAAAAGTTTCAGTGGTAGGAAGGAGCAGAGAGCATGCTGGTGTTGACAGTTCACCAATACTCTGAACTCAACAATCCTCACAATCTTGTTTTAAAAAAGCGTATTCTTGCTAGTTTCGATCGATTTTATTGATATCTATGTTGTTGGTCTGTTGTTTTTACCTTGTAGCACTCTCAGACTTGTCTTCCAGTATAGAGGACACGATAAATATAAGAATTGTATCATTAGAGTTAGTGGTAATATAGCTGGAAAAAATTGCACTTTTATTGCAGTTATAGGTGAATATTAGCATAAGTAGATCATCATTTTACTTTTTGTGCATTGTAAAACACAATATCGGTCTAAAACGGCTTGATAATAGAAACAAGGAATTACCCTCAGTTGCAGGACAATACAGGATTACTCAAACATGCAGGAATCAAAATACAACTTTGAGTAAAATAATGAGTAATGAGTAAATACCGTTATAACGCTTCTTAAAGTTGATTTTGCATTATTTGTCCCCTTTAAACGAGATACAGACAACACAGTAGTAATAAAGTAATAACAGCATTAACTACTTTTAAGTGAAATTAGGCTTTTTACTTTTTTACTTTAGCTTGAGTATTATTTTGGGTTCAGACCAAGATTATGCACCAAGACAGTCTTATGTCAATGCCAAAATCAAAAAAGGAGAACATTCCACACACTTTGTCCAAAAATGCAGGAAAATATTGAGGTCATGACATAGTAAGTGGTATTCCCTACACGCTTGGCTTTGTGTGTGGATTTTATCTGTCTCAAAGTCAGTGATGTTTGCTTTGGAAGTCACATGGTAGGATTCCGGAAGCTGGCCCACCGGCGTCATGAAATCCTAAACTGTAGCAACACAGTCTGTACATTTATGTTAGTGTCACAACGACAACCTCACCCAGAGCTGCTAAAACACAGCTGCGTGTGAAAGTGTAAATTCTCATTAATCTGGCATTAAAATAGTGTTAAGTGTGTTTGGAAATGCAGCCAAGTATTCATCTCGTATAATGCCAAAAAAAACGCAAAATTCAATGTCTATATGTAACAGGAGCTAAAAACAAAACAGTGACTTCTTATTTTTGAGGTATTGAGGAAAACCATCTAATCATCTAATAACATGTACAGAAATATAGGACCTTTTTTTTTTTTATTATCATCAAGGCTTTATAATAAATGTTTCACAAAGATCTCCCCAATTGGCAGATGATTTTATGAAAAATTTGAAAGAAAAAAAGTATATTTTAACATTTTGATGGGGAAAAACAGTGCTCAACACACCCACCTCAAAAAAGTAAAATTCCCTTTCATTTTTCAAATATTCAGGACTAAACTAGATTCTGTCCACTTTGAATAAAAAAATAAATAAAAAAATGATGTTATTCCAAAGCAATTTATATATATATTAACCCATTATTAAGAGGGCCAATTTTTCCTAAATGTCTGACTAAAATGAGCCCCAATTTAATCGGAAGCGTTTCTGAACCCTTTGGAGCACAAACAAATGGCTGGGCTCTTTATTATGCTGAGAGTAGTTATGGATTCTATTGTCTGATTTACTGTAATTATCAGGGAAACAAGCTGTGCACAAAGGAATATCAGATTTTAAATCCAGTCTGGATTAAAAAATAATGTGGAGTAAAGCTGGTGTCTGGAGGGATGTCTGATTGATACTAGTTTGGGCATTTTTGGGGTTTTGAGAATTCCTATTTAAAAGTTGAAGCCAAATTCACTTATAAAACATTTAAAAAGAAAAAAGTCCAAGTGGAATCCCTATAAAAGGCCTATTCTTTTTTTTGTGAATTATTGGATTGTTTTTTATTTCTGGGTTTCTTTCCAGAATGATTGATTTAACTGGAAATAAGGAATAAAAAGGAATTCAAAAATAAATAAAAAAGTCTGAGGGCCTACCCACCTCTTAAGAATTAACAATGATCAACCTTTAAGTAACAACTTTTTCAATAGAAGGCACTGTTTCTATTTTTATGTCATTGCCTGAATTCAGTTGTCCTAAAGTGTCTAAAAGGTACCTGTTGCTGTCTTACAAATGAGAGTGTGCGAGTTCATGGCTCCTGCCCATCTTCACATGACCCTTCGTCACTCAAGACCTCGGCGGTCTGCTCATAATCAGCTCCACCTGGATTCTATCTGCACCAGTCAGCCCAGTGGTCTGTGTGAGCCAAACCTAATTAAAGTTAGCACTGTCACGTGTAATTATCGCTACAAAGTCTGGCCCTTGTCCTAGCTGTGTGTTCAAAACCAACACCATGGTTTTTGTTTTGCCAGTTTACAGCTAGTTTGAATTGACATTGACCATAGGCAACTTCGGCAAAGATTTATTTTCTGAGGTTCAAAAGTTTTTGCTCAGAATTTTTATCGAAACACTCTGCAGCCATTGAAAAAGCACAACTAAGTATTTTTGTTTAACATAAAGGCAGCTCTACTCAGTTATGATGGTTTTCCCCTTCACAAAATAAAATAGGATCTTTGTCAATCAAGTACTACAATTGGGATGAGACTAGATATGACAAGATATGAATTCAGAATCAGATTTTATTTTGTCAGTGAATAATAATAATAATAATAATAATAATAATAATAATAATAATATTAATATTAATAATAATAATAATAAAGTATAGATTATGCTAAAATAAGATCAAATGAATAATAATAAAAGGGCATAAATATAAAATAATACGCGCATGCAAAATTGATATGATATTTAGAATAGAATAGAAGCTTTATTGTTTACCAATGTAGAAAATCATCTCGGCTCACTACCACATAAAACAACATGAAACACAAATAGAAGCTGTAGTAAAAGATTTGAATTTTTTTCTAATTTGAAGTATTAAGATACTAAAATTGTTATTGAATATCAAGTCCTATCCTTAATATCAAAATCAAGTTTAATATTTTAATATTGTGATATTCAAAACAAATTTAGAACAAAGAAATTAGGTGAATGTTGGGGTCAGAAAGTCCAAAACCACACCACATTTTGTTACTATTAGAGGACACTCGAATCAAAACACAAAAGGATATCATTGGCTTGTCTACTAATGGAAACTTTTATTTTCTTCCCATATGTTCATGCACGCTAAAAGCTTATTTAAATCCTCATAAAGTTGTAGTTTATTTAGAGTAAGTCTGAATACGATAAGACATCACTGGAGAGGTTTCCAGTCAGCTGCTGCAGTTAAGCCTGGTGCCATGTATTGGTTAAGCTGGTGGTAGACCATCTCAAATTTGGCCCTTGGTGTCAGATAAGCGAGAGCCGTGGCCCTCTTCCTCCAGCGCACAGTGCTAGTCTCTATCTAAACACCACCCCACAGCTGTCCCCTCCTCTGGGACTCTGCGAAGGCCAACTGTGCTGCCACCGAAATGAGCCGCTAATCCCAGTACAGGCTCCCAAGCATATTATAATGCACACAGCCATGGCTCCATCAAGCCCAGTGTACACAAGGCCTATCAATCTTTGAGCAGGCAAGTGTCAGTCCCTTTGAGTGCCCTGGCAATGTTTACTCACGAAAAGGTAAGAAATGATTGGGGAAATGTCCCCCTTGACCTTAGTAATAGTCATACACTGTGCACTTCTGAAGAGCAATGCCAAATGGCCAGAGCAGTGTTTAGCAGAGACTTTCTCCTTCATTACTGGAGCGCATGTATACAAGTAAATGAGAGTGAGCAGGGTTGGAGAAAAGGTCAAGGCCTCGGAGACTCAGGGGAGTGACAATGCAAACACTCATCACCTTATACTTTAGCAGCTTCTATCTCCCAGTGCCGTCCACGCCTTCACTAGTTTGGAGAAGACACCAACAATAATGAACAAAACTTCCTCAGTTTCATACTTCCAGTCCATTAATTGGAAATAATTGGATGAAGGGGTAGGTCCAGCACAAGTTTGTTTACAACTTAGATAAAGTAGAAGAAAAAGATTCAGTTGCAGTCATCTGGACACTGTTAATTTAACACCGAATATATAAAATAGTGTTACAATATCAAATAAACATAATATATGAAATGGGGGAAAAAAGGAAAGAAAAAAAGAAAGAACGTATGTATGAAAAAAAGAAAGAAAGAATGCATATTGTTTAGGAGAAAAAAACTGTCTGCAGAAATGTTTTTTAGAGTGAATCGTCAGAATGTAGTCTTCTTTATAGACGAGTGAGGGATTACGTTGACATACTATTGGCAAGCAAATGGCACCGCCAAACAATGATAGCACTCGCTTATTTTTGCAAGATTGGAGTGGTCAAATTGCTAAAATAAGTTTTTGAAAAAGAGATTTTCTCCTAAATATTAAGTGAGTTCCTCAAATGAATTTGCAAACTAAAAAATCTGAATTTCAGTCACGTACTCCAGCAAATCAGGAGCAATTTTCTCCCCTAGTGATACATCCCAGAAAACCTATTGACCTGTGAGTGCAGAAAAGTCAAAACATTTGGGGAATATCCAGTTGGAGGTCAGGCATGGCTTGCCCCAATATTGACTCATGATAGTGTAATTGGTGAGCCTTTGTTTGAATTGGTTATTATTCTGTTATGAAATGCATTGCATTTTTAACAAGGAGCCCTGATTTTAGTCCTCCAAATCCAATGTGAAATATTCATCAGTGAGACGGGGCCAGGTTTAAAATGATGTGATCAAACGGGTGTTGTTGGATGCAGAGTGCACACAGCTGTTGCTTTGTTAGCAGGGGAAAATCTGATCTCTCATGAAGAGTCCAAATGGAAGACGACTATCCAGTGGTCTCTCAAGCTTAAGCAACATTGGAGGGACACTTGGCAAAGTATATTGGAAAGACGCTTTTCAGGGTAAGTGCATATTGTTTCTTTTTTCCTAGAAAAGCATGAACGTGATTAGAGAACCCATTTGAGCAGAGAATGATGTACATTTCAGAAGCTAAGATTTCCAGAAAAGTCTCAAAAAGTATAGGTGTGGGAAAAAATGTAATTTACATGAACCAGCATAAGTATGCATCAGGTAGTAAAATATGTACAAGTATAAGACCTTGCTCTTCTGTCATACACTGTCAAAGCTGCGTAAGTTAAATAATGTGGAGAATTACAGCTGCTTTGAATTCCACAAATACTGGCCACAAGGGTATTTTATAATCCATGACACATAGCACAGTTTTGCATCAGCAATCCATATTTACACAAAACGAGTTATTGGGAAAATGTATTCATTTTCAGATTTGTGGCCAAGTATTCATAGTCTTTACTTGTGAGCATCTGGCCAAATTGTGTGGGACAATTGTGCGTGTAATCAGCAATTAGACTAATGACCATGCTGACATACGTTGGTGTAGGGTTTGGCATGTGTTGGGAGAGTGGCGGGGGGGCTGTTAGGGTCCCTTGGTGAAGCCTTGTCATCGAGGCGCTCTTGTTTCAGAGCTCAGGTGGATCTCTGAGGCGCTCTGCTTCCACATAGTGTTTCAGAGGTCACGCCCATTCACAGGCCTGATACTCATTCTACACCTCATTCTACTCGTCCTCATCTTCTCAATCTGTTCATATCCCAAGAAACTGTAGCTATTGAGGTTATGTTTCAACATAGTTCACACCTTTGACTATGTCATTTCATTTATTTTTTAAATGTTATTATTTTATTTTACCAGGCAAAACATTAACAACCAGAATCATCCCCTTTTAGTCATTTTTATGAATAATATTAGGACAAATGACTTTATGTAGCACTTTACAAGGGAGACAAGCTTCTCAAAGTGCTACAGAATTCATGTTTTATTTTTTCTACACGACTCTAGCTACATAGCCGCAGCTGCCCTGGAGCTGACTGACAGAAAAATGGCTGCCAATCCGCACCAACCAATTTTGGCCACCTTTGATGTAAGACTACTCATCATGGGGAAAATCTTGTGGATTGTATCTCACAGTGAGACAGGGACAGCGCCTTAACTTAGAACCATTGTACAACCAAAGCTGATGCAATTACTATCAAGCAGTGGTCATCAACAGGACCATCCCCATTTCTCTTTCATTTACTAACTTTTTACAAATGCAGAAACACCACTAGCATGCAGTGCAAGCCTCTGCTAAGCAATACAACTACAGTGCATGTGTGTTCTCTTACAACTTTACATTCCTCACTCTTTTGTGTAACATCTATAAACCTTGTAAGATGTACAGTCAATTTAAACTATTCACTTGTCTTGCTATTTTTAAGAGCACTACCACACCTTTCATTCAGACTTGTAACCTTGAAGAAACACCATGTCATTTTTCTCATGGAGGGTCCATCACCTGCTTGTCTACATGGAGATGTGCTTTGCCTGAAACATTTCACCGTACGGCATTCAACATATCTATCTCCATAGAAACCAGCATGTGCCGCCTCTGGGCCAAGTGACTGTTCAGATCTATTCCACACACACTCTAGGGCCCTGGAAGTTTCACATCTGGGTGGAACTTCAGAATATAATCTCATTCATTAATTAAGAAAGGATAGTGTAAAGCTACTATAACTACAACTACAACGGCCACTATCAAAAATGACTCCCATATCTGCAACTTGTTTGCTGCTATAGCGTGTTTACCTGGCCGTACTATTATTCTATTTTCATATTGAATTAGGCGTGCTGTGCTGGATCCCATTCAAAAGTGCACTGTGGTTGTGTGTGAGTAGGAAGAAGGGATACTGAACTGAGCTAATGTGCTTTTCTATCGGCAAACCAGCGTCGTGTAGAAGTCTGACTTGATAACATTGTTCTTTACACAAAAGCGCTCGGCACGCTTCGGAGTTCACAATCCAACACAATCATTCTGTAGTGACGACTTGAAAGATGGCTGAAGTGAGAGCAACAGAGATGTTTGTTGCAAAATGATGCCATCGCCTTGATTTTATCTGTTCATTCAGCAAAAAGAGAGAGTGTAGGAGGTGAGTGGACTTATGACTGGCTTTAAATAACATCAAGTGACAAGACTGTCTCTGACCTAATTATGGGGCTTGTGCATTAGCGTTTAAAGTGTCTGGATGAAAAATTAGTAGTTTGTCAGCTGATGGATGACAAAGGTGCAAAGCTATTTAGCTCCGACACAAATGGGTGACACGGGCTGGAGACGCCTGATCCATCTCGGCCTGCTGACGGCTTCCAGCAGGGGAGGAGGTGCGTCGCTGTAACTCACCGGCCCCTGGATGTCAGATAAGAACTACAGCACTTACAGGATCACTATATCGTATGGCACAGGCCCTCAATAGCTAAACATTGACTTAGAAGAAAAAAGTCAAAGTTGAAGTAGGGAAAACAGTTAAACATGCTGTTAGTGATAGTTCAATTGACAATACTGTATTCTAAAAATGTTACTGTGAGCAAAGCAGGCAATAACAAATGAAACATTGCAGGCACTGACACTGAACTGTAATATCTGTGGCCCAGTTGGAATTGGCTGTAAAAGTAGGTAAAACATATTTTTACAGCCGAATAAAATGAAGCGTATTGTAAAATTTAAGACGCAATGGAAAATGCACTGATATTTAACAACATTGGCATATAAAATAGACTTGGGCTATGTCCGAATGTCCACCCTAGCCCATAACCTCTTTTCATATCAGCATTATTGAGCAGAGGCTATAATAGACACTACTTTCCTCTTACTTCGGGTCACGTGACTCTGGACTCTGGTCTGAGTGAAAGAAAGAGTTGTTCAAATCCAGTAAAAATGTATTTCTGTAACAAATGCTGTAGAATCTATACGACACATATTTATGCACTAATATTTAGCATAGATTTTTTAAAAATATGGATCTCACACTAAACATAAAAACAGAATTGATTACTCAGCTTGTTGCCTGAGAGCGATCCATCTTTTAACAGCTCACGTTAAGTTAAGCTATGAAGGACCTTGTGGGCCACGTTAAAAAGAGAAAATTTGAATTAAAGTCTTCAAAAGATTATTTAAAACATAACTTTTATTAAAAATAATGTTTATTAAAGGCTGATTTACTACATGAATTTGTACATACTTTTATGAACATAACTATTAAAACATGATTTGGTAAATCTTTTAACTAAAAGGTTTATTAAAACATCTTTAAAAGTAAATTTAATAAATAACTTAACTAATACTTAACTAATACAATAGATATAGTAAAACAATGTCTTATTGCATTCACAAATGTTATTAGGAAAACTTTTTGCAAACTGTATGAACTTCTCTAATTAGCAAATGATAGAAATGATCCTTGAGAGTATAGACTCTTCACATATATCACTACACAGGCTTCAAACGATCAAAAATGGGATTCTCTACATAAATACGCACACACTGCACTCAGGGAAATAAGGATGACTACCTACACAAACTCTGGCACTGCTCACCGGTCAATACATTCACGCAGTTACTCCCCTCAATATTTGGCAGCCACATCCTACTGCCCTCCTCTCTCTGGTTACTTGGTGACACTTCCACACTTAACTTCATGCAATACAATATAAATCATCTCCTGGTGTTGCTACCTATCGCCAAGAAAGTCATCCTGATCTACTGGAAATCAAGGAAAAAAAATACATATTAGCACATGGAAAAACTTCACATTAGAACACATCTTCTTTGGAAGTAACTCAATGAACTCAGAACACACTCCTAATAGATTTCCGCTATCACCTTCCTACAATCATAACACCGCAAACCCAAATACGCATACAAACTCAAATAAGTTTGAGTTTTGGGTTTTTCTGCTTTCATTCATACGTGTCCAGTTAAAGACGTGTCACTGTCCGCTGTTGTTTTTCCGACTCTCGCAATG
Source organism: Chaenogobius annularis (assembly GCA_015082035.1). Taxonomy (NCBI): domain Eukaryota; kingdom Metazoa; phylum Chordata; class Actinopteri; order Gobiiformes; family Gobiidae; genus Chaenogobius; species Chaenogobius annularis. The sequence continues at coordinate 79,897 of BJKM01000254.1, forward strand.
CACTGGCCGATTTACCAGCGCTGTCCACTACTTTTCAAAGTGCATTTTGGGCAATTTTGAGTGCACTCCTTTTTTTACCCACTGGACATTCAGGCAACACTAAAATGGCGTTTAGTGCCCTATAGTGTGACATTCGGACACACCACTCACAGTTACAGGATGGGCCACACCAATCATACACAATACAAGCACGGTGGACAGGTTGAATCAAATGGAACAGACAATCATTTTGCACACCGCCACAAGTATATGTCAAACAATCCTGCCAGCTGCTGTTTAAAAATCATCCTGGATATTAGATTTAATTTGATCCTGCATAAGACTAAATGTAAATAGAATGCTAATGACATCTTCCAAAGTTGTCACTTGTGGCATGGTCTATAGAGACATAAATAATAATAAAGAATACAAGCATGAAAGACTTGAGCCAGCACTACATCTCCTCCTTGATAAGCCTCCAAAAGTTTATCAGCCAATGTGTAGTTTCAATTAAAAGGGGTTTTGTGCGACGAGTGGTTAAACGCCTCAGAGGGGACCTGTCACCACAGACCAAGGTGGCAGACTGCCCGTACGATACAAGCGTGCAGGGGGACTGGGGACTACGCTGCATGAATCGTTGGACTCGGCCCCTGATTTGTCAGCACGTGAGCGGCGCTATTGCATTAGCTCTTTGCCAATCACATAATGAACTCTCTGTCAGGCGAGACAAAAGTGCGGCCACACCCCTAAGCAAGGCAACAAAAAGAAAGAGCTTGGAAGAACGCGATCAGTATAGGGATTAACAATGAAGTGAGCTGGCCGCGGAGATGTCTTTTGCCAGAGAGAGATAGGAAGATTCAGGGAGCTTAGCGTTGTCAAATGTTTTATTCAGCCATGGCCGAGAGTGCTGCCAAACAGATTAGCCTGTTTACTACAGGTTCTCATTTAGGAGATAAATCTTTAAATGTTGGATTTGGTGGAAGGGGAGGGAGGGTGGTAAAGAGGTATGGGGCAGCGTCTAATTCTCTCAATGAAGGTTTAGAAGATACAGAGGCTCCAAGTCCAGATGAAAATAGCCCTTCTTATTAGGCTCTGGAGTTGTCTGAATTAATGACAGCTGTAAGCAGACAATGATCAATAGACTTTGGTATATTCCCCTCCTAGGTGAGATGAGGATGGAGCTGGGTGACTGGCTGCTGCTCATGGACGTATGAGCGTTGGAGGGGGAGGTGTACCCTTCACTATGTGCTTTGTAGCTTAGTGAAATTGCCACTCTTCATTTACTTGTCTGATTCTTTGTTCCTGACTATTACAGAAAAGCGACATAGATTCAGATATAGAGGGCTAATCTTTCAAAAAGAAAAATGTAATTTTAGCAAATGGAGGCGAGAAGATATGTTGAATTACAGGAGGTTATGCCATAAATGATAAAGGTTTTTTTTTTTCCTCTGGTATTTAGTTATTAGCATACATAGATTAGTAACTTATATTGTGTTGATTTAACATCACAATATAGACTTAAAATAACAGAACAATAGAAATGGCTCACTGTAAACACTGTAAACGTCATCAGAACAAATTGCTGTTGCATTTTGTTGCCCAAGGAATACATCTCCAAGCTGTCAGTGTCTGTTGATTTCTCTTTTGGTCCTAGTAGTTTTGTGTGTTTTTGATCGGCCAATGGAAACACATACTTTCGTTAGCTTCTTGGGAATGTGATGTTCAACCACAGTCACAGCCAATCCCAGACATTCCATGGACTTTGGACTGTTGTGTTACATTAAATTATGGTGTTGTCACAGTGCAAATTTTCTAGGATTAAAATGAATAGAGGACAAAATAAGAATAGTGCGCATGCTGCCACCATGCCACTTGTATTCTTTTATAACACAACACATTCCTCGCACGTTTGCTTTAACCACTAATGCCTCTACTGTCTCGAACACTCCCACAGCTTGGCTCACTTCAGTGTTTCTCAGTCAAACTTGTTAAAAAACATGCCAAGCAATCCGCACCATTTCCAATTAATGATGGTGCTCTTGGCAGTGAAGGAGTAAATGATTACCAAGAGTCCTGTTTAATATCCCTAGATGAAGTGCACTCGGCTCACTCCACACTGATTACCACCACATCGTATATATGACCTACTTTTGGTCAAATGAGAGGTCATCGCACTTGGTTGTAAGTGTCTGGGGAGTGTGCTGTCACTGCTGCTGTCCAGTCTTTTGGCCTTTATTGACCTGTAGGGATCATGCAGGTGTTCGCTGAAGGCGGCAGCTGAATGACTTAGGGAGCAAAGAGATATAGTACGGTAGGGCACATTTTAATGGAACCAGTGGGATCTTTATGTGCGTCAGCCATTCTTAAATCTATAGAAGGCAAGATATGGCATGTGCTTACTACAGGATATATTAATGTAAATCAGAAACCTTAAAGGAGACAGGTTATGCTTTTTTTTCCAGGTACTATAACATAAGTAGATCATTTAACATGTTCATTGTAAGCTATGATATTGGCGGCTAAAACGGCTTATTAATAGAAACTGGTCCATTGATTTCCCACTAAAAACTGCAGAACTGAGAAGCCCCGCCTCTTCATTGACACATTTCACCATAACAAGCAGCATATTACGTAGTTTTTATTTTAGAAAAGTGTATTTTTCCACTGATGGTAGCACTAACAGCAGAGCTCATTGCGTCACACCTTTCAGTCGGCGCAATTGATGACAGCACAGGGCGTGGTATTCTAAACAAGAGGCGTGATTATGTCAAAATATGAGGTGGAGTAAAGCAACGGGAGGGCGCGGCCTGGTGCGTTCTGTGAATGGCCAGAATCGTAACTAATAAAATTCAAAACTAGCGTTAGATTGAGGATGTTTATGAGTTTTAGATATTTTTCTCAAGCATAAATGACCAATATTAACTTGTGTGGGTTTTATATTCGAACAGAGAGCGGTGCAGATGTATCTCACCTGATACAGGACACACACGCACACACTAGTGATGCGCGGTTGTCTTTTGACACACAGGTTGGGTTGGGCCAGGAGAAGAAATTCTCTTTTCATTGCGGGGTAGGTTTGGACGGGTTATAAAATGCAGTGACGTGCAGTGAGGTTCATGCCTAGTGATTCACTCTTTCACAGACAGATTTACCTATGCGAATGATCTCAAAAGAGCACCTTAAACATTATTCGATTGACAACAGACAATAAGTTGTGCTATATATCTAATTTCAGCATTATTTAAACATGTGACATATTTGATTTAAGGTCAAAATCAATTCCAGTTGAGCCAAATTCCAGCCTATTTTAAGCCAAAATAAATAAAAGTTTATGGTCTTACCTTTATCTTTTGATAAACCAGATTGTAAATAAGAATTAAACAAATTGAAGAAAGAAGAAGATAGATAGAAGATAGGATCAGAAGCGCCCTCTGCCATGAGTCAGGTGTATTGTTTTCCTCACCGAGTGAACTTATACTGCTGTTTTTATAATGAATCTGCGAGCCTATACACGTTTCAGAAATAGATTTCATACATTATCCAGAATATGGAAGTACAGAGCACATCGTCAGGGTGTTTTATTTGTTATGTATACAGAGGGACAGCGACACATTATCTGCACCGCATACAGCCATTACACTGTGCACTGTGAGGCTCACGTTGCCCCTCCTCCCTGTATTTGAACGGGAGTTACGGGACAGGGGGAAATTCTGATATTCTTAATTGAAAAAAATATGGTTCCATATTGGATTCAACGGGAAAGGGGGTTCATAATACATACCAGATGACAAATATTAACTTTTATTATATTTTACAATTCAGTTTTTTTCTCCCAAGATTGACAGGTGAGGGTCTGACTCCACTGCCTCCCCTGATAAAATGCTGACCGCGTCTCGTACGTTCGCCATCCGCCTGTATCATTGCGTTTTGCGGCGTCTAAATTCACCTTTTGTAATAAAACAAGAAGCATTATGTAGCTTACTACACTCCTCTCTCCACAATCTCTCAACTGAGCTGTCTGTGATAATAATGTCTATAGCAACGGCGTGGAAACAGTGAGGATCACGGGGGGCGGGGGATCATGGGGGGCGGGGTTTAGCAGCAGCGCTTCTGTTGAAGTATGAATGCCAGAGCCGAAATTAGTTTTGTTCTTGTTCTTGTAGCCCTATAGGTAAACAAACTAACTTCTTGCTTCTTAACACTAGGACTACCAAGATTTTAGAACTACCAGAACTCCCAAGCCGTCAATTTGACGGTTGCGCTCTGTCGATGACGTAATCAAAATAATTATTCTTCTAAAAATTGGTCTATTAGCCTCTTTAATGAATATTATCATTATTCAGAGTGCCGAAGTTGACCAGCCTCAGTGGAGGAAAGAGGAAGAGGAGGCTCAAGATCAGGAGGAGGATCAGGGTTGTTTGCGATAGCAAAGCCGCTGTTACAGAGAATATACGCATATTCATTCATTGATCTGGACCCACCTTCCTAAAAAAAAGCCAGCCAAATACTATTATAACACAGGCTTCGTAAATACCTTGAATATTTTCGCCGTTGCCAAGAATATGCGGCTCATGTGTGGAGAAATTACCGGAGCAGCTGAAGCAACAGGCGCTTAGTTTATTGATCTCGACAGCCTAAAATGCCATAACTAATAAAGTTTGTCATAAATACCTTGAACATCTACTATAGATTTACTGCCTGGGAGATTGTACCGGCTTCTTTTTGCTGCGGCTTGTTCTTCATCCTCCGAATTGCTTCCTGGTTCGGCCTTTAAAGCTCTTTGCACTGCGTTGGTTGGACACCTAGTACTGCGCGGTCTGGGCCAGACTGGACCTACAAACACATGTGCTCAGCTTAGAAAGGAATGCCTATTTGGACAATTTCAAATAAATCCCCCACTGTCACATTCACCCACAATCTTTGTTCTAGTCTGCGTAAAACTGGCACTGACTGACAGCACAACACGAGATTCGCACATAAGATGAGCTGACCACAGTGTGCGCTCCGTTCTTGCGCCCTCCGAACCTCGCAGCATCCCATCGAGCACTCAGGTTCGGTTAAATTGACACAAGCCCATCGTGAGGACATACTCCGCTTTGTGCAAAACAAATAAAGGTGAAGTAAATAAAGAAACGTATTTCAATATTTTATTTTATTTATTTTATTCAAACAATTTTGGGAACACATTGAACAACAGGAAATCAAGCCGTTTTATTGCTCACTTCATTCATTGCTTGTATATGCCATGACAAACATCTCCCGCACAGGTGGTGCTTTTGAATGCCACAGTTCTCAGTCATTGGTTCAAACACTATCACCATATATGGACTGGCACCATCCTACAGCCTCCAGCGGCTAAGTCCAGCCCCTTGATGCCAGCGTTAAGGTTGGCAAGGTATCAAAATAGCGCCCTGGCCCCGCCCCCTGGAAAAGGCTCACGTTAACGCTACCTTGGGGGGAATATATAGCCCTCAGTCTTACTTTTTCAAATAATCGCAACTACGTTAGTACAGTGATGTGGGTGAGGATAGGGGGTAAGTGAAAACAAGAGTTTTACAATTGTAACAAGTTTAAAACCTCATCGAAGTTGATTTCAAATAATATGTCGGCCTTATATATGAGCGGATCTCCACAAGCAAGTATTTGAAAAGTCTAGTATGGCTGAATAGATCCATGCAACACAGAGAAAGGTCTGGTCCTTCTGAGCATCCATATATTGTAAACACAGATATGTTTTGTTATCTTAGCAACACTAATAATTTGGGTGGTGGCACATTACTGACTTGTCTCAATGGAAACAAACCATACTTCGGACCATTTTCTACAGAGATAGATAGGTTTTATGCCATGTAGTGGAACATTTTATCAACAGCAATAACATTTCCCTGGCAACAAGCAGGTTGAGGTTTTCTGCCAGGCCATGTTTGAGTCAGGTTTGTGGAAACACAAGCAATAATCAATCAATCAAAGTTTATTTGTCGAGCACAGTTCATACAAAAGTAACTCAAAGTGCTTTACAACAGTTAAAAGATATTAAAATCAAAAGACAATATAAATCACTAGACAAAAATAAAAGCAAAAATAATTAAGTTAAGATTTAATTAGAATGAAATGATAGCAGATAAAATGCCTTCACTCAAAGTCATGGAGAGACTTGTATACAAGCAGAGCTGCTTTGAAGTCTATTCTCTGAGCCACAGGGAGCCAGTGCAGAGACCTGAGCACAGAACTAATGGGATCGTACTTCCTGGTTCTAGTCAGGACCCGAGCAGCAGCGTTCCGGATGTACTGCCGCTGTTTCAGAGCTTAATGATAATAATAATATCTATAATGAAAATATGTGTTTTTATTGTAGCCTATTTTTTCCACTAAAAAGTTGCACGGTGGGGCTTTGAGTTCGGGAGCATGACTACATCTCATCCACGGTCACAATGTAAACCACCTGGCCAAACACCTCTTTGTTCATATTTCAGTCAGCGAATCTTTCTTGACTCCTTTCTCTGGTTTGTCCTTCAGATAAAGACAATGGCTCAGGAGCTAAAGGGCCCATATGTACCCCTGAACAGCAAACATCTCACCACATCATTTGTATGTCTGCTGCTGCTTTCTCATTCAAGTTACTTGTGGTCGTTGCTAGTAAATGAATGATTTATTCGGCCCATGTGTTATTCTATAACGCTGGAGTACCCAACTGTTTTTGTTGTACATTTTTACATTTTGTGTTTTTCCCAAAAATTTTTTGTAAAAGCAGCACTTAAACACAAAATTACATAACTGCGCATTGTCTGAGACTTATAATGAGGCTTTTTATTTCTCGTTAACCCAGAAAAAAAGCAGTTTCACTTCAACATCTGAAAAAGCTATTCTTAAGCCATGTATAGCCTTAAAATGAATTCAAGAATATTAACAATGTGCCAAAGGGTTCGTGAGAGCTTGGACAGATTAGACAAATTTGAACACCTTTCGGTTTTGCGGCGTGAAAATCAGGTACCTCAGCTTTAAGTTTTTATTTTTATTATTATATGATGAAGCTAGTCATACAGTACGTGAAGCTGATTTCATAAGATTGTGCATCTTTGTTACATTTAGTTCCTCATCTTGACATCAGTGTATACTAAAGTGTTGAATCATAGTTTAAGTTTACTTATATCTTTCAGAATTGGTCAAGAATAGCTCTCCAGCCAATGACTATTGCTTGTGCACCGCAGTCCTACAAAGCTTTGACGGTTCGTTCCCCATCCCTAAAGGAGCAGAGTGTGACTAAAGGTATTGACAGAAAAGCATTGACATGTGGACTGTGACGTTGATGAGCTTTGAGCACAGCTGACTGGTGCATTTCAGAATATGGAACCAACATTTCATCAAGTGACACATGAGCATTAAGGCACTAACTCTGTGGACGGCTTTCCAAGAAATCCCATTGGCCACCTGGCTATCTTGTTCAGATCAATACTGTTTGAGTGTATTGCAGCTGTAGCCTCAGTGACCCTGAAGAAATTGCTGCCATATGTCTAGTAAACACAGAAAACATAAGTGTTATTTAATAAGTTGGTGCAGCAGCAAAATTGTTTTTGAATCAGGCCGTGCACTCATCAAACTGCATCTATCCTCAAATTTTGAGGTAAGATAGTTTGAGTTTCAAGTGAGCTCTATGTGCAAATCTTAGAATTAACATAGGTCTTGACATGGAATAGCAGGGAGTTGTCATAGAAGATCATGAATATTCAAGCATGTGACCCAGTTTGATATGCGAGAGCAGGACAGTGGGGTGCAGGGTAAGATCCGCCTCAGCTCAAATGTGCCACAGCAACATTGTAATAGGAATCATTGTGTGAGACATTTGAGGGATTCAATCAACTGTTGAACTACCTTCTGGTCTGCTTTTAGACACAGACCTCCTAGTGTTCGTCTAATCTTTGAAATGTATAAGACGATATTATAGCAGAGAAATGTTCATATCATAATCTCCCTTTTCCCAAATCTTCTCACTAGCGCCAAGAGAGACAAAGACAGTGTGAACACCACCCCCTGAATCATAGAGCTACATAGTGAAGTACACAAATGAAAAGTGTTTCATTCTGCCCAGACCATAAGTTAATAAAAAATCCACTCTGTTGGCACCAGACAGTCTGACACAAACTCAAATTGATTCATAATTGGGTTTGTATAGATTTTATCCAGCTTTTGCTGGTTACATTAGGGCTTGACTAGTCTCATTTTGCAGTGGAGTGTACAGCAAATGCAGCCCTGTTCCAGCCTCAGTGTGCTCTGTGCATCGCAATAGCTCTCTCAAATAATAACACTCTTTGAAGGACAATTTGGATCCCCATCAACGTGTTCTGCCGGAGGATGCATTTAGGGTCACATTTTTCCTATTGAAAAGGTCTTCTTCAAGAATTGGAACCTGCATTAAGAAAATGAAATGAACCAATGTTTTATTTGTTATTTTATGCCGTATTTTTTCTGTCTTTCAAATATATTTTATATCTTAATTATAATTCAAAGCATTGCATACAAAATACTGTTAAATAGAACTTTACACCTGAAGGAACGGTGCACTTGTTCCACCCCTAGACTTAAGCTACATGAAGACCTGCATCTGTTTGTTTGGATATAGGTTTTTCAAATCATAACTGACAATACTCGAGTACCTATATTTAAACACATTGAAAGTATCACTGGATGAAAACCCTGTTTTAGCAGTGAAAGTACAAACACGAAAATATACCTAACCTGAAACATGTTATGTTTCCAGAGTGAATCCACTATACTGTACTTAACTAGCATCCTTGTCCAGCTCTGCCCATTCATTCTTTGGTCTCCTCTCTTTACAACAAAAAAACCCTGTTTCAGATTTATGGCCAATCTGCAACAGGCATGAACATGTCCTCAGGGAGAGCATAAAACACTGAAGAAAACAGAGCGAGTGTGCCACACCACGCACACATTTGTCTTTTACAGCTCCGAGTACTGATAATGATGTTTGATTTTCCATTATGTTCAAATAAAAGGTGAGAGGAGGCTGGGCACCCGGATAGCCGGACCCCATTGTTGTAAAGCCGGCGATATAACTTTTGCTATTTATTGTGGCATGATTACGCACAGAAAGATGCTCAAGATATGCACGGGGCCTCTGGGTGCTCATTAAGTACACCAAAGGAACAATATTATCATGTTGTGAATCCTATCTATATGCACGACTGTTGTTTTGCTTATGAGGAAGGACCTTGGGCAGCACAAAGCAGCTCCACTGTTGTAAAAAGCGAGTCAGCAGCCATCATTTACCCGCCCTTTGTATAATATACTTTTGTAGAATGGTGTGCATGTTTAAATAAAGCCTCTACAGGAAGTTGCTTCGTTATAAGACTGGAAGATCGCCATTTCATTGGGCAGATTCCCCCACGCTGTATTTATTGGTTGTCCCTGGCAATACACGGCAACGTTAATAAAGCAAACCAATATCATGTGGTTCGTGGGATAATTAGGCACGGCGCTCCAGAGAATAAGCTATACACCACATAAATTCTATTAATAAGCAATATGTTGGTTTAAGATGTTGGAACCTGGGCTTTAAACTTGAGAAATGCACAGACGGATGAATGTTGACTTCAAGTGAATGGGTAAACATCTCTTATTTACGGCATGGCTTTGAATGCAGCATGGTGTTTTATTAATAATGCATACATAGCTATATGCACACTTACATAACAGCGGAGATTTTTGACGTACCAGAGGGAGCTATTATGTTTGAGTATTTAAAATGTAAATACACTACTTCTAGGTATCTGTGTGCCGTAGCCCTTAATTATAGTAATAATACCTTACACTTCACAGGCTTGTTGAACAGCTATTTGCACAACTATTTGGACATGCATCTATTGCTATTATAATTTGCCATCATACTAAACTAATCTGTTTCTGCAATTCCCACAATTTACAGTTTGTGTTTTTTTCCAACAAAAGTGTTAGTTGAAAAATGTGAGTAACTTCCTTGATCTAATTGAATCGCTGTCTTCCATCAGTTGTGGTACGTATATATTTTCCTTACATTCACATCACTAGTAACCTGGCGCCAGTTAAATAAAGTACAGCATTAAATTGAATAGTGCACATATTGCACTTTGGTGAATAGGTCAAATTCCAGTCTATTTATAGCCCACACTATATGTCAAGAAATCTGATTCACGGTCAGGCTCAATCTGCCTCTGTCTTTACTTTATTTATACACTCAGCTTCCTGTTAAACACATCAGGGCCGCAGCGTGGCCCACACATCATCTCTGGGAATAGATTTAGAGAAGATTTAGCTCTTAACTTTTATGACTAACTTGAACTCTGACTAACTGTTTGCCATCAAAATACTGTAACAATAAAAAACGAAATATATATCAAACAAAAAACTCCTCTACACACCTTGGAATCTTCTTGCGGTATGTCTGAACAACTGCTCCTCTGATCACACAAAGCTAATGAATACTGTGTTCACATTCATTTTGTCATTAGCGCGTATTATCTGTGGACTCATGCTGGCAACAAACTTACCAGTCATATCTGTGGAGAGGTGATCGCGCTCACTGGAAGAAGGCATGTCATTGATACCTTTCACATGATGTCATCAGTATTCGGGGGCGACGCTAACTGGAAGCACTGCTCTGTTTGAATCTTAGACTAAAATAACAGGTCAGCTGGTTTGTGCTGTCAAAGTAAGTCGCTACAAATGTCATAAATCTAACCAAGATTTATTCACTTAACTCGAGACAAAAAAGAAAAAATTTGCACTAAATAAACGCTAAATAAGTAAGATTATTAAGCTTAAGTAGTAAAATTCACTTAGTGCACTGGCTGATAATACTTTTTTAAAGGACATTTTTGCCTAAAACAAGTGCATTTTTTCTAGTTTTAAAAAGGTGTATTACAGTCACAAGCATTAGCCAACATGTTTGAATTTTTGCTTGTCACGCCCAATTTTTTGGGTGAAAAACAAACACCTAAACGGGACCATACGTGCTCATCTTGCTCACAGACTTCTGAAAACGTGTTGTTTAAATCCTTTTCTATTTTATCTTGAGTTTTCGGACTATCTAAAAACATATGAGCCTGTGTACTGTCACCGCAAAGTATACATTTTTGACAAATAAAGACATAATAGACAAGTTAAATGCCACACTAACATTCCAGGCAAAGTTCCCCATGGAGACAAACAGGTGTCAGAACTCCAAACAAAAGAGTTACATTGTGCACCTTTAAGTATCCGTTCTTCAAAACCATTAAAATTGAGGATTTCATTTCACATGAAAAATCTGACGAGGACAAAAATAGCAGCCAGACACAACAGCCTTTGTACACGGAGAACACAACAGAGACCCCAGCTCTCCCCCCAGTGCACTTGTTATAATCACCACACTGACAGAGAAGAGGGGCCGCATGAAGGATGGCACTGGGGCTGGAGCGCAGTGTCAAAGGAGCGACCAGAATGTGGATAAGTGCAGACAGAAGGCGGGCAGTTAGCCTCCATCATGCCCTGCAAAAAACATGTGTATAAATCACCTCAAACACAAACATCATTAATGGGAACTTGGGAACTATTGTGGTGAATGTGACTGGCGTATTTATCATTGCGGCAGAACCTTCTCGTTGTCAGGGCCTCCGAATCAGATCTAGACCAATCAGAGTGGTAAACAGCTGCATTACTCACTGGAACACGTAAACATGAGGCGGCCACACATTTTTCAACAAACAGAGAGCTGATTTGGTAAATGCTCTGATTGAAACCTCAAAGAGAATGGCTTTCACTCCCATGAAAAGTGCACGAGGCTATTGATTAAGTCTGTAAATAAAAATAAGATGTTTTGAATAAACAAACTTTGCTTGCTTCTTTACTTACTTGAAAGATCTTCTCAACAATGTTTTAGTAAAGTAAATATACTTTTGTAATTGCTGAAACTGGTGCTGCCCGGTGGTCATGTGGTTAAGGCACAGCACACGTATGCCAGGCTCCAAGTGCAGGCGGCTGCAGTGGCGTGAGTTTTTATCCCGACTCCGATAATTTACTGCATGTCCTCCCTTCTCTCTCATTCATTTCATGCCTACCTTTCCTGTCTCATAAAGGCTTGGGGCAAAAAAAAAAAAAATGGTGCATAAGTGCATATCTTTTCCTATAAGACTCTCATTCCGCACCTTTAATTCTTTGTAGTACCATCACCCTTCATGTACATTTTCAAATTTTGGAGAAAGAATATAATTTAAAAACAGTTTTTAAAAGTGATGTATGATGCTAGTGGCTCTTATCGTATTAGTTTATTAACTATTAGAAGTGGGCAATCAAAATGTTTATAATTTCGTGCATTGTATTGAAGATTTGTATAATTTGAATATTGAGTTGATCAAAAATGCTTCAAAAAAGCTGATAAAAAAAGTTGTAAACTTTCATATATGGGCATAATGGGGTATTTCTGCACTTTTATAATTAATTGGACAGACATTTCACATTTTTCTGATAATTAAATCTCAACTAATGCGTTTAAAGATAAATTTGAACAGATTTTTGTAGAACTGACATAACATTGTCTGATTATCATCATCGGGTTACACCACTGTAGTGGGTTCTTTTTTTGAGTCAGGAATAGTGTTCGTGAATTTATTCCCAGAAGTGCAAAACAAAACGGTGCAGAACAGAAACAATAGATATTTACAGATCGGTGCAGCAGTACAACAGATCAGAGCTAGTGACTGTGGTGCACACAGCTCCCTCCTGGAACACGCACTGCCTTTGTGGTGCTAGAAGACACCTTTTTACAGTAGGAGGCTCCTCCCTCAAATCAATTCACAGGAAAAAATCAAACTTTCTTTTCAAATAGAAACATTACACTTTCATAAATAATCCAATACATTCATAAATATATTTTTACACAAATCTCCTTATATCTGTAGTGGTTCAAAGCAAAAAATGGAAAACTAATTAATTTAACTAAAAATGGTAATGATGCCAAGTATTGCCAAGTAATGTTGACGCAATATAATGCAGTAGTCCGCGGTGTTCGGGTTGGCCGGCCGTTATTATAATCGATCCATGGCCGAAACATGGAGAGGACGACGGTAACAGAGAGAGTTTGTGAATTTGAGAAAGAGTTATGGCGAGAAATATGGTTTAGCAGTAATCAAGTGTGCACTCGTGACTGCTCCGTGGCTTTGGAGGAGACAAGGATACAAGGCTATTGGGCAGGTAAGAGAAACGCCGGTACAGGTGTGCGTGTACGTATTGGCGCCATGTTGCCCCGGCCTCCCCGCGCTGGCTGACGGAGCTACTTTGTCTCAACCACAGAATGTTCCGATATAGATTTTAGTCAATAGCGCACACGTCTACTATGAATTCAAATTCTAAAGCATGAAATCCACTACATGTGCAACACGGCTCCTGCTTCTAACATGAAGTATTTGTAAATGATATTGGATCATTTGTTGGCAGATTACATTGCGACCTCCTGTTTCGAACAAACTACACTAATGTACATCCAGGCTCTAGCCAAGGGTCACTACATTTTTGAGCCATGTAAATCTGTATGATTTCACGGCACTTGGACCTTGTTAGCAACAGCATTAAATTAACTTGACAGACATACAAGTGGAGAACATAAGTCATTATTTTGAGGTTTGTGGTTTGGGTTTATTACGGAATGGCACTGGGACTTTGGCTTTGGCGGAGGTCATGTATTTTCCAAGTATATAAAGTACTTCCAAAGCAATTACTCGATAGCATTAGTAGTTAATTTTACGTCAGAGTGAAAGCCTCTTTGTCTACGGACAATAAGTGCATGATGTTTTGAAAAGAAGTTGGAGTGGACTTTTTGCTTTTGGTGAAGTCCAAATATTATTCAAACAAAATCACTGCCAACTCAGGGAAGTTATTCAGCTTTTGGTTTGAATGTTTTCAATTGACCACAAACGTCTCTTAACATCCCCCAGTCCATCCTTTTAAAATGTATTTCTTGCCTTTAGAGAAAACGGCTCATAAGTATTGTATTGCTTTGTTGTTCGATTTTTTCCCCCTTCTGTTTCTAAAATGCTGTTAACTGTTGCTGCCAGTTTAAATAAGAGATAAAGAATATTTACAGATGATAATTTAACATTTCTTGATTGTAAACTGCAATACTGATATAAAACGGTTTAATAAGAGAGTCTAAAATGTTGGAATAATGGCAAGTAAGTACTGAGAAGTTGGTGGAGATACGGCATAAGTATCTCAAAGAGCACTCAAACATGCATGAATCAATCTAAATACAACTTTGGGTACACAAATGTATATCATCATAAGGTTAAAAGCTTAAAAAAGTTGATTTAGCATAATATGACTCTTTTATTGCTAAATTCAAACTTTTGTCTTTTAAATGGATGGTAAATATGCCTCATATGGGGCTATATTATCCTCCAAGGATGGTTGAATGTACCTTAATATTTCCAAAGGTATATGCACCCTAAACATACTATTACATGGTGATAGGCCTATCCACCATCAAGAAATTTGAATATTGGCTACCCAAAACTTAATGGAAATGATAAATAAACACAAACATAGTAGACATAGTCATTTGAATTTATTACCAGTGCACAAAGACATAGTCATTTCAATTTATTATCAGTGAGCACTGTATCATAATACACAATTTTATTCACAGTTTTGGTATGTCATGAAAATTGGTATAGTTTTAGGTAATGGGTGAAGGCAGTATTATAATGCCACACAGAGGACAGAGGCAGTGGGAGTTCCACTCTCTTCTTCTTGGGCAGCCTCAGCCCGTTGTTGACCAATTACCATTTCATCTCCGGCATCCTGTGTTGCTGGCATTAAATCATCTTCACTGTCAGAACTAACATCCTCAGCTGAATTTTTAAACAAACTTGTAATTGTCAATTGCCTGCGTTTAGACATGCTGTCAGAATGACAGAAGCAGTACATGTGCTTTTGTCTCATCGGTGAGAATCTTACGTCTTCTGTGATTGGCCGAAACCTCATGTGATTTCGGTGATTAACCAAGCAGTTGCTCTGTAACATATTGATATTTTCCCCAACAATCTTCTGATGTTTGACACTTGTGTGAAAGCTGGTAGTACCATACCTTTCGGGGCAAAAAAAGCGCTCCTGAATAAAAGCTGCACCCAATAAACCACATAAATAAACGGGGTAGAGATGCGTCTTTTGAACCACGGCCCTCGCGGCGCATCCATGGTCCGCTGCGCTGCGTTACTAATTAGACAAATTTCTAAGTGAATAGGAGTTGTATTGTAAATAAAACACACAGCATTTTTAAGTTTAACAAACAGAAAACACATCATTTCTGTCCATACTGTCCTCTCTGTCCTTGATTACTCTGTGTGAGCTGAATTACCTGTGTCTGTGTCTTCACATCTGGTTCATCTGCTCCTGCGCTTGTGCTTAGTGAGAGAGTGTTATGTTCCAACATGAGATATTTACATAGAAATATGGTCCATGGTAGTAATACACATTTGTCTTTTGACCCGTGGGTCGGGTCTGACCAAGAAAGTTTCATTTCAACGCGGCAGATCGCCGTATATCGCATGTGCGCGCTCGGTGTGTCCTTGTATTCTGCTACATTCACTTCATTAAACTCATTTCTCCGTGAATATGAGTCTGATTGTAATAAAACACACCGCGTTTTGAAGCTTAAACTATAGAAAACACGATGCGTCCCTTGGAAAGTGCTTTTACTGACGTCTTTACCTACATCGTGTCAAAACCTAATATATTTCCCGCTTAGCCATCTCGCATGACATTTCTAGGCTAATAAGTGATAAAAACACTTAGACTTGTTTATTTGAAGTAGTATTTTAATGATGGCGCTACTATAATATGGGATGAAGTTGGGTTTTAGGGATGGTTTATTTTCCCCCCATGTCAAATCGGATGGCAGGCCATTTGATGTATCATGTCAGGGATGGCTGCCCCGCGAGACCCCTGATAAGAACGCTCTAGAATTGTTGGTACCAGGACAAGGACAAATCCATAACACAAGATCAGTGTTTAAAAGAGCATTATATTGTGTGAAAAAGGCTGCGTTCACTTGTTTTGAGCCCAGTTAAGAGTGATTTTAGACTTGGTTTGTCTTGTTCTGGCCTGGATTAGCCTTGGTCTTGTTTTCATTTAGTTCCAGGTTTAGTCCCAATTTAGACCCAATTTGAATGTGATTTTTGTGCAAGTGTGAATGCAAAATAGTACCGTGTAATGATTTATTTGTATCTTTTACCCTGCTTTGCCTTGTACTGTAGCTTACACTTTGGGGAGGCGAGCCTGTCTCTCCTTCTATGGCCACATCCTGGATCTTAAGTCCCACTATCTCGCTGCCAAATGAGCCCCTATCAGCTGCAGTGGAGTGGCAGAGGAGTCCACTTAGACCTAAGCTCTCCTGTGTGAGAAGAAAGTCTGCCTGTCTTCCCGAGCGCCTGATGTGGCCCGATAAAGCATTTGCCAACCGGAGTCTTCACTTCCTGTGTCACTCCTGATTGGCCCCAGGCGAAAAAGGCAGCGTTTGCGGAGACACCAGGCCTATTCTACCTCTCCTTTAAGTGGAAGCAACAAGGACCTGGAGGATAATTGTGACAAGATGGTGACCTCGGTGGCCTGGTCAGGTTTCGCCATGAGGAAGAAGGAGAGAGGGGGGGGGTCACTTCCTGGCGGACCCAAAACAAACCATCCAATGAGGAATCAGAGGCTTTATGTTATTAGAGTGGTGGGTTCCTGGGGATCATTAAGTTATCAGCTCTTAAGTGAGACGAACTGTGATGGACTAAGCTGACAAGGCAGGAAGGAGGATTCTCACACCTCAGAGTTTGTGCACGGAAATGTCTTGTCAGCGCTTTGTTTTGGCATTAACAACAATATAAGTTTGGTTTCCATCGTGGAAAATAAATATATTTTATGATTTAAAAATTTGAACCATGGAATTAGACATTTCAGTGGCTTTGGTTGTTGGGTCTTTGACTTAAACAAACTTTGTTGATCCACATGGGAAAATATTTGGACACTGTAGTTCAGACGTTACAATAGAAAAACAAAGAGCAAAAATGAAAAGTAGTAAAATTAAAAATAATGAAAGTAGCAAAGATAGCATGAACAATTTTGTACAATAAAGTATAAAGATACATATGTGTATGTTCATGTAGAGTAAAATATAGTAATTATAAAATATATTTAGTCTACAGTATATACAAGAGGTGCGGAGATATGTAAGTCCATATAGAGTCTACTATGACTAAAATGTGATGATCAGACTTTACACTTTCTGATGTTTTTTATTTATATATTTTATTCTATATTAATTTATTTTTGTATTATATTCGTCATGTTATTTTTGAGTGAATAGTGCTTAAGTATATTAATAGACTGTAGAACATCACAAAAAATACAGAATGATCTTTTACAAAGTAAGTATCAATATTAGTTTAACACACATAACAAAGCAATATTCTTGATTTGACACTTTTATATTAATTTAAGTTGTGTTCGAACAGTGCTTTTACCATCACTATACTCTTTTAAGGCTAATTTAAATAGAATTCAACGTCATTATTTTATTATTATATATTTATAATATTTTTATATAATTTTTTTAAACACTTAAAACAGTACAAGCCCAAAATGTGTGCATTTCTTTGGCGTTTGTGGGTCTACCGTCAATATTTTATGTTTGGTCGTCTTGTCATCCTTCAACGGAAATGTCCATTGTCCACTCATATTTAAAGTCAGCGAACAGCTCTGGTCTTGTGGCGGAATATTTATGTTATGATCTCTAAACAGAAGCAATCGAACAGTGTAATATCTCCCTCTCATTGCACAGTAAAGACTGATGGTGGTCATCAATCGATTTAGCAGTGGAGCACTTTCTGGCCAACCAAAGCCAAACAGGTTTTTCAGGAGAGCGTGACGTTAACAGATCATTTCCCCGGGAATGGTTTGTTTAGGGGCCTAATGTATCTGAGCTATGTCAACAGCTAGTTTCACATGTCAGCGGCGTTGTATATTTAAAACCCCTTTAACACGCATGATGGATGGTCTTAATGAGTGATGGAGCGGAGTTTAATTTGTGTAGTCTTTATTTCCTACGTCAAAACAATGAAGATACACAGACCACCGAACATCTGGGAAAGTGGAACAATGGCCCATGAAGGATGGTCTTGCCAAATCAGTTATACGCCACTGTACTGTGAGTAAAAAAGCATAAAAGTATATAAAATAATTACAATTTAAATACCCTAAAACTATATATATTCTAAACTGACAACAAACAAACAAACAGCAGGTGTTGAAAAGAGACATTTTAATATGCCAATAGTAACTTTGATTTTCAGAAACAGATCTGAGGTAAGTTTGGACACCTGCATCAAAATCAAAAGAATGCATGATAAAAGTGCTGATTTCATGCAGCAAATATTTATCATAATGCACAGCAGTAAATTGTCGAGAAAAAAATGGCCAATAAAAGTGACAGGAAAAGTACTGCAATGCTATTTACGGTTTTATTTTATCATCATTATTTTTGTAATATTTTATTTTTTTCCAATTTTATAAACAAACAAATAGAACATAACATAAATAGAACAAAACACAAAACAACCAGAGTAGCTGCTTGTGATTTTAATATTAGATCTAAAATGGCAATGCCTTAATAATTATTTCAATACTTTTTGGAATTATATTTTTCCATTTTTTTCCACTTTGTAATTTCCTCGTTTCACAGAGGAATACGTTGAATGGCAGAATAGCAGTAATAGTGTTGCTAACAATTCCACACACATGAGGTGAAAGCAATTTTACACTTGGTCCACAGAGACAGGAGTCCTCATTTAAAATATCTGGTGCCTTGTTTTGTCGTTGCCTGGTCCGTGCGGTTTGGAAAGCACATGGGGTTTAGTGGAAGCGCGAGCACAAAAGGAAGACAATTATAAAAATGTACCGTGGTTAAATTTACTGAACATTTGTTAGCTTCAATTGTGCTTAAGAACGTAATAATTAAAAATGTGGATGTTGTTAAACAGTACGGGTAAATATCTTTGAAATAACGTAAGTCGCATTGTACAGTTGTTACATTTAAAGGTGCACTCTGTAACTTTTCTAATGGAAGATGTTACTGGTTTGCCTGAGATGTTCCACAGCATGGCTACATTTAGGAGCCGTGAAGTGGAACATTCCAGCAAAGCAAGCCTCCATAAGAAAGATTTTGCTGTGCACTTTTAATAAGAAAGTGTACCACTTTTTCTTTTTTTTGCTATTTTCTTTTTTACTAGAACATAAATCAACCAAAACAAAGCCACAACAACAGAAACTGGAAAACAAAAAGAAAAAAACACAAAAAAAAGGAGTAAAAGTATAAAATAAGGGAGAGGCATCAGAAAAGAAAAAAGAAGAAAACATTTGAGAAAAAGAATTGTGAAAAAGCGTGCAAGATAAATATTTTAATAAGCATGAAAAAAAAAACATAATTCACAATGAACAAAGGGTTTATTAAGAATTATTCAGGTTTAGTAAATGCATAATGGCATTAGTTAAGTTTGAATAATTAATAATCCATCTTCTTCCGCTTATCCGTGGCCGACTGACTGAGCTCCTCACCCTATCTCTAAGGGAGCGCCCAGCCACCCTGCGGTGGAAACTCATTTCGACCGCTTGTATCCGCGATCTTGTCCTTTCGGTCACTACCCAAAGCTCATGACCATAGGTGAGGGGAGGAACGTAGATTGACCGGTAAATCAAGAGCTTTGTCTTTCAATTCTGCTCCTTCTTTACCACAACAGTCCAATGCAGTGACCGCATCACTGCAGACGCTGCACCGATCCGCCTGTCAATCTCACGCTCCATCCTTCCCTCGCTCGTGAACAAGACCCTGAGGTACTTGAACTCCTTCACTTGGGGCAAGGACTCCCCACCCACCTGGAGAGGGCAAGCCACCTTTTTCCGGTCGAGAACCATGGCCTCAGATTTGGAGGTGCTGATTCTCATCCCAGCTGCTTCACCCTCGGCTGCAAACCGTTCCAGAGCATGTTGCGGGTCCAGGTTTGATGGAGCCATCAGGACAACATCGTCTGCAAACAGCAGAGATGAGATCCTGTGGTCCCTAAACCGAACACCCTCCGACTCCTGACTGAGCCTAGAAATTCTGTCTATATAAACAATGAACAGAACCGGTGACAAAGGGCAGCCCTGGCGGAGTCCAACACGCACTGGGAACAGGTCTGACTTACTGCTGGCAATGCGAACACAGCTCCTGCTCCGGTCATAGAGGGACCGGACAGTCCTGAGCAAAGGGCCCCGGAGCACCCCCCAAAGGACACCCCGAGGGACACGGTCGAAAGCCTTCTCCAGATCCACAAAGCACATGTGGACTATTTGGGCAAACTCCCATGAACCCTCGAGCACCCGATGGAGAGTATAGAGCTGGTCCAGTGTTCCACGACCAGGACGAAAACCACTCTGCTTACTATCAGTCGGATTCTCCTCTCCATTACCCTGAAATAGACCTTACCTGGGGGGCTGAGGAGTGTGATCCATACGTAACTGGCCTTGATATTCGTCTATTCATAAGGGGCTTCTGAACCGCTCTTGGTCTGACCCGTCACCTAGGACCTGTGTGCCTTGGAAGACACTACCAGTGGCTTGAAGCCCCCAATAACATGGTTCTTGGGATCATTTGGCCGCTAAAACCCCTCCACCACAAAAAGGTGGAGGTTCAAGAAACAACAACTACATAATTGGTCATTATTAATGAATTATGAAGTCTTTGTTCAGGCTTTATTATGGCTGTAAAAAGTTTAGCTATAAAAGAGTTACCAAAAATCCTTTCATCTTGGGTCAAAAAGGTAAAACACAGTAGCAAATTTCCCTGTTGAGGAAATTAAATAAAATATATTCTCTGCAACACGCATGTTTCAAGGTTTTTCATAATCCCATTGTTAAAAGATTCATGATATAGTCATGTTACAGTGTTGGACTATTGATATGTCGACACAGTATAGGTTCAATAAATACTGTATTCCAGGTTCTTGCCAATAGAGAAGGTACTAGATAATTACCAAGGTAATACAAGATTCAAACTTTGACTTATTTATATTCAATGACAGTAACATTGAACATTTTAAAATAACTTTGTTGAAGTAAACAACGGACACAAGGATAAAAGAATTAGTGATTTTACCAACCGTGTTTTACAGTGATTATAACTCTGAAGAAAAATCCTAGCCTTTTTTCTTTCATCCATTACAATCAACAAACAAGCTTTTATTCCAGTTCCAAATAGTTGACTTTAAAAGCAGGATTTTAGTTTTGTATTTGTGGTTCAGCGGTGGCACTCACTTTGTAAACATGCGAACAAGGACAGATGGGTGCGGATTCAAAGGTCATGTTGTCCGATCACAAATGGAGTTATGATGCGGACATATGTCGGCTCTTTACGGCTTATGAGTCGTGTTAGCTCGGCTCGGCGGCTAAACGCTAACCCCGAGCACGACGCGCAGTGTTAGCCTCCTCTGGGACACATGGCAAACACTGGCCTGTGCATGTCCAGCAACTGTCAGTCACTTACAATGCAGAACAGTTAAGATTCACTAGGATTTGTATGTATATTTAAATGTGTTGAAGCGTGAAAACAGTGTCTAAATAATTTGACAGGCTTAAATTACTGTCAGAACGTGAATATAGGGAACATTCGATTACAGGAAACATGGAATTAAAAGAAACTTCTCATAATTACAACTTAAAAAACTTAACTAGATTCATTAAACAGATTTTATTCTCAAAGTTTGCCTCAGCATCCCATAACAGTCTGGCAGCATAAATTAGGAACATCTTTTGTGAATGATTTAAACTCAAATATCATGATATTGTTGAGCTTTATCTATAAACTTCCTAAACTATTATTGATTTAAAACCAATATAACCGTGTCATATTGTAAACATGCTGTATTTGACCCCTCTTTTTGTTTAAAAAGGCAAATACATGATGAATTATAAATACAGGTTATTACTTGTGATTGTGTTGACAGAAGCTATGGCCCGGCTCTTCCTCTTCTAACCCAAACAAAGTGAAATTGGAGAATTGTTTAACAAACTTTTGCGTGTAATCATCGTCATATTTTATTCATGTAATCATATGCATTAACGTGGGGATCAGTCGGTGTCAGCGTTTCTGGCAGGAATGCTCAAATCAGAACATCTCATCACTGAATAAATAAAGAGTGTACAACAGAACAACTCTGATACAAGGGTGAAAACAGTGCTTATGTGTTCCACTGCTTCTACTGCTGGGATTGTAAAAAATGTAGTAATATAACGTAAATAATAACACTGGGGAAAAATAAAAAATAATAAAATAGGTCTTGATCTATATTAGAACTATAAGACCACACGATAATAATGAAATTACTATTATTTTGTGTTAAAAATATATAATTTCATTGTTTTAAAAAATTATGTATTTTCTTTGATTTTGTGTCAAAATTGAGTGACAACTAATACTACCACTGTCACTGCATTTACATCTGCTGTTATGTGAATTAAAAAACACACCTTTTTTGATTTGTTCACATAAAACCGATTCTTAGCTTGAACAACGAAATTTGAACTTTGATCTGCACTTAAACTATACTTAACCATTGTAGATTTTTATTTTTGTGTCACGTTTCTTGTAACGTGTGTCCATTGTTTGTTGATGTGGTTGCTTTTAATGCTTTGCTGTGCAGTTTTTACACATTGTGGTGTATATTTAAATTTGCATAAAGGATTTTGTGGCCCGTAGGCTTTATTCGACAGGACAGCTCAGCGTGAAAGGGGGATGAGAGGGAAGGGAGGACATGCAGTAAACTTGGACAGGATTGGACACTGCGGATGCGGCTGCATGTGGAGCCTGGCACGTGTGCTGCCGCCTTAACCACTCTACCACCGGGCAGCACCCAATGTGGTTTTTAAACTGCAAATTTCAAATAAACGCAAACAACTTAACCAAAAAGTTCAAGTTTAAAAATGATCCGTCATTAAAAATGCTCAGTATTTTATTTATTGGTTTCTTTGATACATTTTGCAGTGCACGTGAATCCTCCAAAGAACCAGGCTAAAGGTCTGCTGCTGCGCTATGCGAAGCATGTTCCATAAGACCGAGTATACATTTCTCAACAGGGACAATAAAGTCTACAAATACGTTCACCCCAATCCCCTCGTGAGTAATGACAGGCTGCTTATCTCAGTTTGAAGCCACGTCTCTAACACACTGAATCCACTCAACAAACAAGTAAAAAATATGTCACGAGGAGGAATTTGATACTGTGAACCCCCTGCAAAAGAAATATGTCATGTGCATTGTGAAAGGGCCCACTCTCTCCACCAGCGTGCAGATTATGAGAGCCCATTTGTCTTGGCTGGGCCCACCACAGTTACACACTCACACACGCGCACACACTGGCGCACACATACGTAGTTAGAGCGTTACAAGTGATGCTGGCGACTGCTGCAGATCATTTGTCTCCTTATGGAAGAAGCCACAACCTCAGCTGCTTGCAATGATGCACGATCTCTATCACTTTGTTTAATTACACCGACGCATGTGGTCCACTGTCACATCCCTCAACACTTATCCATCTTGGCCAAGCCTAAGCTCCTTGCATTGTATCACTTAATCTGGTGTTTGACAGAGCACCTGAAAGAAAAGGCAGGTAATGTCTAAAGAAACTGTGTAGTGCCTCAAGATTCTGGGCAAAGAAGAAAATAATGGTATGTATGCTATGTAAAATATCTAGTAGATGACACCACCAGGCTAAATTCCAAGTCAGTCCTGTGGAGAGGCAAGCCGGCTAGGTTTTTTATGACGCATGATTTAAGGTTCATATGTACATTTTGTATCAATAACAGCGCCATATGTTTAGGATTCTTAACGTTATCAAACCTTTATCTTAGTGTCGTACCTTGACATTGGATCAGCATTTATTGTCTTCTTTCTGTTGGACAAGCAATGAACACAAAGGCACACACAACCGACACAAGACAGTCCAATCGACACATAACTCGGCGCCGGCAGTTACTTTGCAAACTTGACTGAATCCAATACAATCTGCTTTCTCATACAAATTCATCAAAAAGCTCCTAGCCTGAGACAGTTCACATGCTCACATACAAATCTATTGCACTTTACATCCAAAAGTAGTAAGCTGAACTATTGCACTAGTATTCAATAATTAATCAACATCACTCCATCAGGGAATTCAAGACCGTTTCTTACAGTTTAGAAAAGAGACTGTCAGCTCCATGGAATGTTTTATTCAACTTACAGTTTGGCACTCTGTAACGTTTGCCAGACAACAATAACTCAAGCTCCTTCTGCAGGATGTGAGTAGGGTCATTTTCTGACCCTGCTTCACGACAGTCTCGTCAAACATTTCCTGCAGCATGTCGGGGAGGGGCAAACCGATACGCTTGCTCGCTCTCTTCGTCAAATTTAAGTGAAGAAAGTGGCATTTTAAACTTATTTAAACGTCAAGACCTAATGAACCAAATCGGACCAATAAAAGCACCAGTAATTAAATAAATGCAAGAGACGTTTGTTGTTAACACATCCCAGGCAAAGAAATTACATCTTCATGGAGACAAGTCTAAAACTATGTTACATAATGCACTTTTAAAATCTCCAAATAGTCTTTCATTTCCAGTAAATATATGTAATATACAAATAAAACACCATCCAATTACTCAGGGCTTGCAACTGATTTGTAACCGTTTTTTTATTTTTTTACTCCATCACCAATCAAGAGCCAAAAGGTCTGAGATTTAGTTTTTTTGGCAGTGTAAATTAGAGAGCTGTTCTTTCATAAATATTAGCTTTTAGATGGTTTTACTCCAGATGCCCTCCCTGATAATGTCAACCTTCACATGAATGCTGGAATATGTTCAGTCGAGAGTCATTCCTGTGCTATTACTTTACTGCATCTTGAACCACCACCACGTTCTTTTACTTCCATTTTTGAAAGTGTTGTTATATTCGGCGACGATACGTATATGTCATAGAGTCTCGCGTCAAAATCCATTCAGTCCCTCCAAAGAGTGTTCTTATATGTCATCATGTACACGTTCAAGGCCACGAATTCCATACGACGACGATGCACTTATATGACACGTACAGGGCCATCGGATTTCTTTGCACAAGTTGTAGCTTTAGTGGGAAACCGATGTATGATTTATGTAAGCTTTGAATTGTGGACAGTGTTTGGAAACTAACTTTTGGACTGAGGTGAGAGTGCCAGCTGGCCCACAGAACTGCAGATGGTTGTGGGAAGTGTATTTCATTTGTATTTAAGACCTTGTACGATGCTCCCCCAGGACACTGCTTTTATGATTAAGACCAGGGATGTCCAAACTGTGGCTCAGAGGGACACGTTTGAAGACAGAACTGATATTTAAAGATGCACTACGGTCACCTGCTTGTCTCCATGGAAAAGTAGCAGGTTTTTTCCCTCACAGTATGGAACTGAAAGTTATCTGGAGATTTACACCTCTAAATTCATAAATGCAAGAACGTTATGTTTAATGCCATACTGTGGAACATTCTAGACAAGCAGCTGGCGTCTACTCTGACATTGTTCAACTCTAGACTCGAAACTGTTCTGTTTAGCTGGGCATACGACTGAAAGGATTTTAATTGCACTCTTCTCTTTTAGATGACATTTTATAGTAATTCTTCATGCTTTTATCTGTTTTTTTTGTGATTTGAATGCATCTTTTCCTGTTGTGTAAAGCACTTTGTATTGTGTACGAAACATGCTCTGACAATAAACTTGCCTTGCCTTGAATTTTAGCAGTCAAAAGATTTTTTTCAAGGCAGGACATTACAGGTGAACAGGAACTGAATCTTAAATCTACAGATAAAGGTTTTTCATCCTGTAATGTTTTCATATAAAAATAAGGCATTTTAAGTGCAACATTGATCATATTAGACGCATTGCAAATATGAAAAATTAACAGTCAAGGTTAAATTTCTTGGATCATTTTGTTGAAACATTTTCAGAGGGGATTTAGTCTTATTTTGATTTTATTTCAAATTTGGCCTCAGTTTTTAGTTTGTAGATGCTACTTTAAGTGGGTATCTTTATGTCCCTGGGTTGGGAAAAAAAAGCATTTTAACAGCGCTGCCTTACTAATTAAATAATAAAACATCTTTAGGAGCATACTGGAGACAAGCCTATATGGTGAGAGAACAAACTGACCAAAAAACTACAAATTGAAAATAATGAGTTCTGCTAAGAGTGTCTCCTTAAACTATAGTGCAACTACAAGCATATAAATAATTACACATACTAAACTTACCAACTACTTCGTTTGATGATAATGGGGTAACTTTACAAGTGGGCTGAGTTCTCAGAACGTGCACTGTGTATTGTTAATTCAAATAGCTTAAATTCTCAAGACAAGACGAGACCATACGTATCTTTATACTGCATCAAAGTTTGTTTCCTTCCTGTTTTATCCTTTGACTGTCATCCAGAGCTGATGTGCCTCAGGCTGGAGAGAAAAGGTCTGTGTCACTGAAGACAAAGTACCCTGACTCACTGTGGTGCCGCTCATTGACTGGCCCTGCTTTGTTCTTCTAACGCCGCTCACTTGTACAAACGCCGTTCTCCTCGCATATAGATCTAACTTTAAAGTGGAGATGTCACAATATCCCATTTTAGTGTTACAATTATGGGAGGAAGCGAGACGAAAAATGACATCAATTATTTACGCCGGCATAACCAAACAACAGTGAAATCCTAAATTCACTTTCATTCACACTGTGACCAGCTTTATGAAATCAAACTTTCTGAATAAAAAAAGTCAACTACAGTTTTACTTTTTGGAGAGTGGATTGTATTGAAGTGACTATATTGTAACATCCTCAATCTTACCATTTGTCTTTAATGACCTTATCTCCTTGAGTGAAAATGTGTGTCTGCAACATGTAAACACAACTAAACAGATGTAATCCTCTGTTGAACCACCACAGCGGTGTAACTCGTGTCCTGCTATGGTTTTGTCATACTCAGAAGTGTCATATTTCATTCGTATGCGCCACACAAAAATGTGTTTCTCAGTTTAGTAGCTGTGGTCCAAAGCCTTTTTTATTCATCTCTCTCTTTGATGATCTGAAAAAGAAAACACAATTTTCCAGTTACAGAAATGTAAACGGGCATATGAAATGTAAACGTTCAGAACAAATGAATGTAAAACAGGTTTTGCAGTGTAATATTTAGTCATTTGTCCGTTTTATCGAAAATTGGTTAGAAATGTTAAAGAAAACGCTCATTTAATTTTGTTCGGACAATGTCTGTATGTAATGTATGTTGACACCACCTAAAATGTGATACATTTTTATAACAAACGATGACCCAGCTCATGTTAAATTCCTTCCTCCTCCCTTTGCTTTTTCAGAGTGATCACTCAACATCAATGACAAAAAAACCAAAACTGGTACAGATCAAGACACTGGAGAACTGTAATTACCGACGAGGGATATTCTAACTCAGTTTCCTGGATGTCCTTCCACTTTGTTACTAAGTGAATTCTTCATGCACAAACATTATGTCTGTTGTTTTAAGGCTCCAAAGAACACTTTGTAAATTAGATAAAATATTGTCAGCAGGGTACAATTAATTACTCTGCACCTTGGGTATATAAAGCTAAGTTGTTTAAACAGTTATCATATGGGACTAAGCCTTTCTCAATAACACATTTTGAAGTGTGCAAGATATATACAAAAAAATTACATGATAAATGAACATATTGGATACTATTTTAGCAGGGTAGAAAAGGTTTTTGAAGATCTACAATAAGAAAACAGAGTTGGGCAATATCTCGACCTTTTTTTGTAGCCTCTTGATAAAGCTATTAAGACAATATTATGTCAATCCAAGAGAAATGTGTGAAAACATGTCTTTAAATGTCTTAGTTGAGGTTTAATTATCCAAAAATGTTAAATGTCTGTGAAATGAAAACAAAACTACATTTCAGAAATATCACCTTTAAAACATAATTTTATTTCCTTTTTATATTCAATCATCTCTTTTTACTATAAACAAAACTCAATATTAAAATGTTGCAAATCTTCAAAACGACATTCACAATATTATTTGATATATGGTCCAGAATGCCCACCTCTACCCCGACAACAAACACAGAGCCCAAATCATATTGTCCATCTTTTCGTTACTGAACAGGTCGTGACGGGCCATGTGGGAGTGCTCTATGTATGTGGTTACTTTAATAGTGTGATTGCTATTGTCTTGCCCGGTTTTGTTTCTCTGTGCAGTCGCATCAAACCCACTCTCCCCAGTCAAGCCTGGCCGTCGTCTGTGTGTGTGACTGAGACGGAGTGAGATGGATCTGCTCTACACATGACTAATGTGTTGCTGGGACAGAAGCCCTCGCAATGTGCGCCCAGATCTCCCAGGGCCTTTGTGCTCCTCACACCGCGGACATCCCCATTCAGACTGTAAAGAATAGTTTGGTCACTAGGTATACGCACACAATGAGACAGAACGCACTGATCGGGAACAATTGGCCGAGCTGTCAGGAGGGCTGACACAAACTGTAATTAATGATATTTTCTATTTTCTACCGGGAGAATACGCATGTGACAGAAGCATTATTAATGAGAGCTGCCTTGTTGTGAGGAATAATGGCAGTTTATTAGAAGCAAGACAGATTTAACAGATCTTTCTCAGACAAAGGCTTTGAGACAAGTTTGAAAAATGGGCACAATCTGGTCTAAAATATCCAATAGGAGAAAATCTTCAATGCTAAAATGTTTGCATTGTGATCAGATTTTTTTTCCGGGCCCCTGATGCCATCTGCCGCCGCTAAAGTTGGAGATTTGGGCAGTTTCGAAGTTGTATGGCCAAGTTTTGGTACAATTCCAGATCGTGTCATTAATTACAGTAATTAGTTCAGTGACAGGTACATAGATAAATAACAGAAAACAATCAACTTCAGTCAGAGGTTGACTCATTTATTAAAGCATAACAAGGAACATGCTACAGGTGTATGTGTCCCAGAATGTATGGCATCTAATAGAATTACATTTCTAACAAAAGACTCCAATAACCCTTTGTTTGTAGACAGAAAAAAGATCCCAGTACACAAATCCCGAGATATTTTCAGTGCAGGAATAAATCATGACAACTTACAACCACTTGAACACTTACCCAAGTTTAGTTCATTAGTGCTTTGATTTTCAACCGGTGAGCTGAAGAACACCAGCGTGCCTTGAGGGATTGCCAGGTGTGCCTCTAATTCCAGTTGGAGTTAACAAATTCACATTTACTTAATGTAGAAAATTTTCATTTTGAAGGGCCCTGGGCAAGTTTTGAACCAGAAAAGGCATAAAAAGTGACCACTACTGCAAAAATCTTAGAGGCAGATGAAGACACAACATCATCATAAACTGTAAAAAGAAAAGTAAATAATGTCTTAGGTGTGCCTTGGCATCTTTTCTTTTGTTTTTTAATACAAAACACACACACACACACACACACACACACAACAGAACAGAAACAAGACACACAGAGAAAAATGTAAACAAATGTAATTATGTAGTCCAGTATACTTGTTCCGCTTGGTCTATCAAATGTGTCTATGTTCAAATTAAGTCTGAATGTAATCTTTTCCATTTTGCAAATGTCCCTTTTGATTTCAGTCCAGTCCTTGATCCTTGGACTGGTTTGTGCCATCCATTTCTTCCCTGGCCTTCTTTCCAGCTGCTCAAAAGGTATCCATTTACAGTATTCATGGCAGGAGTTTTGAGGCCCAAATACATAGTTATACTTAAACAATATTGTGATACATTTTTTCAAAGCAAAGCAGGGTAAGGCAAGTTTATTTGTAGATTACAATTTGTAGACAAGGCAATTCAAAGTGCTTCACACAACAGGAAGAAATGCATTAAAACCACAAAACAGATAAAGACATAAAAGGGAAGCGATAATAAAATCCTTTCAGTCATATGCACAGCTAAAGTAAATTGAGCCTCAGGGAACCAGTGCGGAGACCTGAGCACAGGACTAATGTGATCGTACTTCCTGGTTCTAGTCAGGACCCGAGCAGCGGCGTTCTGGATGTACTGCAGCTGTTTTACAGCTCGTTTGGAGAGGCCAGTGAGCAGGCCATTACAGTAGTCAAATCTACTGGAGACAAATGCATGGATAAGTCTCTCCAAATCTGGTTTGGACACTATACCGTCTGGTTTGGACACTATAGTCTAACCTACTGGAGACCAACAGAATTCTTTCCAGACATGTGATTTTATGATGCGCCTTTAAGACATATAGACAGTATATTCCATTCTTTGTCAGTCAGAGCAAAACCTTCTCTCTCCCACTTATTTTTCATGTATTTAGAAGAATGGCTGTCCATATTATTAATGCATTTATAAAGTTAGATAATACTCTCCTTGAAATTTCAGATTTATATGCCTTAATAAAGATTTCATTCAACAAAAAAAGGCTGAAAAACACTGCTGCATGTATAACATGTAGCCATTTCATTTGGCATCTTTGAATAATTAACATTAGTTAATCTGTGAATTGAGTAGCTACAAGGGCCAGTCACATCAGTAATAATATCATACAGAATAATATGGCTCCTTCAAGAAATAAAGCTTATTACATTAATGAAAGGATTGGAATCTGTGTTCCAAGCTGTGTGTGGCAAATGTTATTATTTGTGCTGCATGAAGATGCTTTAATTTAGTAGAAAACATTTAATCAGAATATACAATTTGCTGCAATCTCTCCTGTTATTTTGCTCAATATTGTGTTTTGACAATTGATATAGATGAAAAATAACTATTTGTATAGTACTGCTGATAATGGGGATAGCATCAGTGGCTGAAAGAGCGTTTCTCAATGTTTTCAAAGATCACATCTCATTCATTCTGCCATGTCTCCAATGTGACAGAACAGCCAATTGAATAGATCATTTACAGAAATGAAATGATAGCACCCCCCACCAGAACCTATTTTCAGTTCATGTAATTGATTCACATCCAGCAAGTTTCACAGCATTATGTTTGTTTGAAAAGTTAAAAGAATCCGGCTAATTTCTCTCCAACCAGGCAATACTTAACCAGATTAGAGTGGCCACTTCAGGCTTTGTTGATGCATCCAAGTGAGGCAGGGCAGGCCAGCTGCAAAGCTGATCAAAAGAGAGAAGAGGGGAATGTGATATTAGCTTCAAGAGAGACTCAGACAAAAACATTCAAAAAAAACATCATTATCAGAGACTTCCTTCGCCCATGTTTGGGAGTGAATATATCTGTTTGTCAAGCAGCTGTGTGCATCCATACATGCCATTGATTCGTGCTTTAACCAGCATTATAAGGCAATTCCTCTTTTCCCTTTAGCAGCCCTTATTGGTAATATGCTAATGACATCCGCTGTGATTAGTGATTTTCTTCTAATCTTTATTCCGTGGTGGCCTGAGCAATCACAGAGGTAGTGCTGCAAGATTTACAGCACTGAGCTCTCTCTCGCGACGCTTCTCTCGTCTGACTTGATTTAATTTGAATAATCACAAAAAATATAGATTTAAATTAATGGCACTTTTTGGAGTTGCATCACTGTGCATTGGAAACACAGGAAGCACACACACACTTCCTTTAGAGTTGTGGCCAAATCTGTAGGCGTGTTCTGGATTAGCAAGACCTGCGCAGATCCGATTGTGTGTCCGGTTTAACTCTATTGGTCTACACAAGGCTGCTAGGTGTTTTTTCCACGCCCAGGATGGACATTTCAACTCTCGTTGATCATCCAGACGAGGTGCAGAAAAGCCTGAAGGCACCTAATGTCTGTGTGCGTGACACTCTTCTTGGCTTTTAAACTTAATGCACCACTTTAGAAGGTGGTTTTCGATCTCGTTCTTCTCCTTTGTTGAAATCTGATACAGTTATGATTTAGATGAATTAAGATGCAAATTTTAGCCCTGGGAATAAACCTTGTAGAGTATTCCTTAGTTCCTGGTTTAACTCTGGTATAGAAGTGGTTAAAGGCCCTGGAAAACTGTTTGCAGCATGGAATGTGTATATGAAAAAGCAGATATGAGCGATATTTGTAAAGAGCCTGTAAGACATGGCCTCTGAATTTTAATAGGCATGTAATTGAATGAGAACCATAAAGTAGCAACCAAACGCGACGTGTGACATTTAGTCCATTTTGGCACATCGTTGGAAGAGAACCATGTGGAAGTAAGAGAAGGGATAATAAGTGGGTGCTTTGTGTGATATTGTGCTGGTTGTTAAAAGTAAGAATGACTGTTTTAACCCATTACTATATATTCATTCTCAAAACGGCCTTACAAAAAGTACACCATCTATTTCAAGTCTTGTAACCTGTACATGGAGTAATACAGGGTTTGATCTCTCTGAAGCTTTCATGCTACTCGCAAAGCCCTCATAATAGTCCATTGTGTCCCATTGGGATTGTGGGGGCTGTCCAAATAACTGTGTGGTCTCACATTGTTTCTAAGCCTTTACACTGGAATCTGTCCAGAACAAAGGCAAACTGATTATTTTTTCTCTGTTAACTTCCAGCTTTGTCTGTTTGGACAAAGTGATACTGTGCTTCCCATTCAGAGAATTTAGTAAGTCGTCATTACAATGTACAATCCCCAGAAGTTTGACCCAATGGAAAAAGGTCTGCAGTTTTTGGCCGTAATTGTAATACTTTGCAAAGTTTTGGTCTCAGTCTATAGCGGATCTAAAGTGCCTCTATAAGGATTCTCCGTGGGGTGCGACGTCTAGCCCGTGTCTGAGCTAAAATGCACCTTAGTAAGCCTCTCTAATTGGCAGCTATCTCATTGGCTTCAACAGAGCACCCCATCACGCACAGGCAGCAAACAGGCCATTGTCAGGGGAGGAAATAGTCATGTGAGTAATGGGCTAATCACTGGTGACGAGGCTAAACAAAGCAATGAAGTTAGCCTGCCAATTATGCCGCGTGTTCATAAAATATGGTTAGCTTTAGCATTTTCTGCAGGGCTTTACGATGGGTTCTGGTCGCTAATACAGGCAGTAAAATTCAAATTCGGACCATAAATTCCAAAGACCTTCTAATTAGGAGTATCATCGGCCAGACGGCATGGGGAGCGTGGTAATGTGGGGCGGCCATGCATGTTTTTGTACCTGTGGCATGATTTATCTAGCAAGCCCCTCGCAGCGGGACCTTCACTACCAAGATATGAAGGGAGACATGCCGGCAAGTCAAGCGCCATTACAACTTGAGTGAAACAAATGCCTAGCGTGTTTTTGCGCAAGGCTGTACAAAGTGTTGGAGTCTAGTGTAGAAGGCTGTTCGCTAAGGTGTGGCAATGCTATTCACACAACCTGCACGAGAAGAGAGACCTCCCGCGGGGCCTGTGATTGGGTGAAAAGAAGCATTCATTGTACAACAGACAGAGGCTACATCAGTCAACCACAGCTACTATGTATAGCAGAGTGCTAATTACAAACGCCTTTCAAAGATGGTGTAATATGCAGGAATGCTTTTTGAATGCTTTTTATTCATAAACGGTTGTGACTGCCTTTAGCTTGGACAAACTGAACCTACTGAATCTACAAAACACACAAACGGGTCCAGGGATTGCAATGTGTGCTTCCCAAGGTCTCAACAGTGATACAAACGCATTCAAATTATCTATCGCCGCGCAGACAAACAGATGGCAAAAGTTAAAGGTCAGATCTGTCGAAAGGCTAGCCCATTCACAGAAATAATAGTATTTCAATGTCAATGAATAGAACGTTTTTCAATGACGTTTTTCTGTCCCTTTTTTTTCATCACAACTGAAGAAACGCAAGATCTGCAATGCCATTTAGAATAGTATATTATCTTTTGTACATCTACGTTATTCAGGGCACGATTTCCAAGCAGCTAAGCTTTTTAACATTGTGTTTCAACAATCTTGAATCAAATATGATGAGGTCGTTGTGTTACGGAGGTATCACATTCTTAAATTCTTTCACCCTTGGAGCAATTATCTTAGTGTTCTATTCCCCTCACTTCTGTGCACTCGGTGTCTCTATAAATCTTCACATTTGCGCAGAGCTGTGACTATGAGCTGTGATTAATTATACAAGTTTGCAAAGTCAGCATCGGCGCTCAGGAAGTGAATAAAAAGACAAGGTTGACCAGGGAGAACAGAACTGAGACGTAGAGGGACAAACACAGCCAAATGACTATTAAATGAGATGCATGAGGAAGTGTGCTGACAATACATGGCTGATTACAGATGCTAAACGACAGAATGTGGGAGAGCATCCACTACTGCGTATTGCATCATAGCTCCTCAAAACACACGTTCAAGCTTTGAGAAGGGCAACCAAACCATCATGAGCTCAAAAACATCCAGCCTGGAAACTTTTGAGCCGTGTGTTAGTTGACCAAAGAAGATGAACAAATGAATCCTACACAAAATTATGACCACTTCAGATGTTTATTGGTGCGCACCGGTGTAGTCGTTTAAGGTGTTGCACTTACGGTTATTACCACCTCAGCCTCATGGGTTTGCTGTCGACCTCGACTGCTAGCTGAATGTCTCTAGCCTTTCGCTCCCTTTTTCACTCAACGACTGTCAAATAAAGCTGGGGCACTGCAATCTCGTAGCGTTGATTTAAAAAAAAAAAAAAAAAAAAATATTTATATTAAAAAAAAAAAAAAAAAAAAACTATTTATTTTGCTGGTTTAATTAAAGTAGCACAGAGCATGCAATTACTATAAAGCCTAAAAGATTCAGCTGTGGGTACTCAAGTAAGAGGAAAGTTACTTCAAAATAAGTTACTAAAGTAGAAGTACAAAGTAGTGGTCAAAGAAATTACTCAAGTGAGAGTAAAAAAGTATTTGGGGAAACTATTGCTCAAGTCAAATAACAGAGTAACTGTCTGGATGTAACATCTGATTTACAACTGGAAGTTTATGTAATTGGAAGGATAAAACATTAAATAAAGCACAAAATCTGGTATTGCTCTGAGAGCTATTGTATCTCTGAAGTTTCGCTTCAATGTTTTCTTTGATTAATTTTCCTGTACATTGTCCCTGTGAAATTGACAAAATAAAATATAACTATTTTTAAAGGATAGACACAAACATTTGAAAAACTAAATTATAACTGAAGGAGCGGCACAAGAAACAAACAAATAATTTCATACTGTCAACATAAAGCTTTTGTCACTTGTAGATTTACTCACAGTGGGAAGAGGAACCAAAACTTTACTCAAGTAAGAGACTGTTACTAAGTAAAATTACCTACAGGCCATACCTATATTCTTGACATAAATGTGGCCATACTACAAATAGTCCAATGACCAATGCATGACCATGACCCTCCTTGGTGGAGGGTGGGGGATGTGATTTTCTTGCCTAGAATGTTCCAGAGTCTGCATGGAGACAAGCAAAGCAAAGCAACAGGAAAAAAAATGTCAAGGTATTTTTGTGCATCAATAATATATACTTGAATAATAATGTATATGTAATATATAATAATACTGTATATAGAAATATTCCAGGCAAAGCGATAAAATCCCTCCACCAGAAAAGCCGCATGGTGTACATTTAAGTAGTTCGACCGTTTTTGATTTATTATTTATTTATTAAGGTCTACGGGTCAGTGGATCCAGTAACTATGGACTTAAGGAGTACATCCTGGTTAACAGTTAGGAATGTTTGTCATCCCCACACAACTTGTTAATGATACAAGCAAACTCCATGCTCGTCACCAAATTGTGATTGACCATATCACTTCACATATAAAACACACATTGCGCATTTCTGTATTTTCGGGTATCTGTGATTCTTGCGAGTGTTGCAAAGTGGATTTCGTCAAGTTCAGGAAGTATTAGGTTTTGCTTCGGGCCCAAATGTTCCGTTGAGTGATGGCAGCCGTTTACCACATCTCCCTTCCAAGCACTACCCGCTGCATTTGTTTACACCAGCGGAAACTTTGCTATTTCACCATCATGATTACTGGCCTTAAGAACTTCGGTCTTCAATCCGAAATGTTTTTGCCCATCTTCGCCGTTGACCACAATGCACGGAAGAAACGCAAAATAGGAAATACAATTGCGCGTCACGTCAAGCATTGCAGAGGAATCCTGTTTCCCATTACATCTTCTTAAGCGACTGAGTTTTTATGCAGAGGTGATGATGCAATTAGCCACACTTTTTCTAAACGCGTGCTTGGATTTCAAAGGAGTTCGCCGAAACACTATCTTGCTTCAGTTTCAGGGGATCTGTGCCTAATTTGGGCCTCCTTTATCTAATAGTTTTCCTGCTCTCAAATGCCATGTGGTTTGCTGTAGCGTAAATCAAACAGTGTGCCGTGATGGTCAGCCACTGCCGGAGCTAAGAAGGTTCTTTATCACCGACATCGGCTACGCTCTATCTCCAGCTGTAACAGATTTATCAGGCAGAAAACCCACTCTCCCGGTGAGCTGTTTCTAGTTTTACATTTTAAAACTCTCTCCGCTCAGAATGAGGACTAGCGTTTTTGTTCCATTTTTGCGGCGAACATTTATCTCCAGTACTTGACAACAGCTGCCGACAAAAGCCCCATATCTTGATTGTTTTTTTTCCCCTTTCCTTTTCTTCACAGTGCGTATCCCACTCGCTACAGTGTCAGCATAATCCCTGCCAGGAGTGAGTATGACACAGTTTATGAGTGGGTGGGATGCGGGTGAGGATGGTGGGCTGGAGAAGGCAATGAGGTTGATCCGTAGTAAGCTGTCCTGTGGTCTTAACCCCTGTAGCACTTACTGTATCTGAGCAGCGGCAGTGGCGGATCAGTACCCAATCTCATGGAGCACAATTCCCTAATTCTTCTGCCCCCTAGAGGCAACATCCAAAAGTATTGTATTCAATTTCAACATTCTCTCGAGCAGAGGTCTGAAGCAACTAAAAATCCAGTCTGAGCACGTTGTAATGCCTTTTTTTTTTAATGTTGTTTAACTCAAGAAATTCGTGGCATGTTAAAATAAAATAATTTTTGATATCATTGGTAATTATGGATAGCTGCAGTAAAACAATGCTGGTGTAGCTGCAGTAATGCTGTAAAGACCCTTTAAAATGTCGTAAAATGCCGTTAGTATGTTCAAATTTCAGAATGGAGACAACTGGAGGAAAAAAAAATCTAAATGCTACAGGTTTTACATCTTAAAAAGAAAGAAAAAATAAGCAACAATTTGGAATTTCCAGGGTAGAAATGTCGGTGAGTATGCTTTTTCCATCTTTTGTGACAGAAAAGCAAATTACTCCCAGCCTTAAATAGATGAATTTGAGTAAAATACGTGTAAACTTTTGTTGGCTCAACATCTGTGTAAGCATTTGTCCAATAAAACTTAAACATGAAGATTTTTCCTTCATCAAAGTATAAGTGTTGATATAATGTCCTTTTAAATAAACTAATAACAGTAAATGTGTTTAAACCAGGCTCTGATAACATGTTTCATTTGACAAAACCTTTGTGATATTCTGAGGTAATCCCAGTTTCTCTTTTGAAATCACATTATTTATGAATCTTTTTGTTTACAAACTTTCAACGGGTCTATTAAACTTTTTGTAGTAATTATTGTAATGATAAAAGCACAATTATTTTGAGTTACATACAATGTCCACTAAGTAGTTTTAAAGTTGAAGTAGAATTTGTTGTCGTAATAGCAGTTGTGAAATGTCATCATTAGCAGTACACAGATGATCAAAATATTAATACAATCGTGAATGTTGTTCTGAATATATGCAAACTCTGAATATTGAGTATATTGTTTAAAATAAAAAATGTTGCAAAGGAGCTGATGAAAAATGAAAGCGGAAACGATGATGCTGTAAACTTTCGATTAAGTATAAAGTATTGAGCATAAAGCTGGTAATTTGTCTGATACTTCAGCCTCAGCATTACATTTACAGACCCGGTGAGGCCATTTCTATCTGATTTCGCGTACCTCTTCCTTGTCTGTGGCTTCACTGTATCACTCATTTTTACGACTCTCTCTACGGCTGATCTGGTTTAACTACAAGTCCACTCGGCAGCTCTGACGCTAAACGCTGAGTGTACAACACAGATCAATATTCAGGGCAGGTCTTTTCAGAGTGAGCTTTGATTTACACTTACACAAGACGATAGTGACAAACAGCACGGAATAAAGAAAAACTGTTTCAGAAGTCTCCACAAAATGAACCCACGCATTACACCAAAGCACAGATGTCACCCTGTCCGATGGGCAGCTGGCACGCCGTATATTTCCGTTAATATTTTGAATTAGCCTGTGGCACTACATAATACCAGATGATTGCTTGTCTGTTATGGTATATGATGGGAAGTGTTCGGGGCTGTTAATGTGAGACGTCTCTGTTTACCAGTGTGATGGATGGCCTCCCTGATAGGACCTGAGTTACGTTCAAGAGTGTCACCGCCAAAAGATGACAGATGGGTCCAGCTGTCTGAGATACGGACACTTCTGACCACACCAAGGATGCATTAATCACAACGCGGCTAACCAGCAACCACTTTGAAATGGGCGACTTATTCAAGAAACAATTTATGCCTAAAACAAAACAAAAAAGCATTGAAGTTGTAAACATAAGACGATGCTAGCAGCTGCAAAGAATCTAGGTGACCCAAAGAACTTATAACATGATTATCTGTCACAGGCCCAGTAATAAAGATAAATGAGGTAGGGGCGGGGGTGGGTGGGGTGTTGATGCTGTAATATAATATTAAGTGATGGCAGATATCCAGAAGTCAGCATTATGCCTGAGTGGGATTTTAAGAAGATGAGCTACAACCACTTCCTTAGTCAATATAAATAAACCTGGCACAACACAGTCTACTACAATCTGATGCTGTTTGCTCAAGTAAATCAGTATATTTTCTCTCACGATGCAATAACTTTTTCAATCACGGGTTAATTGGGGGTAAGTGCTTTACTTATACATCCCTGAATTATCGCAAATGTTTTTGAAATCCCTTTGATGTTGTGTTATGTTAAATACCCTTTGTACAACCATACTAAACAACACTGCAGTCATTACAAGGGAGTATAGATGGCATTCATGTAGTTTAAAAAGGCTATGGAGGGTGGAATTTGCTGTTTATCAGATTTGTTGACCTGCTCTAAGCTTCATATCTCTGGAAGAACTGAGCTCATACAAATGAAACAAAAACTGTAAAATGCAACCTCCTCTGCCGGTACAAGTAAATCTGTTTTCACAATGGCTTCAGAAAATGGTGCCACCAAAAGATGTCAGTTGAAAGGACGTTAAACCATACGATTAAAACAGTAAATCTCCTATCAAATTTGAGTTGATTTAATTAGCATCTCGGGCTAGCTTTGTTTAATGAATGCAACAGTTTTTCATGTGAAGATCTGACCATTTGTGCAACAACAACAAAAACCCACAATTGTGAGATATTCAAAATTAGATCGAGACTCCACGTTGAGAGAAGGGTCATTATTTCAGCGCTATGGGGGGCCCGCTTAAACACTACTTTGTTCTCAATCCTCAGTGCAACATAAGCAATAACATATAAACCTGCTTATACATTTCTGTGTGCATCTTATAAGTGGAGATGTTATGTCTCCTGCTGAGCTGTGTATTCGAGCACAGCTTGGTATTCTATGGAAATCCCACCATTTTTGTCAAACACTCACTGCTGCCAATGCTCAACAAGAAAAAAAGTGTTTTGCAGTAACCAGTATCTGTCTATAACTCAACACAAACAACATAGCGGCTGTTTGCATCTACCCTGCGGCGTTGTGTATCAGACTGCTTCACATTGTATTCCTTTGAAACATTTATTTATTGTTTTAAACTGATTTAAATCTGAAGCACAATAAACATTTTTAGACTTGAGTACAGTATACGGATTTCATTGTATTCAAAGTATTATTATTTTCAAACACTGTTTATGCCCGTATAAAGTATTTAAAGGTTGCAATAGGTAGCTTTCAATACATAGTCTGCCACGTTAAATGTTCCACAGTATGGAATAAAAATGTCTCCATAGAGACAAGCAGGCCAAGTTACAGGTCAAATATTTGGATTGGTGACATGGCTCACAGTTACAATGCTTTTCTATATTTTTCGTAGTAAAAACACCCCTTATGAAAAAAATATAGAAGAAGTTTAATGCTTCATGCTTACATCATGTAAGCTTTATTTTGAACACTTTCATGCTCCATAGTAAATAAAGAAAGACAGCACAGACACAAACATATACTATTAAAACAATATTGGGGAATAATCCAGGGAAAGCATTAACATTAAAAAGTGGTGGATCAAAAGCTAAATAGTGCACCTTATATTTGATCTGATCTGAAATGTATTCATTAATGTCAGGTGTCTTCTTTATATTTTTTGATTTAGACAATAATAAAAAATAAAAATAATAATATTTTCTAGAATCTATATATTCAGGACCTTCACCCAAATGATAATTGACATTCATATATTGGGAAAAAAATTACCTTCAAACTTACTGTAATTTGAAAGTTGACATATTTGAAGTGGAGTATTTATGCTTGACGTATGTCGTGAGATTTTTAATAGCTTCTATACTTTTTGTCCATTCTTTGTGTCATATTCTCTGTTTTATTTGTTTTGTTTAAAAAAATTTACTAAATGTATTCTACAAATTAACGCAAAGCATTGCAAGGGCCCTTTCTTTAAAAATGATATATCTAATTTCCCTTTGTCTGCGGTTGATACCTTATTTTGGATGTTCAAATATCACATACTACAACCTTTCAATCAAACACATTGAATTACATTGCGTTGAATTCTAACTACAACAAGCACACATTGTGTGTATGTTGAGTATTGCCTCAGTAATCTGGTTGGACACGTCTCGGTCGCGGTCAGGAGCTCAGCGTGTCTCTACTCCCTCGCGCTCCCCACCTGCACACCTGTTCTATATTCTAAATGCTAAGCAACGTCCCGCTGTGCGCACCGGAATACAGATTTGGATGGATTCCCTCACAAAAATATATATAACACTCCGACGCTTAGCAACATTGTGCAGATAAAACGCATACAGGGGAGGGGGAAAAAAGAAGAGGAGAAGTAGAGAAATGTCAAAATCCTCGCTGACAGATGCTTTCTGAAGCTCGTAAAAGATGCCACTATCAGAGAAGTCTGCGAACACTGTGCCATTGTGTGCGGGGTAATTAAAGGACCACAGCTGAAGATGCAGTGGCAGTGGCCTGAGGGGGCTTTCCTCACTCCTTCAACACATTAAAAAACCTGCCCAAGACCGTATGTCCTTGGAGAGAGAAATATACATTGATATAAGAAAATACAGATTTCAGATTGTGTCATTTATAAATATAAAGCTGCAACTAACGTTTATTTTGGTCAAGCAATTAGTCTTTCAGTGAATCGATTAGCTGTTTAAATCGCAAAAGGCACGTGAAGTAGCGACATTTGACCCAAATGAAGTCAAATCAAGTGTAGAGCACTTTTCATGCACACAGACAAGGGA
The DNA here is from genome assembly GCA_015082035.1 of Chaenogobius annularis. Taxonomy (NCBI): domain Eukaryota; kingdom Metazoa; phylum Chordata; class Actinopteri; order Gobiiformes; family Gobiidae; genus Chaenogobius; species Chaenogobius annularis. The sequence goes on from BJKM01000254.1 coordinate 121,411, forward strand.
AAGTGCGATAGAATTAAAATAGACACATTCATATTATTTACACATTACCAATCAATACAAAAATGAAACAATTTTGACAAAAACCCTTTAAAGTAAATGAAAATACACTCCAAGTTAATCACAAGAAATATTTACAGGGTGAGTCTTTAATTTAGATTTTAAAATATTAGGCTTTATTTCAAAATGAGTTCCACATGAGAGGCATAGAAAGAAAATTAAACATCATGTTTAGTCTGAACTTTAGGAACCATCAAAAGATCAGCACTAACTAAAAATTGAATGAATCAATAAACGTAAAGATGTCATTTTGATGTATCGTCTGCCAGTGTGGTCAAATAGACTTGGGTTTCCATCTGGCGGATCACTAAGCACGGACAAATTGTATGATCCATGTCAGCAAAATTGTTCAATTGAATGAATAGAAATGAAGGTTTTGTGATTTCTGTCATGTCTTTGTGATTTTAAAGATTTTTTTCCTGTTGTGTGAAGCACTTTGAATTGCCTTGTGTACCAATTGTGCTCTACAAATAAATTTGCCTTGTCTTGCCTATTCACTGCTTTTGTCTGAATCATAAAACCTCTTCTTTCGGCACATGACGCCACCTTTAAAGGGTGTCTGTATTCGTACAAAACAATCTGAAATATGTCCTTGTGTTATTTGCCTGAGAACGACCGTCCAGACTTCAAACCCCTCTTCTCTAATTAAAATCTCGCTCTTGCGTCCACCGCGCATTCCACGAGCGGCAATCTGATGGAGCGCATGGATTCATATGCAACATGCCATATTACAGAAGGCTTTGATTAGTGAAGTATTCAAGAGCTGTCAATCACGCGGCCTTCCTCCATTTGATCACATGATATTTCTGACATTTCAATATCTGAAGAAGGCATCCGTGGTTCGGCAGCACCAGTTGTTTGCTCACTATAGTCTATTTGTTTTCATGTTTCAGGCACCAAAAGCTTACAGTTAAAATTAAAAATCTCAGTGACATCGCTTTGCTCCCTCAAGCTGCTGGGGTTAAAGATTGGGACAAACACATTTTTTCTCCTCACAGCTATTACCATGGAGTATTTTTCTCTAGTTTACACAGTCACCACCCCAAGCTACGAGCTATCAAAACACTTGCATAAATGAGCACTAAAGGGTTCTCGCAGCATCGTAACGCGTTGAAAGATGGTTGCCACACCACAGCACAATATGGTGATAACGGGATAATAAACAATCTTTTTATTGTCTGTAATGCCATAGAAATAAACGAGTACAGAGAGTGCCAATCCAGAGGCAGTTTCCCAGTATGAGTTGACCAACAAAACACACGATGTTGTCACTTTACAAAGGCGACGGTTGGCCAAAACTCTAAACAAATCGTGGCCATACCTGGACTTAAGCTTTGAGTTATGGGGTAAATGCCACAAAGCTGAAGGTTCCTTATCTTTATTTATGGTAAATCTATAGTAAGATGCACACTATCTGGCAATGGAGCCAAATTGTTTATAAAAATGAATTACATTTTGTTGCAATACAAAATTCCCAGTCCCAAAAGCACACAGCATTACTTTGTTAGGTTGAATGGAATCTGTGGTAAATATTACGTTTTACAGTTAAAAGTTAAAAATTAGCGCTATATATTATCATTCATGTCTTTATAAAATGACATCCAAAATGCATAAACAATTATGGAAAGAGCATGAAGTTTAAATCTTATTTTTAACAGCATAAATGTGTCTTTTTATTTGTCTAACAATAACTGTGTAAATTGAACTAGATTTAACTGCAGCACATGTCCAACCTGTGATAATAGGGTTAACTACATTTCAGTGAAATTAGTGGTCGAGCCTATCATATCCCTTTTAATACATGAGGGTAATGAGATACTGTTGTGTCACCTCTACTCTGTCTTTACAGACTATGTTGTTTTACACTAAATGTATTTATTTTGAGCTACATGCCTTAGGCAAAACAAACAAAAAGTGGCACAGAAGGGAATACAATTCGTACAGGTTAAGTCCAAGGTTGACTTCAAACATTTAAAATAAAACATTCATGCTCAAAATGGAGTGTAAAAAGTAACACTTATTTTAAACCCCACCCCACCCACCCCACCCACCCGCCACCCGCCACCTGCCACCCGCCACCCGCCACCCGCCACCCGAAACAAAATGGACCTTTACGGGCTTTAAACATTGTTATATGCGTTGTTCACAAATCATAAATATACCTGGTGTTGCATTGTGCTTCATTCCCGCTCCTTTCATTAATCCTGTTTACAAGACCATCGTGCTCTGAGCCTCAGATATTATCCTGTTTCAAATTTCCCTGGATTGTGACATCATAGAGAGAAATCCTGCTCAGTTTTTAAGTCCATAAATCATTGCTAGACTTGTTCTGAGCATTTCTACCGTCAAATGACATTCATTACATCTGTGTGCTTGTATTAGCATGCGGTTGATTTGCTTGGATAGCTAGCTTTTGTCTATTTTCATGGTTCATTCCCGCTGCTGTCAGGCAGTTCCAATTCCAATTTGCCTGATGAAGGCCTAGTTGCTGAAAAGTTGCCTCTTCACCTGTAAATAAAATTCACCTTGCAAGTAAGACAGTCAAAGGTATTTAAGAGCATTTTTAAAGACGAATAACAGTAAAACAATAAGTGTCTTTTTTTTTTTTTAGATAGAAATGAACATCAACAAGAGTGAAAACAAAAACAAGAGTGGTCAAATAAAAAGTTAAGAAAAGTTACACCACTCGTTTTAAACTTTTATTGTGTTTACCAGTTTTGGGGAAATCAAATTAAACGACTGTGACTTTGTAAGATCTTAAGGATATTATGAAGCCTGTTAAGTCATACAGAGATGATTTATTCATGTTCAAATGACTCACCGCTAGTAGAAAAAGAAGTGTGGGCTTTCAACACGTCTCACTTGGGGTTTGTGCAGAGTTTGAGCGGAGTTTGCTATGGCCAAAAGACATCATGAATAGAGGAACATAGACACGACGGAACTATCCAGGGCCCTGCGTGTGGTTAGGTTAAGGCTACAATAACATAGTTGAGGTTGAGGAAATGCAGCGGTTTATATTAAATATTACAAAATAAACATGGTAGTCATCAAACCCAGTCTGAGATGAGCTATATGTCCCCAAGCGCATTTGTCTCCCTGTGTTTTGAAAAGCCTTCTGGATACAAAAATATCACTATCAAAACATTAATAATCACCACAAAAACAAATGAAAATGATATCAGCGGTCATTTCGCAGACAGTCTATATTTCATCTGATCATCGCCTGCTCTGGTTCGAGGTCTATTCCAGACGACACTGTGGATTTTAGGTGAGGAGCAAACACAATCCATTTTACTCTTTTAATATGATGACAAATTTGCACAAAATAAGTATTCACTTTAATCAGCTCTCAATTAATATATAATATTAATACAATAAAAATAAATGAATGAAGGCTATATGCGTAAAAAAAAACAAAAAAACACAATTGTCCACCACAGTAACAATTCTGTAAGGGACAAATGCTGAATTTATTATGAAACGAAGCTGTTATAGTCACAAACACACTGTGTATATAATCATGTTCACCATGTTTTAAGAAAAAGTGTAGTACTCTAATCTGCCACATGCACTTTCAGGAACATAACTTGCTTGATAAATTAATGGAAGGTCTGAATACAATGACATCATACATTTTTCACTCAATACTTACTGGTTACAGATTTTGTCTGTGCAGTTTTACCAGTCACCATCAAGTCATGTTAAGTTTATATGCAAATTCCAAGTCTCTTATTGTTGGAAGTGCAGTGCAATTAGAATTAACTATTATGGAAGTGTCATCATTTTACTTGACAGTTTTCCTCCGATGCTGCTTCTTATTAATTAGTGGGTGCTGATAGAATATTGCTGAATGAACAAGTCTTAATGCTGAGGGTGATGCCTCCTATTCTGCACAGTGATGTCTCTGTTAGTGAGGCGTGTGCTGCCAGCTCTGTCATTAATTAAATGGCATGATCACAATGTGATATATGAATGATACAGACTCAAACAGCACATTTAGCATTAGCACCAGACTGATGGAAGATTACTGTTAATTAACAAATATCTTTTTTCATTGTTATAGTTTGATTAGAAAGATATTTTATGAGTTTATGAGGTTTTATACTGTATGTAAAAATAGTAGCTTAATACACTAACTAACCTTAACACGACTTCTGTCATTCTGAACTCAAACCATTTCAGACTCATTTTCTTTACAATTAGCTAAAGTTGCAATAGGGCAGTGAAATTAATCACATTTTGATCAAGATTGAGAATTATCTTGAAATATTTCTTAATCATCTGTGATCTGTTTAGCTATTTTCAATCAAGACGTCTACAGCCAATCTTCTGTCAGTAAAAGACTGTGGTTTGGAGTTCAGACTCAGAGGAAGAAATGTGACAATTGTTTTGTGTTAAAAAGTAATTATATAAATACAACTGAATAAAGATTATTCAGTATGAGGGAGGGGATCATGATTATTATTTTCTTTATTTATTTTTGGCATATTGCCCAGCCCCAGTTGCATAGAGACAAAATTTTGGTTCTTCTATTATATAAAGCTGGAGTACTTGACACATTTGTGTATAGAGTAAAGTGACAGATGTGTGTTGTAAAAGCCAATCAATCAATGCCACGTGTTGGCAATGGAATAATCTGATAAAACGTGCTGTCAACCAAGACATTATGGGTAGTAGACATGCTGCTACAGTAACACCCAAGCCATTATAAGCTGTAGAAACATGTTTTTATATTTAAAAGTAATCTTAAGTCTTATCTGTATGAAATTTATACCAATTTATCGTTTGCTTGGGTTAAATTAAACTTAACTTGGTTTGGTCCTAGTTTAAATCCACTTTAGTGCTGATGTAAACAGGTTTGGTCCTGCTATAGTCCTAGTTTAGGCTTGGTCTAGTTCCAGTTTAGACTTGGTCCAGTTTTAGATGAGGGTTTTAGTCACAATTTAGTCACAATTTTGATGTTGTGGATGTGTGGTTCTAAGGGTGTAATGTACCCATAGAATCGATGTACCAAATTTAAGATGTTCCTCTCTTAAACCAATGAAATGTTTATCCTCATTTATATTATTTCTATTTATTTAATCCAATACAATGCAGTCAAAAGCATCACTTAACCATTCTGTTGACTTATCTTGCAATTAACTGGCTTCATTTAACACGTACATTAAGGTCAAGGTTGTCGAGTCCCGTTTACAGGATCTCTACACACACAAATGATCTTATACAATATGTTGGTGAACCTGCAAAGTTCTCTACATATATGTTGCTTCAGTGATAAATTGCTCAACCTGTAGTTGCTCATAGCCGCCTTGCTCCAGCTTGCTCCATCCTTCTTGCTGTTACCTTGGGCCTATAATTTAATAACCTCAAACTCACTCGGCCAACTGCGATCCGACTGTGCGCCCTGATGGCAGGAGTATGTGTATACACCTGCACTAATTACCTTCTCTCCGTGATTATTTATGAAAAGCGCTAAAGCATGTGCAAAACGATTCATTGGTCAGAATTCAAGGCCATTTTTCACCCGGCCCTCCACAGATACTCACAACCCTCTGGAGCAGCACGACCTCAGGGGGATGTGTGGCAGTGAAGGTTTTTATTGCAAAGGCTTAAGGTTATTAAAAAAAACAATTCTTAATGTGTTGTACTTAATCCAAAATGTATTGAATTCATTGTTTAAGCTTGATGCTTTAATTTAATGAACCCAAAACATTTAATTTGAACAAAAATAACAGTTTGACATCAGAGCTTTGTTTGTGCTGGTTTTTTCAACTGTGGTGAGGCAAAGTCTATCTGTTTGGATGAAAATTTTTTCAGGGAAAAAAAGACAGAACAGCAAACAATGATGAACAAAAGGTTAGAACTTGGGCCAGTCCGGTCGGAAAGTCAAAGGGACAGGACTAAGGGAGGTATGGTGTGTGTGTGTATATGTGTATATACATATACATTACATTATATTAATATTTATATATTATATATATATATTATATAATGATATATATTAATATATTAATGGATCATATTTATATAAGATTTTAACATATATATATATATATATATATATATATATATATATATATATATATATATATATATTATATATATTTATATATATATATAATATATACATGGAAGTGGAAACGTTTCTGTTTTTTTAGTATTAATTTTGGGAATTAATGTTATAGCAATGGACGCAGATACTTCCAACCAGTCTTAAGTTATCTCTAAAACTTTTATGCCCAAAACTACTTTCCTGCAGGTGCTAATTGACGGACAGAATTGGCTGTACACATCGTCGAGTGTTCGGGAGGACTAATTGAGCCAAAACTTCTTTGGCATCTCTGATTACATTACATGAGTGGAATATTCCTTTCTTCCAACAGCGCAGTTACTGGAACAACAATGAGAAAGACAAACTTACAATGTGATTAACAGGAGGTAATGATTTCTCAGGTCTCCTAATTAACTATGCTGGGTTATCGCTAAACAGAACAAACTGGAAGGATGCCAAATCAATCCAGAACATTTGTATTCATTTTCCACCTTAATGATGGTGAAAAATCTAATTTGTTTGGTGATGAAAATGACAACAGATACAGAGATTTCTCGACCCCTCCATTCAAGCCATTTAATATGGTTACATTTTACAGTAATGAAGTGCACTGATAGCCTTTTACTGTTGTAAAGAGAGCAGCATGTGATAAAAATGAAAAGCTAACTTGAGCGTATCATTGGAGATGGTAAAACATGCAGTGCAAATTAGAGGGGGCATAATCTGATACAGTTTGGCATATCATGAACTCAAGAAATTCAAGAACAATCTAAGGAATGACATTACATAATAGATTAATATTAGGGTGTGTTCACACTCCTGATATGGCCTTTGCCTTGTCCATGTTTGTTCTGGGTTTAGTCCTAGTTTAGGCACTGAAAATCAACCAAGGCCAGAGAAATATCGAAAACTAATTCTAATGCCAAATCTATTTAAGCATATGCTTCTCCATAATCTAAACATGTCGGTCTTTAAACCTGTTGGGTGGTTCATTTGTCAGTTTGGTTTGTACAAGTGATTTTATTTAACCACATACCATACCATGTCTTGTTGTCAAAAATATTTGAGTCATTTAAATGTTTTAGTTGAATGCCACATCCAGGCAAAGCAAAAACATCTTCGCAGAGACAAACAGCTTGTGTGTCTTCCATCAGTATAGTTACATGGAGCACATTTCGAAGTGATAGGTGCCTGCCAACTGTAACCATTTTTTGGAGATAAGTGACAAGATTAATGGATCAATATTTTATATAAGATTATTTTCATTACATCTGATAAGGGCAGAATGTGGACTGATGTACAAATAACTCCACTCTGAGAACCATGGACGTGTGCTCGCTTTGTGCATTTATTAGCAGTGGGTGTAGTTATGTTACAGCAGGTGACAGCCAGTCAGATGTGACAGAGCCTCCCCAATTTCAGACAGCTACATCATGAGAGGATGATGTCTTTGAATTATTGATACATTCTCAAGGTTGAGCGCATTCCGCTTTTTTAAAAGGGAGTACTTGAAACGCGAGAGGAAGTGAGTCGCATTTGTGTCTGAAATTCTACAATTAAACAGATTTAAGTACACTCCAGCAACACAATGATACCAGAGGTTTGAATGACTTTGGATTGTGACCTCACGAGGATTAAGAATGAGACCGGCGGCAGATGCTCGTGTCTTTGCGCTAACAGTTGGAGTATTTGATCCACACAGGCTACGGATCATGAACAGGGAGTTTGTTATAATTAACTAAGAAGAGTGAAATAAGCCTATAGAGATTATACTAATTACCTACTATCTTCTGGTTTCAGTGGAGGATCAGGCGCATCATAAGTGTCTCAGAGTCAGATGCTGCGAAACAGCAATGGTATATATTACGGATGACATGTAATGTAAATGTCCGCTGGCAATTTTCGCACTGAGAGCTAAGAACATCATTGCAATTAAAGATCAAATGCAGTCCCACAAGAATAATCAGGTATTTGATGTCAGGGCTGAATTAAATCAGCAACTGTTAAGTTATTTTAAAGAAATATGTTGTGGTCATTTGCAAAGGCGCTGAAATAGCTAAGATTTGTTTTGCATTTTTTGTCCTATTGTGAAGGGTTTTTGCAATAGACACATTTAATCACCATACACTGCCTGTCCTTTTTTTTTTTTTTTTTTTAAGACTTTGTTGCCTAGGCTTTATTTGACAGAAGAGAACAGGGTGAGATGGGGAATGAGAGAGCGGGGAGGACATGCAGTAAACCGTCAGAGTTGGGATTCAAACTCACACCCAACTGATGCAGTGAGTGAAACAACCATGTGAGAGACGAATCCCGCGCGTCATGGAAAATATTCACTGTGTTTGATAAGGGTCAATCATTGGCTGATCATTGGAGCTGGAGAAGGCTTTGTGCAGTGGTCACTCTCTCACATCTTCAATACAAGAGCAGCTGGTGAAAAATAATGTAACACTGGATGGAAATAAATCTTTTAATATTGCAGAAGCTTATTGAAAAACTATGCCAGCAGCGAATGTGTGCTGTAATCACAGCTAAAGGAGGTCCTACCAAATATGAATAGAGCATGTGCCTTTTTTTCTCTTTACATTTTCATTTTCGTTTCCAACTTTAATGTCCAAATGAGTATGCAATAAGCAGCTTCTTTGATGTGTTGTGAATAAGAACATGTATTATTATCCTTTGGATTCTTCGTATTCAGTTAGCACCACTGGAAGCCTATAGGGGTTAACCACACAGTGTAGCTTTAAGAGGGTGATGAAGTAGCCTGAAAGTGGCCTCATCCTTCAAAGTGTCTCTTGATTCTGAACTCTCGACAACTCAAAGTTGGGGGCATAATGTGTCTGTGTTGTCAGCCATATTAACAAAGTAGACACAACCATTAAACAATGTCATTAAGACAGCGACTCATGCTAATAGGTCTTCCTTTAACTATCAATGACGCTTAGCTTACTGCTCCGAAAGGGAAATCTGTTTTCTGTTATTAGGCCAAAATAGAAAGACGTGTGAGTGCTGTTGTGGAGGGAGGGAGCCGCAGTTAAATTGAATTGAAATAACTCAAATGGCAAGGATGTGTGGCGTACGACTGGCCGTGATTGTTTTTATTTGATGTATGGATGGGAGTGGTTAGCGCACAGTCAATGAATCGGTTGCTTTTACATGTGTGTCCTGAGCAATATCCATTTAGCATGCCATTCTAAATGCTAATAGGATGAAAGCTGTGTGAAATTGCTCAGTTTAACCGATTTGATAATTTGCTGATTGCTAACTACATGTAACTTTGTGCAAGCAGAACCTTGACATCAACCCAGATTCACTCTACTTAGTTTTTTTTTTTTCTTCTTCTTCTTCTTCTTCTTCTTCTTCTTCTTCTTCTTCTCTTTCTTCTTCTTCTTCTTCTTCTTCTTCTTCTTCTTCTTCTTCTTTCTTCTTCTTTCTTCTTCTTTTCTTCTTCTTTCTTTCTTCTTCTTCTTCTTTTCTTCTCTTCTCGCTTGCCTGGGGCTTTCTTCACAATTCCGACCCAAAAATATCCAGTGGAGATTTCTAAGGCATGTTTTTGTCAATGTCAAATATGATACATGACAGAATGACCTGCAGCCGTATCTGCTCGTGCCATACCTGGGAAATAACTGACATCTAAATGGCTCAACTTGCTTTAATTGAATGTTGCTTCCAAAAAAACTATAGCCAGTATAAGTGATGTTAGCTTCTATGTGGCAATCCTCCACCGCCATATTAATCAGCTTTGCCCCATAGGCCTAAACAGATGGCTTTGATAACTGGCTTAAAGCAGTTCAGAACTCCATAGTCGGAGCATTTCTGGCTTTATTTGCTGCCGCTCTCATGCAAACAGTGCCATTATACACTTGGCTTGGGGCAAAGATTCCCTGTCAGACAGCCCAAACGCTGCGTGTGTATTTGGACCCATGACATGTGTATTTCTTAAACCACTCCATTGATGCTAATATTAAGTGAGCGTAACTGGCTCCAGCCACTTTCAGCACGGAGACATTTCACAAGGTTCTGCCCGCTGAAAACTGACGGTGAGTAAATGTGCACTATTGCATTGCACAACTGAGGCGTTAATGCACAACAAGCAGGCGTTAATAGCAATAATATGCTACGGTAAAAAAACAAACAAAAAAAACACAACCAAATAGTATTTGTGTAATGATGAGTGTTATTTTAAAGCTGGTGCATCTGATTTCTAAACCGCGAAAGGAGGACGGAGGTCTTTGAATCCGTCTAACTCGTCCCTTGCGCTCACAGACTCATATTCACGCGCATCAATTCTTTGATCACATGCACAGTTTTACAGCAGCCTTTTCAGACAGGAAAGTGAAGCAGCACCTCTAATGCACAACCCATCGCAACGGCGCTTTCGGCTCTTTCTTACGAGTTTGGGATTAATAAAATGTTCTACTAATTGCATGCAAAAAGTTCGCAGTGGTCTGATTTTGTCTCATGTTCCCATTGCCCAATTGCAAAACAACAAATCATAATTATTAAAACATAAACTTCCACATAATAAAAGCGCAAAATCTATATGTTTTTATGATTTGATTTGTCAGATTTTAGTTTTGCATATAGATTTAAATATACGACTTTTCCTATTGTCTTGAGTTGGGTTGACAAGTGCTGCGGGAGATGAAACAGTGTCGTGAGATTTCCCATTGGACTTATTTGAAAGAGACCAGATTAATTACTCAATATGAAGTTATATAGTTTTGCTCTTTTCAGGCTGTACTTTTCTTCCTTTAGAGTTCTATTGATGACTTGAGATAACATCCATCTTGAATCTAATTCTGTTCGCTTGACGAGAACAATTACACATCTGAAGCACTTTTGATGGATTGGATACATCACTTCAAGGTGACTCAAGTATTTGATTAGTCGTAAGCTGTGCTATAAAACACCACTTTAAAAAACGACTGAAACATTTCCATCTTTGCACTGACTTACGGCAATGTCTGCAATCTTTGGAAATGAAATCTCTTTCAGGTGGCCCGGAAATGGATTCTGTACTTTTCAAAGATGCACAAAAATGTTCCGCTCAATTTGTCTCAAGCGTGACACGAAACTGATGAAGTAATGGAAGTAAACACCAAGAAATGTGTCTTCAAAAGCACATCAAAATAAATACTCAAAGTACATTTGACGTGGCACACACAGCAGTCATTAGAAGTAACCTTGGGTCAGCTACCTTTTTATTTTTTTTAATTGAAAGAATTCATTAAATTAGACCTTAAAAACATCTTGTAAACATAGACTTAACTACTGAAATCATGACAAAATCCTAAACGTATCCGATTGTATCTGAGGAGACCAAGGCTGCGTTCGAATGTCACACTCATTTTAGGAGTCACATAATTTTTACTCCTGTCCGAATGTCCAGCAGGTGAAAAAGAAGAGCACTCAAAATGTCCCACACTCAACCTTGAAAAGTAGTGTCCAGCGCTGGTCACGAGACTGATCAGTATGGACCACGATGCATTGGGAGAGTCGGAAAAGCAACAGTGGAATAGCGACAGGTCTTAAACTGGACACGACTGAAGTAAAACAGACAGAAGAGCTGGTTTAACTCACTGTGATTATGAATAAACCACTCCCAGTCACTAGCCTTAGTCGTTTACCTTAGCTTGAACTGTAAAAAGATCTCCATCACAGGCAAAGGTTCAATGATCCAGTCCGTTTGAGGTTGAACAAAAGATCCATGTTGAATAAAATGTGTATTATACCCATAAATATGTGTGTGTCAGATGGATGTTTACCAATATTTATTACAGAAATACCTTTTTATTGGAGTTTTTTTTCCCAGCCAGACCCCAGTCACGGGGCCCGAGGCGAGGAGAAAGTAGTGAGCCGAGTGTCGAATTGCTCGACTGAGTGCACTGTATAGTCTGGCTAAATGGAAGGAAGGTTTAAGGACAGGGGAGCTTGGGACATCTGTCTAAGGACACGGGATGCTGGGACATTACCAAGTCCCTATGAACATTGTTTATTCTGTTTTTTCCACTGTAGAAAAGTTTTTTCCACCCTCGAGGCAACTACATGTGGTGATTTTGTGTGATTAAATTGAATTAAATTAAATAGTGCAGGGCTATAAAGTGAATGAGGGGTTAAGGACTAGGGTGGACATTCAGGCGCACTCCAGGTCCAAACTGTTGCTAAACCAAGGACTAACCTAAACTTAAACTGCATATGAGTTTACACAACTTGTTTGACAAAAATAACATTAGATAATTATGAACAGTATTTTTGTGAAGTTTATCATTTCACTTCCTTCATGGGCAGTAGATGTGACATACTTTTTAGTTACTATAGCAACCATATTGTAAAAGGCTAAACCTTGTCTAATTTACACGAAACAAATACACATTTATTTTTTAAATGAATGTTTGAAGCCGCTGGAATGTGCTCCTTTCATGACATTTTGATATAACTTTGTGTATTGACGACAAAAATAGAAAGATTCCTTTTAATAATGCAGCTAATTTCCACAACTTTGATTTTTATTTATACCACCAAATGAGGTAATATTTAGAAAACATAAGAACCTGCCCTATGCACTTTAAATACTATGTTAATCTGGTCTACAACAAAAGAAATCAAAATGACCACAAGTTTGCCGTGCACCCTAGATTGAGATCACACATTTACTTTGAACAATAACGGTAGCAAAACAGGCAGTGCATTTTAAAGGGTTGCATATGCTTTCAATGCAGTGTTTTGCTGTCATGTTGCATCTTGTGAGTGTGGAGAGAATGTGTGTCAGAGCTGAGCATTGTGGGAATCCTGCAGCTCTGTGGTATTTGGATGTTTTCAAATATACCGTACGTGCCCGCAAATCACAAGCAGCTGCCTCCTTCTGTCCCACTCAGCCAATCATTGTGCTTTATTAACTGCCCACATCATCCAAGTATCTCCGACCGCTAGGAACGATCTGATCTGGATGAAAACTCTACTATTTATGAGAAATACTTCACAAATCTTTTGGGCTGGGTTTTATTTGGAGGTGTTTTATTGAGAAACGATTCTAATGAGGAACCTCCGAAACTGTGGGCCTACTGTAGAACCAGTGGAATGTGAAGCTCATTTTGGTACAGCATCAGACTGAATAACTTTTACATTGATCTAATGTTGCCACAGGTAAATGGTTTACTGCATCCTTACAACTCTTGACAACAGTTTTCCATTTAGGGCCTCGAGTGCTTGTTCATGTTATTTTGCAGAAATATGTGTCAGTTTAAAAGGCACTGTAGCTATGTATTTTTTTTTTACATTGCACTGTATTTTTACATTCTTAAAAACATGAAAAACAGTACATGTAGCAGTTCAGAGTTGCTCCTCACTTTCCAAACGCATTCCTAATTAGTCACTGCGATGAGTTTATAAGTGTGTTTGGAGCCCGGCGTAAAGTGCTGTCACGCCACTGCTAACAACAACTAGCAGGCTGACAGAACACCAGTTCCATGATTGCAGACGCTAAAAAGACTCCTGCATTTTTTTTTTACAATCTATCTGTACTGAGGTGAGACCAATTTTACTTCGGATACAGCCCCTTTAAAGTTTTATGGTTGGTATTTCAGACGAAAGAGTTTCTGAAAACCTTCATAGATTCGCTTTTCATTAGATTCAAGAAAACAGAACACGGTTTATTAATGGCAAATTTGAGATGAAGCACAACTCGTAACAATTCAACGATTCAAAGCAATCATGATACATAGGGCGATACACAATATATTGTAATTTTGATATGAATAAGTATTGCAATGCTTTCCCCATAATAAATAAAAACAATTTCAAAAGTTGCTTTGTTTTGCAACAGTACACTTCATTTTATGATTCAATACTATAAGGAACTGAAATACTTTAATTAATGCAGATTCACAGATGAAGTTTATGACCGCAATAAACTAATTGTAACTAACAGGAAATGTGCAAATGCAAATTATTGGCTGGCGTTGTAGTAAAAGCTTTGTTTCCTTTTTATTCAATCAGCACAAACGCTGCTATTAACAATACTGTTGCCAAAGCAGGCTTTGTCTGTTACTTAGGCGACCGACACATATGTGCAGGTAACATCCACCCACATAAAAGTCCCTTTTACAAATATTTGATTATAAACTTTATGAATGTACAAGATGCCACTGAAGTATGGCGATACATGGTTCACATAGTCACAATAAAAATGAGTCCCAGTCCAAATTCCTAGCATGAAATCTTTTAAAACGGATGCCCTTCCAGACCAAACTTTTTCAAATGACCTTCAACTGCAAAGATGAGGAGATAAAAACTATACTTTTCTGCTTTTTACCTTCTGAAAACAAGTTGATCAACTGATGATTTATTTCAATGCCATTGCAATGTCAAAATAACCAACATAACAAAACCATAATTAAAAGGTTACATGGTGCCCCTTTAAATGATGGGACAGTTCACACGCTGCAGTAAAAATAAAAATAAAATAAGAAACAGTAAATGTTCACATGGCACTGACAGCTCCATCATTTGTGAGTTATTCAGATTATATTCTGTGAGATTTCCCGGGTCACGCCCGTGTAGCTCACATTCCCTCTCTATTAGTCAGGCACTCAGTAGTAAGAGGCACATTCACTCCGCAGTATGGGACCGGAGCAGTTTCCTTCTGCCTTTTCAACAGTTACATTCGTCCGATGCCAGTGGAATCGCGAGCACAGCCCTTTCTGCGCTCCAAAAGCCACATGACTGACTTTTAAAACCCCCTTTGGTTTAACTTCCTTGATTAAAAGTCAAACATTTGAGATCTGGCCGTGGCCCTGGCTGTATAAGCAAATCCATTTCTCTGCTTACTGCTACAGTCACGCCCAAAGACACACACGGGCGGGTTGTCGTCACAACCCCGATGGCTGCAATATTGTTTTTACTTCCTCTGAAAACTGCAGCTAATAATGTGCCCCCATGCTTGACAGAACGTTAGGACAAAATAAAATAAAGTACAAGAGAGTGATTTGCATTTCTCTTTCACCTTGGCACACAGTTGCCTTGAGATTTTACCTCAGGTGCCCTTCCTGGCTCAACTCCAAATGGTGACTGGAAATTGAATGACACAACTGACAGAATCGAATTAACTGCAGCAAGCACTTACAGGGCTGCAGTGATTAATCGACTAATCAAGACTGGTCGAGTATAAAATAATTGTAGTCGTATTTTGATAATCGTACCTGTTAACTGGAATATAGGGACTGCTGCACTAAAACGCATGCTCAAAGGCAATTTTTTTTAATCAAAGATAATGGCATTATTAAATCAAAATGAAATGGTTTATTAGTTAATAATATCTATTTAGAAGCCTTCAGCCACTATATCCCAAACTTTTTTTTTGGTTGATAATGTATTTAAAAAGTTTATATATACTGTAGAAATAATCGTTTGACTAATTGGAAAGTTTTAATAATTGCTGACGATGTCGACTACAGCCATACGAGTACATCTCATAGAACCTGAGATATGGGCAACAAAATGCTGGAAAGTTTCTGAACCTTATGCAATACGTATTTTAGTATATGTATTTTCTTATATAGTATATCATAGCCTTTATAAATTCTCCGATCTTAGATGCAAACAGTTTAAAAAGACAACGTGAGTTTTCTTGCCTTGTCTTTAAAACAAAAATCAAGTGCTGCTATATGTAACATTACAGCACTAATAATATAATATGTACATGTAATATGTGTTGTTAAATAAGAGCTAATATGTTGATATTTTGAAATTGTATGTATTGTTCTTCTGTATTTATTTTTCATATTAACTAGGGCTGCAAATAACAATTATTGACTTGTCAGCAATTATTATTTTTTGTTTAGTTAACTTGTCAAACTCTTAGTTATTGTACATTGAGACTTTTTAAGTATATTATTAACAAAATAAAGGTTGAAATATAGTGCCTGAAGGCTTGTAGATGGAGAATATTTACGAATAAAGTGTATTATTGATGAAAATCCAATACATTTTATTTATGTTTGACATTTTGATTTAATAATACCATTGTCTTTGTTATAGTTCTATTCCTATGTGTTGTAGTCCAGAAAACTATTATCCAAATATGTTTTATAGTTGACTGCACGATAAGTGTAATAATATTTACATTTGAATAAGCGCATGCGCATAAGTTGTACACATTTTTACCCGATGTCGTCCGCAGTGTGCAGGGGGGCCGGGGGGCTGTGTGTGTGGAATGCTCCGGCCCGGTCCATACAGAATGAGCGCTGGTCAGATGGGCAGTGGATAAACTCCTTTATTTCCACACCTCGGATAATAGAGGCCAATTCAGTCCAGTTCCACAAAGAGCGTTATCAGTTCCTGTCCATATGCCCTGCAGGGCTAAGGCCACAAATGACACACTATTGGAAGAGAAAAGTGCTCCCCGATTCCCTAAGCTGCCCCCTCCCATCCCACCAGCACGCAGGGCAGCCATATGCATTCCAAAATAACAGCGCTCTCTCCAAAAAGCTGATCTGGATAAGACATCAGTGAGGTAGGAGTCAAATAATGCAATTTCATGATTTAAATTTGCAGCACAGGGAAAGTAAGCACATTTAAATAATGCTACAGGTTTTCAAACAAAGCCTTTTTCTACAATAAAATGCACATGGTATAATAATAATAATTTAAAAATAATAGTTATGGGGAAAAACATATTTTGTGAAACGTAGTATTTTCCATCTCAGTCTAATCAGATTTCTCACAAAATATATGTATTTTTTGGCACAATATATGAAAAAATTAAAAATAAATGCATTTGTTAAAGGACTCTTAAATTTTTTTGCCGCACATTTACCCACGTCATCGTTATAAGCATTATTAGAGATGACATGATTTAAAATGTTGGTGTTGCGATTATTGTGAGAAAAAAAAACAAGATTCAGCAATTATTAAAATCTTTCATTTTTTTTCTGTCTAACACGCTACTATTCCCCAAGTTTGTGACCAAGCTTTACAAAATCAAACATTCTGAATGAAAAAATTAAGTCAGATTAAAAAGTACTTTACAATTAAATTTATTTTTGGACTATATACTGAATTAAAAAAACACAACATTTTGCTTCTAAAATTCTCAAGATTATACATTTATAGTTCTTACAATTATATTGTGAGCTGAATAATCACAATTATTGATTAAACTAATAATCTTGACATTCCTTGTTGGTACCAGTTGTAATAAATGCTAAATACTGTGTAATAACCACATTACAGTGTATACAGTTTATTTACAGCAAATAAACAGTTTTATTTGCCTCTTGGCGCTGAGCACGTCCTGAAGATTTTAACTGCTGTCTATTTTGGGGGAAAGACCCCATTAAAGTGTGAGTGGATGAACAAACCATGTCAAATTACAGCCCTCAACCTGATTTGACAGGCTTGTCACATCCACACTACATTCCACTATTACCTGGGTATATTTAACCAAATGGGGGAGCTGTCAAAGAAGAAATAGCACTGGTTGGAAATATCCCATGACTTCATAAATTTTATTTGGGTCAGAATATGCCACACCCACACAAATTTGGATCTTGTATAGTTTGAAACACAATTCAGTGGTGAAATGTAGATGTCCCAAAATGCTTTTTACCTTACACTGTTGCTGCACCATTTCTGATGTTTTGCAAAATCCCATTTAAAGCAGTTGAAAACGTTTGCAAAAATAAATGTAAACATGTGTTTGTAATTATGAATCCAGCCACAAAGGTCAAAATAGTGTTGTTTTTGCAAGTCCAAACCTCTATGAAAAAACTATTCTTTAGTCAGATATCCAGCAAAAAAAAAAATTAAGTGTAAAAAAAATAAAAACGTTTGCACTAATTGTCTCATGTAACAGAAGCTTTTTATGGCTTTAGCATAACAGTTTCAGTCATTTATACATGCATGGTTCCTTCCTGAAGTCTGGTGAAGGAGACACAGTTTTTGCAAGGTCCTCCAGTGAGTTTGCCTTATTCTTGCCGGAATAAATTGGGACCATATGGTGCGATGACAGGATCACTCAATCTTCTGTGTACCTGAACACCACATTAATCATTTTTTGGAGGGATATTCTTTCCCTTTCATCACGCAAGAATTTTCAAATAAACCAGTGCCTTTATTTCTAAAGCTTTCTCTCTGAGCCTCACACATGTAGTACATTTGCATATCCACAAGCGGCTGCACTCTGGAGGCCGAGCGTTTGACCAAGTTCAAGTTGGAGCAAAAAATGAAATGTTAAGGTTAGGTGTCAGCTGAGACTTCCTTCCTGTCCAACACGCTGACTTACTTTAAGAATATAAGGAACAGACATGGTTCAGATTAATGGTTGGATAAACGATGTAATCAAGAACCTCACTTTTAAGTGTAAGCTTTTAATACTCAGTTAAATATTTAGTGCAAAGATTTAGTTTTGGTTACTATTGCAATTCCAAAAGAGCACTAGTTGAAATATTTACGTAAAAGTTATAAATATATATGTATGTATATATGTATGTATGTATGTATGTGTGTGTGTGTGTGTGTGTGTGTGTGTGTATATATATACATATATATATGTATATATATATATAAACGTGATATATATTTCATTTCTAACCATACTACTCTGTACAAATTTTATTTTAACATTTTTTTCTTTTGTTTTTGTCTTACATTGTCATTGTTTGTTTTGTTTTGTTTTTTACACCGTTATACAGTATATGCTGGAAACTTTATGGAAATGTATGAAAAATTTTCAAAATATAAAAAGAAGAAAGGAAAAAAAATAATAATGAAAAAAAAAGCTGAAAATAAAACCGAAAATAAAGACATGAGTAAGGCGGTTGATGAATCAGGCACGTTTTACTCTCGGGCTACTCTGCCAGGGAATTTGCATTGATTATTTCCCCTCAGCAGATACATTGAAATCGATGTGGCACAGCGCAGCCAGAGGAGTGTGAGAAAGTGTGTGAATGTGCTGCTGCTGGAGCTGAGACGAGCCCCAGCTGAACCTGCGCCGGCTGCAAGGAGTCATAGCTCCCCCTTCAGCTCCGCGCTGCCCTCCAACTAAGACACTGCGCCGGGTTCATGTGTCTTCATTACACCCCAGAGAGCTTTTTCTCCTTCTTTCAGTTTTAACCTAAAATATATTTGAAATTGTCTGAGTATTTTTTTTGTTCATTCACGTTTCAATTACAAAATATCAGTCTTTTAAGTTAATCACTGCACATTAAATATTAGCAAAACATACAGGAGCATTAAGGAACAATTGGAGATATTTAATAACTTGTACCTAGTTTTAGAATAGATCCAAGGCTTAAGGGAAATCTCATCCAAAGCTAAATCTGTACATTTTATGTCATAAATATTAGTTACACATAATAACTTTTGTCAAACTCTAGGAAAAAGGTCACATTTTACTTAAATAACATTATTGTGACACATTCAGTTGCATTATGATATTTGCTGAAATAATGGCATGAATTTACTTTTTAGCAACACAAACTTGCTCATTTCTAAATGTTCTTTTGTCGATAGTCAAAACCACTTATGTGTGAAAATTGAGGCACTTCTTTATTGCATGTCTAATCACTGATTCCACTAGTTGCACACATAGGCACTTTCCTCATTGCTTAAAGCACATTGTTAAAATCAGCTAAAATTACAATAATGAGCCACAGTGAGAATAACCCGGCACGCTGCAATGATTAAATAAACATGAATTGCATCATTATTTCAGCCTGTGATGTCAAACATGTTCAGAATAGAAGCTGTTGTTTGCTGAATATATATATATATATAATGGTGTCAGTTACATTTGCTGGTGAAAAATAGGTCAGGCTCAAACCATTGGCTTTTCTCTTCTTTGTCCTGTGGCCTCAAAAGGAAAAAAAGAAAAAAACAACGCGCGCACTCACACACACACACGCACACACACACACGCTCACACACACACACTCACACACACACACACACACACACACACATACGTTCCATTTTCATTCATAAAACTTAACACAGCTTGATGTTTAGTAACCCTTTCGTTTCCACTGTAAAATCAAAATAAGATTAAAAATAATGCACTTGTCTTAACCCTTGATCTGAATAGAACCAACAAAAACACTTGTAATGTCACTAACCGGGTAAATAGTGCATTAATGTGAATAATAAATAGCACTTACTAATTGATTGGCCCGTTCTGACATTGGTGATGCTCATGTACGAGCCAAATCAACCCTCACTACTCTGTTTCTACCCTCTCTGAATCTCATGATAATTTTCCCGCAGCTTGGGCCCTTTTCACTACGAGATCAAAGTGCTTGTCACCCATGTGCTCACACACACGTACAGTAGCATATTAGGACGATCCCCCTGCTCCTCATTCCTGGCATGATGAAAGGCAGTAGTACTAGAGAGGAGATGACGCTGTTACGAGCAAATGCAGCAGGGGGTTACTTTTTGACCACCTCACTGGGATTGGTTTGTCGACTGATAGCGGAACAAATAGTTTGAGGCGGAGGGCCTTTCTCGTGAACCAATCCGATGTGGAATGACGGAGGTGTTCAGCGTAAACTTGAATTTACTTTTTTATCTTCTAATTTTTGAAGTGAACTTAAAATGACACAAACAATGCTTTGATAGCAACAAAAGAAGCATATTGACGCACAAATTCAGTCACGTACATTTAAAAATGTGTAAAATGGCATAGCAAAATATTTTGATTCAAGCTAATGTGTTAGAAAGAATAAAGACAACGTATACATGTATGTGTGTGTGGCGCGCGCGGTGTGTGTTTGCGTGCCTCTTGTGTATATGTGATGTTGTATATAGTATATTATATATTAATAATATATATATATATATATATATATATATATATATATATATATATATATATATATATATATATAAAAAACATGGGACAAAGACAAGTGCTTAAGTGAAGGGAGCAAATGACAGATAAAACGCTAAAATAAATATGCACTTAAACCGTCAAATAAATAATAATAATATCCATCATTACATCTCAGTGCACCTCACTAATCCATATTTACCATCATTTTATATTTTGTAACATTGAACTGGTTTTAATGCTATTCAGCCTCTGTTGTCGTGTGCACATTCTGTAAAGAAAAATTATGCTAATTTGGCTTGTATCTTTTATTGTTACCTTTCCTCCACAGCGAAAAAATAAAGAAATGAACATTTGAAAAAGGCATCTTGTGTTTCTCTGACTGGCTCTCTGTTCGGTGGAAAGGAACATCTTAAGTCAGACTACAGCGTACTCTGGGCCGCGTACCCCAGGGTGCAGTGGCAGCGGTGCAGAAAAAGTGAACTGCAGAGGACCCCACTGTTTAGCAAACACTCCTACTGAGGGAGGAATTAATTATTCAGAGCCAAGGACCACGGCAGCTCCATTTGATTGCACCACAAAGGAAAGGTCACAGCTTTTTGCGTATATGGGGAGTCTCCTGGATGAGAGCACGAGCAAAAGATGAGGCTACATCAGCTAGCATATATGCACTGTCGCGGCTAACAGCTCAATTAGATACACAGAGGTGAGGGGCTTTCAGAGACATGTCCAATAATGAACAATTACATTTGTTTTACTAAAATATTCCCCTTTCTCTTATCGAAAAAGATTAGTAAAATAATATCGACTTTGTGGTCAAGATTTACTTATTCATTCTGCTATTCACTTTAAGTGTTTGGATGCGATTATTATTTAGGATGTATATATGATTGATTTATTTATTACTTGTTCTAATAATTTGGAGTAAAACGTATCTTTTTAAAAAATATAATAGACTTTCATAGCACCCAAACTTTTTCGAGTGCTTTCTGTCTTTTTTTTTTTTACATTTCTGGAAAACAACACATTTCCGTCTTTGTCCTGTGGTGCCACCATGTGAATAATCCTATCACATTTCACCATGAAAGGCCAAACCCTTCTTTGCCTTTCGGCCTTTTGTAAAAAATATTTTCATCAAGTCTTTTCTGCCCGCTGTCCAATCACAAAGGCCGTATCAACACTTACACTAACAAATCCGTGAACAGAACCCACAGGATTTATGACGAAAAACCAAAGGCAAATTCTGCAGAGGCCGTAGCATTGTGCCGCTAATCTGAAAAACTGTGGATCGTCGTGAAACCCAGTGGTGTAAGCTCAGGATTCAGCCAAAAGAGCTCGTCAGAAAGCGTGCATCAGGGTGATTCAACGGCTCACAATTGGTGCGCATATATTGCACGTATAAAAAAGACAACTAGAGACTCAATTGGTTGGTTCCAAAATGCGGTCAACCAATCACGTTTGGGTAAGACTTTTCTGTCCATAGAAACTGAGGAGTGCACGTAATCGCATGAACAACAACCATATCTAACCCCAGTTTCCCCCAGTAACTAATAACAGCCGGGAAAAAAACAGAAACACCAATGTTCAAATTTGGTTCAAATTTTCAATCAGTAAAAAAAATAATAAACACATTAATAAATAAATACACCTTTGCCTGAATGTACTCCTAAAACTGTGATGCTCCATCATACAATAACCAATAATAATAGGTTGGGACAGTTTTTTTTTAATCCAGAAATTTTAATTGTTTCTTTCAGTAATTATACGAGCAGAAAATAACAGCAATTATAACTTGACCTCGTTGCTTAATTTGATAGAAACTGTAGTAACAGCTTCACTGAGCCAGTAGCCACAATTGCCATTAAATAAAAGAAAAATAAATAATATTATCTTCCATATTTGAACTGAACGTCGGATTTTGTGAATTAAACTAAATATTTTTTTACACTTTAACCCAATCATTAAAGTAAACGTTAATTGAATCACGTCAACCATGTACTGATCATGTGAAGACTGAACAATGGTATCTCAGTGGTCCAAAATACTGTTAGCCAATGAAATGTGACTCTACACGTTTGGTTCACAGAAAGTGCATTCATTAGCGTGAACTTCCTCAAGTCAAATGTATCCCCCAGTAACTGGCACTGGCATGAAGAGAAAAATATATTGAAATTTCAAATTCAAAAGTAAAGTTTTCAAGTTTCAAAAATTTCAACCAGCTCAATCTTAAAAATTCATTTTTGGCCGAGTAGCTTGTTCACAGAAAGTGCAAGTACAGTAGTGTCAGCAATGACAACTTTGAGAAAAAGTTTCCACCTAGAAACTAACATAAAGTTCATTATTTTTTGTATCAACTTTTCCCCCCCAAGTTGATGAAATTATAAACAGCCAACAAATACATTTTACATAAATATTTCTACATTTTTTAAATATTTGCAAAATCTTTCGTTGTCTGCAAAAATAGAATTTAAAGGTGCGAGGACAGTGAGCGAAATGGGGGATGAGAGAGAGGGGAGTCAGGTTTCAAACTCACGACACTGCGGCCGGCTGCACCAGGAGCCTGGCATACGTGCATACGTGCCTTAACCACTCGATCACCGGGCAGCGCAGTATTACGTTTTCAGGTGACAAAATATTGTCAGCCAATCATATCCACTATACACCTCCACTGATCTATAGGGAAACAGAGCATACATAATCTGATCAACAAATACAACAAATACTTCACACAAAATGATCCTTAAAAAAAAGTTTTAACATTTCCCTTTCAATACCCAACACTTTAAGTGAAATTTCTTATTGCCAGACAACAAACTAATTACGCACCATAACTCATCCCTAGTCAATTTTAATAGTAGGAAATCAATCATGAGGCGGTGTTTGCCAACTCTACTGTCATCTCATAACAGAGCGAATTAGCGCCCTGATTAATGCTGCTGGAGAATAAAGTCAGAATAAAAACTGTTACAGAACGCAAACGGGAGGTCTTTTTGAGATTTCTGGTAATTTCTTGCAGACGTTACTCTATGTCTTAGTCTCCCAGATCATTAATTTCCCAGGTAATAAAGACATGTGGTTGAGCAGGGCGCGTTTGGGTGAAGCTGGCGAGGAGATGCCAAATGGAGATGACAGTTAAACCATGGAGCCATGCTGGGTGTATGGCTCATGCAAGAAAAATTAAACTCAAGACCGAAAAATTAAGGCGTTGTGCGAACAGGCTGTTATGTGTCCCTAAAGACTTCCTCCGCCACAGTGATAGGTCATGAACAGATGCAGCCAAGAGGGTTGAACAATATTAGATTGTACTATCAGAAACGAAAATAAACTGTGCTATAAAAGTTAGGCGCCTAAAATCAGTTTTAACTGGATTTATTCTTACTTATAACACTATGCACATGCCAAAATTCTTAAATAATTAAAAAAAAAAAGAAAAATATAAGCTTGTTCAATCCATAAAAAGTGAATAATATATATATTTTTTTCAATATTTTTTTACAACCTTAGTGCAACACGTAGCATTCTGTGTTATTTAGATTCATAAAATATGTATTATTTATTATCTGCATCCATCATAGTCTGCAATGACTGAGATGTTGATATTTCGAAGTAAGTTTTATGCTAGATGCCCTTCCTGACATAACCCTCTATTTGGGTACAATACCAAGAGTTCATTTGATTGTAGTCACGATTTTATATATAAATATATAGCTATATGAATTATATATATATATATATATATATATATATATATATATATATATATATATATATATATATATATATATATATATATATATATATATATATATATATATATATATATATATATATATATATAACACCTTTAAACCTGAATTGATCAGCAAAGTAATGAAAACTAAATTCAAAGCCAAACATACCTTTGATTGCTGATTCCCTTGTATGTTCTGCTCGAATTCTCTGCTGATGTTCAGCTGCAAATAATTTTAAAGTGTGATTTTATCCCGATATTATGTGAATAAGCTTTTGAAGTCTGGAAATATGAAAGCAGTGGTTTACCTGATAGCACCAGCATTTCATCACATTTCACATTCAAATATGTACTTGTGGCTACTCTAACAATACAAAAACTAACTACTGAAGAAAGAAAATAGGCTGAACAACAATCTAACCTTGATTTTTTCCAAAGCATCAGTATACAGTGAGCCAAAACAGCAACAGCAATCTTCCCACTTATAACACATGCGTGGATCTCTGGAGCAATGCACTGATTCTGAGAGCGCTCATCAATCTTTAATCCTTCCTCGGGCTCCGCGTCCGCAGCGAGCTGAAAAACCAAAGCAGCTAAAGCAGAATGAGGCCAAAATCCTGCGCATTCAAGGTTCAACCAAAGACCGCCAAGACCTGTTGACAGAGGATGGGGGCCAAGTCAAGCAAGGGGACCTGTTAACCCCTTCTGTCGAGACCGTGACATCAGCATAGAACATTGACTCATGCAAGCTCTAAGGGTACATTTAGGGTACTTTTGGAAAATATTACATTGCAAAGATCATATAAGGGCATTTAACCTTGAAGTGGAGGTGACAGTTTAGACTACGCATTTTACTTAAACATAGTGAACATGACTACATTTAACATGATTTTACAGTTAATATTTGTACTTCCTGGTTGGACATGAGCAGCAGATGTGACATAACTGTTACCTACAGTACTATAAACAAGGGCCATAATCCATCTCAATTGAACAATAGTTGACAAGTAATAATACCTGATAACTGATCAACTGTCAGAAAATTACATCCGTTGCGAGTAAATTGTTTCGGCTTTTTTGATTAATATTGCTTATTGATGACACAGGTTATATTCCCACCAAACAAATAAATAATTAGAAAAACATGAAAACCTGTCATGTGCACTTTAAGGGTTGAATTTAACATAACATATAGGGATACCATTATTGATTTTTTAATTTCAAACATATTTGTGTACTTGCATTGTGAGGAAAAACATTTTTTATTTTTTTTTAAACGAGGACTGCCTTTTCCACATCTTGACCTATGTGTATGGTCAGGATTACCATGGCTAGACAAACAGTCTTTAATTTTAGCAATAGATTGATGTACCACTCGTATGAAAGCAAGACAGATATAAAGCATCAGCCTTTATTCAAGTCCAACAAAGTCTGGGAACAGACCCCTTTGAGAGTGTTAACCCCTTGCTGCAGCAGTAAAGAGGCAAATAAAATATATGTTTGCGTGACATACGTCTGTTATTCAGAAAGCATTTACTTGAAGGTTTGGATTTGAACACTGTTTTGTTTAAATTTAAGGTCAAGGCCTCTAGTTCTCCCAGAAGTATACTTTACAACCTCAGGACACGTATTAGTTCAACTCAAAGTATTTGTCGACTGATAAAAAGAAGTAAAAGAACAAATAGAACAAAAGCAGCCCAGAGCTATGTTATCTTTGGCTTGTTTCCTACTCTCCAAAAGTGAAGGACGTGGAGTAAGCCGACATGACATGAGAGCAGTCTAAATAACGGCATATTGTGGCTGCAGACCCACAAACGCAGCAGTTGGGTGTAGCCTGTGAGTGGTTGCCAAATGGATATGACAGTTTGCTTTGCTGTAGATCAGTGAAACTAGGGAAGCCGCGCTCAAGTCAAGATGTGTGCCGATGAAAAATTAATATGGACAGAGAAAAAATTAAGTGCCTCGGGATGGCTGCGCGTGTCCCTGGAGGTGCTTCGACTGTTTTGAACATGTCTATTCTGAGTTGTAATGTGACCTGAGTATCCTCCGCTCCTAGTCTGAGCCATGTCCTCTCCATTGGTTTCAAACGAAGTCATTTCTTGGTAACAACAATGTGGCTTGATAAAACACTCTAATAATAACTTATGTGACCGCGGAGAGCTGTAAAAAATATTTGTTGGATGTTGGTTTAAAACGCCGCGTGGGCTTTTGGCAATGGTATCTACGTCCGCTACGTCAAGGACACAACCGGAGAGGATATGGCCAGTCCAAACCATCTGTATCTCAAACTTATCTTTCAACTTGAGAAATCTTTCAAAAAATAGTGTCTGGAAAGTAGCCAAACCACCTCCACTGGCTCTTTCAACCCAATCTGCAATGAACCCTTGGCATTTGAATAGTTTGTCTGAACAATAAAGACATAAAGAAAAGTTTGAATGTGCGGGTGGGAGTCGGTGAAGAGCGTTCCCCACTAACCAAAGCAGGTGGCCAGGTTGATGACAATGAACAGACAGCATTGGTGGCCTAATTTCTTCATGTCAGACAACACCATATGGCTTCCCCGCTCCTCTCTACCTATTTAGAAACTGCATCCTGATAAGTATGCAAGTATCATAGTCTTCACAATTAATTAAAACGTGGAGGAAACAAGATGCTACGTACTGTAAAAGATGTACTAAGGGGGAAAAAATATCCCCCTAGGTATTTTGTGTTTGCGATGGCATGTCCTTGAAAGCAACACGGTTTGAACACTTTTAATCCTCGTCACATCTCCAATAGAAACAAGGCCTCTCTGTTGCAAGTGCTCAGATGGGGCTGTGGAATACATTCAATTAATCTTTCTGACCTTCAGCGAATGTTGCACAAGGCGACGACGCAGCGTCACTAACCGGTTTGCTAAGTATCAGACTTGACACAAGCCAAAGAAAAAGGTAGGGGCAATGAATTCAAAATCTTTATCATATGAGTAGCATTTATTGAGTTTCAAGGACATGCTAAGGCTCTTCAGTTTCAAGTGTTTGATTGACAAACACTTTTTGTACCATTCGAAAGCAATAATGAACATAGTAGATGCAATTAAATGTATGCAGAAAAAGCCCTTAAAATGTACGTGAGAGTAGCGCTGCCAGTGGTGCTTAAATAAAATCGTCCAGTATCACATTTCGGTCTTATATACTGTAAATATATTTTTTCCCTTCAGGTTTCACGTTTTAAGCTGATACTATCATGATAGTGTCGCGTTATTTTGTGATAGTAAAAAAAATACAAAAGTTAAGAAGTTAAAAAAGAAAAATAAAGAAAGTTATCATGAAATAAAGTGATACAACCACTATTTTTTTTTTTTCATGTCAGAACTAAATTGCCAGGGAATGACGTGCTAAATCATATGACATCCGCCCATTGGTGACCAGATTATGGATGATCATGACCCAGACAGACAGAATGGCAGACGATCGTCTCTATGCATTCCTTAGGCACCGAGGTGTTCCAGGCGAATGCTTAATGCAGATGCGAGAAGAAGAAGAAAAAAAGAAAAGCGGTAGGTTTTTTAAATGATTATATCTTTTTTAGAACTATCACAGAATAATGTGATAATAATGTTCAAATGTATATATATATTTTTTTTAAACTATCGCGAAATGACGTGATACTATCACGTTATTTATATATATATGAATAACGTGATATATATACACACATATATATGTTAAAAAAAAAAGTGATAGTGGCCAATTTTATTTTAGTACCATTGGCAGCTCTTCGTGTCCGTAACAGTGAACCCCCCCAAAAAAACTTAAAGGTGCACTGTGTAACTTCTCTGTTGTGGGGTTTTGCCGCCTGCTTGTCTCCATAGATGTGTTGTTGCTTTGCCTGAGCTGTAATAAAGTATGGCATCAAACTTATCCATCACACATTTAATCAATTACAGGTGTTTTTATTGGTTGAAAGACCTCGAAAGTGCTGTGTGGTGTTCATGTGGTTGTTACCACCTCTGTGTCGTGGGTTTGCCTCCTGGCCTAGCCCGTTTGTTGAATGTCTGTCACCTCTCTCTCCCCATTTCATGCTTAAACTGTTCTGTCAAGTACAGGCTTCAGGACAGAAAAAGTTGAAAAACATGATCCCCTCTCCACAGATCTGACCTGTAACTTGGCCTAGTGGTGCCACGTACTTGTCCCCATGGCGATAGATCAGTTTAATATCCTACTGTGGAACTTTCCAGACAAACTATTAAAATCTCTATAGTGATGCAGACCCACCATCAGAAAAAGTTACAAAGAGCACCTTTAAGTAGAATTAAATTTGTGTTTGTATTCTTCCCACCGAGGGAATAATTCATATATTTGAATGATTTTGAACCAATAATTCCTTGGAGGAGGCAAGTCTGCTATTCATAAGGTGAAAAAGTTTATCCTTCTTACACTTAAGTGAGACCCTGAGAGCAGCTTTCAACAAAGTCATTTCCTTGAGTAAAAGTACTTCTTGCCTTTGAAGCAGCTTATTGTTGACAGTGACTGTTGACACCAAGGCCCTCAAAGATGGCAGTGGGACAGTTACGAGGGTAAAGTGTGTGCCATAGAGACATGGCACTGGCCTCTGTGGCAGAAAACAATATGGCACCATATGGCTCATATGTTACACTGCGTTGGGAAACAGCACACATGATTTATTATATCCAGATAAGCTCAATATAAACTAAAAAGTTGTAAAGAAGGAGTAATGTAGAGCTTTTCTAGAAAATGCTGTACATGTAGTTTATTTAGTTTCATACATTTTAAAAAACGTTTACATACAACATATACTGTGCATTTTAACGCTTTGTATTACATACCCCTTGCAAACAATTGCCCCAGTTGTAATATATACTGTAGCAGCTTTCATTGATTTTTACTGTGCAATAAAAATAAATACTCACAAACTACAGACAACGCTCAAGTCTCAACACAATGACAGTAAAAATAAAGAGTTAAACTTTTGTGCAAATTCACTAAGGGGCTAGTGTCACTCCTCCCTGTGGGTGCCAAGAAGCATCTTGCGGTGGGACATAAATAAAGCAGAAAATAGGTTTGCGTCGCACACAATAGCATGCAGATGACAGGAGGGAGGAGTATTCAAAATGTCCTATGGGAGTGCATTTTGCAGAAATGCCTTGTTTTGGCGCGGTGGTGGAATGCCTGACTCTTAATGGCACTCTGGTGGGGGTCAGTATTAAGTGACAAAGCAATATCAGCGGGGACACGTTTGCATTGGCGTATACAAATACTCAAGTTGTCAGGCATAACGGGCCCGGCCTTTTCAGCATGACAGCAATCCCTTTAGGTACGGCACTAGTGCAGCTCCTTGGCACAGGGGACAGAGGGGGGTATGAAGGGGGAGAGGGGTGGGGTATTTGTGGGGAACGCTGGTGGGACTGAGGAAGTTGCATGCAGTGAGGTGTGTGTCGGTGGGCACAGGAGACAAAGCAATGATTACACACAATGAGGATTCAAGGGAGAGGGCTGACACTAATGCTGTCCAGGGGGAGATAGCAGTGACAACTGTGAGAGGGCCGTGCATCCCTGACAGGCAGCACGAATATTTGGGACTATTCAAGGAAGGAATTAAATACACGGTGGATAACTAAAAAATAAAGATTCTCCTCAGGAGTTCGTGTGAATTTGATAGTGGTTTTATTCAAGGTTTTATTTGTCAGGTTATTAAATGACAAATATTATGCTTTTTTTGTTACTGGCCTTTAAACATGCTGTTGAGAACTTTTATTTAGCATCTCATATTTTAGAACTTAAAATAATGTATACATTGAAAACAAAAACAAGCTGAATGAAGCCAAATACCACTCTATGTATGTTTTTGATGAGGGAACAAATAATGTGGTATAATATATGTACTTTAACACAATCCTTTTATCTTTTTTTTACTCAGGCTTTAAGCTAGCATGAAAAGTTGCAAAATAAATAAATAATAGTAATTTTAAAAAAAGAAGACCATTGGGCTGCTGTCGAATATGTTGGATTTATCAGTCTATATTCTGAGTTCACCTTGGGAGATTTGATATTTTTACGTGGGAGCAGACATATGAGCTTGGACACCTATTTCAGGAACATGTCAAAGAAACCGAAGAAGAAAAATGGCACAGAGAACTGGGTTAGCAATGCAACAACTAAGCTATCTAGCTCCGCCGCAGTGCCCCTCCTCCTCCCGCTCCGGCTCGGACATGGCTCTAGAGTAGTCCACGAGGGATATAGGTCCAGTGATTAGGGCGGCTTTGCAGGAGCTAACTGATAAGATTACAAAGACAGTAGAGGCAAAGACAGATGCGGCCCTGGCGGAAATATGTGATTTGAAATCCAAGAATGGCAAACTGGACAGCAGCAACCAAAGAGGAAATCTCTGATTTAAAGACAGTCTCCGTTCTACAAGACAAAGTGGCAGATTTGACAAACCAGGTATGTGTCTTGAGTGAGGAAGTGGACGACCTGGAGAATCGAAATTGCAGATGCAAAGGATTGTCGGTATTCCAGAGGACACTGAAGGGAAAGATGTGGTCAAGTTTATGGCTTGGATCCCCTAATATATAAAACTTCCAACGAAAGCTGGGAAAATAAAGCTTGACCATTCTTGACCCTGGCTCCCAAGTTGACTGCCCCGAACCAGGGTCGAAGACCTATTGTACTTTAGTTCCATAACTTCAATGATAAACAGCGTGTCATAGCTGCATCTAGACAAACCAGAATCAGAATCAGAAAAGGTTTATTGTCAATGAACAAAATTCTCAAACATAGGAACTTGCCTCGGCATTAAGGGGCAACATAAAACACTGAGCAATAATAAAAACAACATATATGAAATCAAAAGGGCATGCATTAAGAGACAATTTGAAATTACTATAGTATAAAATAGAAACAAAAATAGACATTACTATGTACTCGAGAATCACAGTTAAATTTACAGTTGTAGTGCAGAAAGTGACAGTGCAGTGAGTGGTTGAATAGTTGTAGTTAAAGTGGCAGGTGTTTAGAAGTGTTCATGAGTCCAACGGCAGAGGGAAAGAAACTATTCTTGTGGCGGGTGGTGGTTCTGGTCCGGATGGACCGTAGCCTCCTGCCTGAGGGAGTGGTTCAAATAGTCCATGTCCAGGGTGAGAGGGTCAGCGGTGATCCGACCTGCTCGTCCCAGAGCCCTGGAGACGTACAGGTCCTGCAGAGATGGAAGTCTGCAGCCGATCACCTTCTCAGCAGAACGCACAATGCACTGTAATCTCTTGTTTGTCCCTGGCTGTGGCTCCAGCATACCACACGGTGATGGAGGAGGTGAGGACTCAGTGATGGCCGTGTAGAACTGCACCATCATCTGCGCAGGCAGCTTGGCTTTTCCTCTGCTGGGCCTTCTTGATGAGGGAGCTGATGGTGGGCTCCCACTTGAGGTCCTGCGTGATGGTGGAGCCGAGGAAGCTGAAGGAGTCCACAGTGGTTATGGGGGAGTCTGTCATGACTGTCTGACTGGGGACATTGAACTCCAGGTTTTTTGCCGCTGCACCAGGACACCAGCCGATCCACCTCCCTCCTTTAGACAGACTTATCCCCGTCTGAGATGAGCCCGATGAGGGCAAACTTGATCAGTTTCACGGGGTCATGGCTGGAGGTGCAACAGTTTGTGTACAGGGAGAAGAGCAGAGGAGAAAGTACACAGCCCTGTGGAGCTCCTGTGTTGATAGTCCGAGTGTCTGAGACATTCTTCCCCAGCCGCACGCACTGCCTCCATGGAGTGGAGTGCCAGGGTAGTGGCGTCGTCTACAGACATGTTGGCTCTGTGGGCGAACTGCAGGGGGTCCAGCAACGAGGAGGTGGAGGACTTGAGGTGGGGCAAGACCAGGCGCTCAAATGACTTCATGACTACAGACGTCAGCGCCACTGGCATGTAGTCATTAAGTCCAGTGATCCGGGGCTTCTTGGGGACAGGGACAATGATGGCAGACTTGAAGTAGGCTGGGACGTGGCATGACCCCAGGGAGGTGTTAAAAATGTGTGTGAAAACGGGGGACACCCCTCCTGCGCAGTGTCTTAATGTGGCGGGAGAAACATTGTCTGGTCCAGCAGATTTTCGGGGGTTGGATTTCCGAAATAGCCTGTTTATATGCTGTTCCTGAACTGAGAGAGTAGTGGGGGGGACCAGCGTAGAGTGGTGTTGGCAGGTAGTCATCGTGGAGGAGGGGGTGGTCACCTCAAACCTGGAGTAGAAGTTGCTCAGCCAGTTTTCGAATGTCTGCAGCAGGGGGGGCTCGGGGTTTATGATTGGTGAGAAGCCAGAGTCCACGCCACACGGAGGCAGGGTTGTTGTCATAGAACTGCTGCTTCAGACGTGTATTGTACTTTTGTAGCGCTCTCTACATTTCAGGATCGGCTTGCTGAGCCACGTCTCTGTGAAGCACAAAACAGGAGATGAAGAAAAGTCCCTGTTTCGTCTCATCAGCAGCGGCAGTTCATCTATTTTGTTGGAGAGTGAGCGAATGTTGGAGAGGAAAATTCCTGATAAGGGCGTCCGTGCTCCCCGCCTGCGGAGACGCACGAGGACCCCTGCACGTTTTCCTCGTCTGCGGTGTCTCACTCTTTTAGCCAAAAGAAGGGCTACTTCTGAAGCAGAAGCTAAAAAAACTAGGACTGAACTAGGTCCGTAGGAGTTGTGGTTCGGAAGGACAAGAGCTCTTCGGGTGTAAGAGGACACAGACACACAATTTATGAACAAAAACATGCAAAACAACGAGCACCGAAAAGCCAGGGCGGCCTTCTGCGGCGCCATCTTGCTTGTAGACCGAACAACTACTCTGCTCGATTGGTCAAGAAACGCAAAAAATCTCGCCTGAGAGAGATTAACGTGGACTAACACTCTGCTTTACCCTGCACGCTGAGGTTCAACGTGGATGGAGAAAAAAAAAAGATTTACCACACCAGAAGAGACATTAGAATTTGCTGATACACTACCAAACCCCTGAGCAGTTTCACATGCTTTCCTTTTTTCCCTTTGTTTCATTGAAAGGGACCGGGACATCTTCTGATCCCTTTTTGGATGTGTGTGGGCTTCTTGTCATGAGCTCTTTTTTTTTTGCATTTTGTTTTTTCTATTATGTTCTGTTGTTGTTGTTGTTGTTGTTGTTGTTGTTGTTGTTGTTGTTGTTCCTGTGCTTGTTTATTGTGTTTGGCCAGAGAGCTGTCTTTTAATGTTAATAATGTCCAATAAAGCGGTCAAAGATACTTCCAAAGAGGAGAAAAGAAAAAATAGATATTATATAGCTACAAGAAACACATTTAAATTACTTAGAATATAAAAAAACTAAATTTGGTTATAACATGGGCAAACATAAGAGGGGAGTGGTCATATTGATATCAAGCAGAATAGCCTTAGAACAGAGTTTTGAACACAAATATAAAGATGGCAGATTTGTACTGGTCAACTGGTTTACTTTGATAAATGTATAAGATCCCCCATGAAGCAGATCTATAACTTTAGTATAGAAAGTCACTTCAGAATCAGTGGATTAATGGTCCAACAGTTTGGGTTGTGGCGGGTTGTCAGGACTACAGCAAGGTGTGCGTGAAACAACTAAATCAAAGAGGGGATGTCTGGGGATTTCTATGGTGAAGCTGATGACAATGATACCAACATCCTCAATGGTAAATGCCAGCTAGTCTTTGGTAGCCCAGAGTCATATGAAGTGGAAGTCTAAAGTGTATCGTTGATGTAGTGACTGCCTGGCCCCTGTTGCTGAATTGTGTTTTTTAGTCTCCTATTTTTGTGTTTGTTGCTTGATTTAAATTCACTTGTATTGTTGGTGATGTTGTTTGTGTGTTAAAGCATGTGACAACCGTCCCAGGACAAATTTCTCCCATGGCAGACAATAAAAGGATTATCTTATCTAATTTTAACAGGAGTCGTCGTGGAAGAAGTATACATATAAGTGGTAAGTCATATTTGATTCAGAAAAATATTTGTTGTATTTTTTAAGACAAATTAGTGTTACAAAAAACAGCATTCATCCAAGGACATGTTAACTCTGTACAACCTATACAATCTGATGTGATTGATGTGTATCAATGCCACTTTGATATGTCCTTATGGTATAGCACAAATTACAGTAGGTGGGCACAAAAGGAAGCTTCGGCCAATGATCTTATTAGCCTTAATATCCTTCCTTTTCCCGACGGCTTTCGGCAAGAGACATTCCAGAAAAACAGAATAAACAACAAAACAGCCAATTTAAATGCCCAACTGTATAACTATGTGAAGACCTATACCTAGACAAGCCATGACAGTCATAAGCATTTACTCAACCCATATATTTCAGTGTGTTATAAAATGTCAATATAATCCTCAAGAGACCAATGACATGGATTAAATGAAACAAGTCATTAAGGAGTTCTACACTGCAGGTAAATTCCAGGAGCAGTCTCATTGATTTTCCTGAATGTACCTGTGAGTTCCTATGTTGCCTCATCTCCATGACAGATGGGAGTCCCGATGTGTTCCTGACTGTCTCACACTCAGGACGAGCGTATAGACACATGCTGCTTCTCAAAACACCTGTCTGCATCTCAGATTATTGCTAAATGTACATATTAATTTATTCCTCTTGACATCCAATCATGTATATGCCTCAGGCATCGTAACCACTGGACACTGGCCAATAAGCCGCAGGTCTGACCACAGTGACATGCACAAACAGATCACTTCTTACTAATACATGGAGAGTTTTTTTTTTTTCATACAACAACTAAATACATTGCTAATACTGTTTTTTCTATTTTTTCTTACCCTGCAAATACTTACAAGTATTGTATATATATAATATATTAAAATATATTAATATATATATATATAATAATATATATATATATATATACATACACATAAATACATATATATTATTATAAGTGTGTATATATATCTATTATATATATACATACACACCCCACACACATATAACACACCACAACACACACAATATTATATACACATATTACCTTACACACTATGTACTCCTATTACATTTGAAAGTTTGGACTTTGGAGGTCTAAGAGGTAAACTGTAATTACACTTTTACTTTGATGGCACTTTGTTGAAACGGTCAAAAATGGATTAGACTCATTTTAGAACACAGAAGTTGATAAGAATAACTCCAGACCAGTGTCAATAATTTTTGCTAATGATAATTGTGACGTGTGCTAAATAGATTTAGTCTTTTAGGCCACTAAACACATTGCTAGAGCAGGAGAAACCATTACTTTAATAAACTAATTCCTATATTGACTTTACTTTAACCAGCTGGCATATGCCCAAACAGCTTCAACACAGGGCTACAAACCATAGTTTGTCCTATTCCTATATTTATGAAAACATGTTGCTGTTACAAGAAGTGCCACTGGCAGTAGCTTTGCCCACTGTTAGTCAAGACCTTGAATTTCAACCAGTGTGATAAAGAACACTAGTGTGCCTCTAGAGATGGCAAGGTGTGCCTCAAATTCCATTTTGAGTTAACTAAGTCACATGGTTATTCAATGTAATAAATTGACATTTTGCAGGACCCTGAGCAAACATCTGATCCAACAAAAGGCACAAAAATCACCACTATTTCATAATCCTAAGAGCCAGACACACACAGATATTAAAATTAGATTAATTAGAAAGAAGAGTAAATAACATTTGATCAGAGTAATTTGATAACAGCTTTTATGATAACATTTTGCCGTGCTTCTGCATCTTTTTAACCCAAAAAGTGTGAAGCCACTCAAAAAAGGAAATGGAAAACACTGCCCTAATGCGTCAATAAAACAAGTTAGTTTTAGACAGTCAAGTCTGATTCTGTTTGGTGAAGCAAGTGCTGAATAAATACATCAAAAACCCTAATAAAGCTAAATAATGGTGACAGCCTATAAAGTGAAATATTCAAAGTGAGTGACGTGATGAAAGTTTGACACAACAAATATTCTTTGTTTTACTCTTCAACTTCTTTCCTTAATTTAGCTGCCGTTGTCTCCGTTAGCAAATGCCTCGCGGAGTGCTTCAGGAACCTATTCTGTTTATAAACAGTGTCATACAGTAAGCCCAGAGGCACCGGTGTCACTGCGAGAAGAGGAATTACTCGCACCAATGACACAGAATCAAAACATAATGATATTCTTTATTTTAAACACACATATTGTCTGGAGAATGGGCTCTTTCTCCCACAATTGCCAGTCAAGGTGTCAGTGCATAAGCTGGGCTCTCTTAAGGCCCCTGACTGGGACAGACATGATTGGGATGAACAAAGAGCGACTCTTCATCATGTTGGCAGCACAGGCCTCTGCTCCTCTCACAATCACACCGGGGACTGTGTACTGCTGCTGGCTCCACTCACTCTGCTGTTTGCACATTAAAACACTTCATTATGTCTCAGAAGAAAGTACCATCAAAATGTTGCTACTTTAGAAAAATATAGGGTTAGGATTAACAGAGATATTGTTTCATTTGTCATTCATCACAAAAGGTAACTAGTTGGTACATTCTAACGCAATATCTGAAACATTCGCAACCTCTATCATCTAAAGAATTTCACATAAGTGGGGTGGGAATCAAAGTTACGATGCATCTGAAAAGTATGTGTGAAATAATTGTTATTTTGAGATAGAGTAGACACCAAATATACTGACAAACAAAAGTTTTTTGTATGCTGGATTCAGTTCTCAAATTGTGAATCTGGGTCCAGCAGGATTGCATAATGCTAAGGAATAAAAAATGACTACTCATTTTGTGAAATAATTATGGGCCCTGAAACTGTGGTTTTCAAACACTGGTGGAGAAACCAAATTGAGCCACACCATTTTTAAATTCCCTACGTTGTCGTTTAGGTTTTAAATGTAAATATGGTGCCTCCAAATTTAAATAAAATAGAGGCAGTAGGAAAACAGGTCCGAACCTCCACAGCATGCCAATATCCCAATGTGGCCCTCACAATTTGTCCATAAAGTAATTCAAAGTGCTTTACAAAACAAGTAAAGACATACTAGAACAAGAGCTAAGTCCTTGATCTACCGTACTTCAGGTGCTTGGAAATAGCATTTACAAACATCTGTATAGTATATGTGGCATCAGGTCCTTCAACATTTGCTAACGCACACTTGAGGATAGCGCTCAGGGGAATATGAAATTGCTTGGGGAGTTTCTCTAACACAACTCCTTACAGTGACCTGCTAACTTCTCCCAGCTGTTGAAATTACCTCAGGTTTCTATTCCGGCTTGATTTGCACTTAAAAGCGTCGGGCTTCAACTTCAGGTCTGCTCTGCACCTTGTTCACGTACTGCATTCGATGATTAAACCCACGCGAAACACTAATTAGCAGCAAGCAAGCAAGCATAACCCGGTGGACTGGGCTAATTGGGTCAATCAAAGATGATCATCGGAGAATCACAACAGGGAAAGGGCGAGAGCTTTAAGTAAGCCAGTGCTTTTTCTTTGTCTTTAAATCTACATAGACTAGAAGTGATCAGGCTTCTGGACGTTATGATGAGGGCCTTTGATTAAAAAGACAGCGAACGCTAGCCGGCTGGTGACGCCTCACATCTAACTTGCTTTGCTGTCGAATTGACATCTCTTTGCATGGTGTAGTTTGCAAAAGCAGAAGCGTGTCCTCAACTCTACCCTGGTGTGGTCCCTCAAGACCTGGATTCTTGCCTTTGCTTACAGATCATGCGCCAGTGTACCAGTGGAAGCAGCACTCGTGATGTACTGGAGTTTCATTATGGTTTATGAAAGGTATAATGTTGCGTCACGCATTTTCTTGTATTTTTAAATCCAGCACCTCCCATTTACAGTGACCTCCTTAAAAATGAAATCAGTAACAGAAATAGCAGACGGCATGGTGTCAACGCAAGGATTTCTGGAAAGTCTTATCCGTGCAGCTACAGTACCTGGTCTAATGTGCTTTTTAAGAGGAACCTATAATGATGAAGATTTAATTTTTTTATGTGTCAAATGACCACAAACGACAGCTCTTCAATTTGCTTTTATTTGACAACTTTGATTGAACATGAAAAACACTGGCAGCTCTGAAAAGGCTTTACACGAACGATGCCACTTGCACTAAACATTAATTGGTACAATCAAAATGCATTTGAATAGAATGTATAGAGTTGACAGCCATCAAGTTGAAATGAATAAAGTGTTTGCATCGTGTTTTCTGTCACAAATGGACCAAGTTTACAGCATTAATTAATTGATGATTTTATGTGAATGTTTCCATTTAAAAAATTCAAACTGCATGAAAAATACGTGGATGTAACATAATTGATTAAAACAGCCACAGGGATAAGCGCACTGGCATATTGGACAGCCCTCATGCCTCCTAGCGTGAAGGTCCTGGGTTTGATCATTTCCCTTAGGTTTAGGCGTAGGTTGCCTGGGATCTCGACTGATTCTGTCGGTATAGTCTCAGTCTGGTCACCACCTCCTTTGGTGCATCTCAGGCCAAACTTGGATAGAATAGTGAAATCAGGTTTGTTTCAGTGACAAATGGGAAATGGACGAGCTCACTGGTTATCTATCATTTCAGAGCAAAATCAAACTTTTCTCATCCAGGATTTTTGCGTTTGATAGTTTTACAGTCCCTTGTGATCTTTTGTTACCTTTTTAAAAATTAATTTATTTTGATACGAATGGACAATGCTTGTCACTGCTTCTCTACCTGTCAATCACACTCATCTGAACTCGAGAAGACGAACAATCAGTGATGAAAGACTCACTTTATTGTGTATTGGAGAAGATAATTGACAATAGACAATATTCACATGAAAAAAAAAATGAAAGACTCACTTTATTGTGTATTGGAGAAGATAATTGACAATAGACAATATTCACATGAAAAAAAAAAAAAGAAAAGATAATTGATAACCCAGCCTAGAATGAATCCTGACAGTGAACCAGGCAGACCCTTCAGCGTGGTCCAAGTTTAGAAACATGGGAAACTTGTGCACTGGTGTCATCAGTAAGAAAATGACAACACAGATGGCCCTGTGTCCACTGGGGAAACATCACACTCTGTACTCAGATATATATAGCCAAACACAACGGTGATTATATCGGAAATGCAGGAGCCATTAATTACTCCGGCACTACTCGAGCCGAAGTGCCTCCTTATACAGCAGCAGATAATGTGACATTTGTGGAACAGTTTAAGAACAGCAGGAAATTATATTGTAATACGGTCATTATTTCACAATTTTATTATCCGCAAAATAGATGGTAGATAGGTCCCGGGTTTTGTTAAAGGAATATCATAAAATAGATTATGAGTTGGTCTTTTGGATTTATGGTGCAGTAATCATGCATATTAATATTTGAAAATACGCACATACAAAAAATACATTTCTATGTGTTTTTTAGGTTTGTTTTTATCCAGACTAGTGGAGGACTAACATGTTATTCTAAGATTTTGATACAATGAGAAAGGCTCAATACCAGTCTTGATATGATTGAAAGCACTTCGCTTTTTACAATATTATTTTAATATAATGTAATTTTCAACACAACATTAGGGCCAATTACTTACTGTGTATCTAGTGGTCTTATACTAGTTCTGATATTGATGACGACCATTCTAAAACTAGAAAGGTCCTATATATGTTCTATTTTTTAATTAGTATCTAATTTTATTAGATACTATTATTTTTTATATTACTTTCAATATTGATTAGCTATTCATTAAAATTAAAATAAATATTTTTTATTCTATGCAAGATTATAACATTACACCATCGTAAGGGAAAAAATAAATTGATGTTTAGTCAGGAGAAATCAGAAGAAAATTATACCATGTCTTTGTGCAACAATCAAGTAAACAATAAAATATGACATAGCATGACAAGTTCTAGTGTATTTTTGTTTCAACGGCCCATCAGCCTGAGATGTCTTCATACTGTAGACAGTCTGTGAGCACACAAACCCCTCTCTCAAAAATGCACTATTTATGACAAGTGAAATGTGGAGTGTGAGCAGCTGTGAGTGATAAAAACCCTGGACTACTCACAGACAAGACCTGAGCCACTTTGACATTTGACTGCCACTGCCAGCCATACTTTATCTAAAATTTAACCAAACCTTTTGTTCTAAAAAATCTGTAAAATATTAATAAGCACGAGTCAACATTAGATTTTTGCTATAGTATTTTTTTCCCTGTGGCGCTGCCGTTAATAGTGAGTTAGCTGTTGTCAGGGCAGCGTGTAATTCCTTTTGACTTTCCTTTCCATTTGCCTGGAGGACAGGGGCGTTTTAAACAGGCCTGTGCACACAAGGCATGGCTAACAGGTAATCTGCCTAATTATGGAGCGGTTCCTGTATCAAAAATTTACGAGTCCCCGTAGCCTCTGTTTCACCCCTGAACATGGGACACAACATGCAATCTGCCTGGCAACAGCCCACAGATCTACGCTTACAGTGGCTCACAAATACAGTACTTACATGTACAACTGAAATAAATCTGAAATAATATAAAATATAAATAATAAATATCATCACATGGTATATATTGGATTATATATGGATATGTTGCAATATTTTGAAGAGGTTGACAGAATTGTATCCATCATACTTTCCCCTTAACATTCCAGTCTATTATACGACCTGACTAAACTGAGCCCCAAGTCAAACTGAAGCTGTTCCTGAACCCTAAAGTACAAACAATTGGCTTTGTGAAGTGGAGACTCTGTCGTTTTGGCCTCTGACGTCTGATTTACTCTAACTATAAGTGGGAAAAAGCTCTGCCCAGAGGAAAATCTGATTTCCAATCCCACATAGATTTTCTTTGGTAAATATATGAGGGAGTAAAACTGCTGTTGAGAGGTTTGGACTGGCAGACAGTAAAATGAGCATTTTTTGAGTTTTGACAATTCGTTCTCAAAGCTGAAGCTAATTTAACAAAGAATGAGTTTTAGGAAATTGTATTAAAGTAAAGTCCAGGAAGAAACCATATAAAAGTCCTAATGAATGAATGAATTCATTCATTTTAGTGTATGTGTTTGGGGTGCAAACTGACCCTGATTCATCCCACAATGTTTGATTTGACTAAAAATACGTGGATTACAGCTTTCTTTTAATATTTTATTTTTCCAGGAGCTTGATAGATATTTTTCATCAGATGGTGGGAAAAATTTAATAAATTAAGGGGGAAAAAAATCAAACATCCCGCCGGCTAGCCTTACACGAATCATTACTGTCATATTCCAAAAAATAACCTATTTATTCAAGTTTTCTGCACTGAAATGGAACAAAATATCATGATGTTTTATTGTAGCACTTTAAAATTTGTGGCAATATTTATTAATGGACTTACTGTGTGAGATGTGACAACATTTTGTTCTAAGAGTAAGTTCTAAATGTCTATTTATCTATCTATTTAAATGAAGGAGCATGTCATTTGACTAGATTGTGACAGTTTATTGAGATACAATACAATATCACAATATATAATTGTCACGGCTTCAAACTTGTGTAACTTTTATATTTTTCAGCGTGAAGGCTTGTGTACATTGTGGAAGGCAATTACATCATTAATACATTTTGCTGTTAGTTTCTATTTGGGGTCTGAGGTTTACATACTGTGCGTTATTTCTGATCAAGATCCTGGTTCATCTGGAGACGTGTCCCAAGGCAGCGCCCTGCAGCGTCCCCCTTCTCCTGACACAGCGTTTGTACTGGGGTCAAATGCAGAGGACAAGTTTCCCCACGTGGACAATTAAGGTAAAGTCATTTAGTAAGACTTTAATTTCGACTGCCCCCGATCCCTGAGTTACCATTCATTGTGAGCCTATTGTTGCCGCGGGTTGTCTCTGATGTAGCTGGGACTCTGGGATACTCTTAACTACAGTTCACAGAGATCAGGTGAAGGTATTTTGCGAGGGGAGTCTTCCTTGAGCCGAGATAAATGGGGGAAACTGGTATCAGCAGGTCAGGTGTAATAAGCATTCATGATTAATGCCTTTAAAGAAGAGTGACCTCGGGGACACTTTAGGCTGATCAGGAGAGCACACGGTGATATGATGAATGCTCGCTTTGGACTCAAAACACACAGAGCGGATGCG
The DNA here is from genome assembly GCA_015082035.1 of Chaenogobius annularis. NCBI lineage: Eukaryota > Metazoa > Chordata > Actinopteri > Gobiiformes > Gobiidae > Chaenogobius > Chaenogobius annularis. The sequence continues at coordinate 164,173 of BJKM01000254.1, forward strand.
GTGCCACATGGGAGGCCTCTGTACTCGCCTAATTGCCTTTGCACATAAAGATGATTCATTTGAGCTCTTTCGCATTTATTTTTCAAACCGGAGCTCATCTCAAGCAGCACATTTTAAATAAACTCGGCTTTATATTTAATGATGTTTGACCAATATTGATGTGTTACTCAGATGTGTCGAGTGGGGTTTTATGCCCAAGGAATTCTGTAAATTGATGATAATCTGCATTTTTCACAACCCGACTGCAAGTTTATGTGCAAAATTAAGCAAATTCATTGGTGAAATTGTCACACAAGCCTTCTCTAAGTTCTCTGTCAGGACTACTGTTTGTTTTATTTTTCATAATTAAAACAATACAGGTTAAGACAACATTGGCAGGCTGACAATTACTATTGGATCTACGTAACCTGCATTGAAAACATTACCAAACCAAGGTGCATCATCCTTCTGCTTTTATGAAAACAATTCTTTCTATAGTGACAGTTCTCTAGCGTTCCGCTGAGTAAAGGTTTCCGATTTGAATGGTCATTACAATAGTATTGGGCATGATATAGGCAGTCATTATAGATATATTATAAAATGGGGACATTCACAGTCTATTCAAACTATTATTCAAAAACAGCCTGGGCACAAATTCCATTACACCTGATCATTTTTATGCTAATAGATTTTCCACCTTTCACAATCCTTCCATTTTTTGAAAAAGGAGAGAAGTTTGCCAAAATACACAAGACGTATTGTTTGCTCATCTATTCCCATTCCTCCAAATGTCTTGCCTCCCGTTGGGTTCGAGGGCTGGGGTCTCTTTTGACCACCCCGATGTGTGCCGTTCCTCCCACGCCGCGGAGAATGGCATGACATTTAGCAGCGCCGCCAGAAGGTAATACAGTTTTTTGAAATGGCAGGGCAGAAATATACAAGGCTGAAAGGACCCACGCTGGGGCCCACTGGGACTCCTCCACACTAGTCTGCTAAGCCCATTCAGATGGGGGCAGTAATTACAGGCACACAGGCAAAGCCCGGCTAATTCATACAAGGTGTAAAACGCTCGCACACACCCTACACCAAATGTCGGTCAGTTTATACATTCCCCCAGCACAGGCCACATTGGAACATTAGGCTTGAGATGTTTGTGACAGCTCGATGGAGGTACAGTAACCTCGGTGTACAAAGTGATCCATCTCACAATGACTTCATCTCTTCTCAAGTCATTGATTCAGGTCACTTTCCACTATAGAAGGTTAACTGTTCTGAGTAACAAGTCTTTATGGGGATTACTCTAATTCTAGTTCTTTCACTGTTTTACTATGAAGCAATTAACCCAATTAACCTCCATGTTCCCACTAGAAGGTGTATATGCGACTGGTCTGTACTCTGCAATAACGGCGCAGCAGCATGCTGGTTTAGTGGTTAGCACACTCACCTCAGAACAAGAAGGTTTCCTCCAGGTAGTACATCCCATCATGCCTGTGCAGTAGGCTGATCCTGCAGCTATGTACTCCTGACCACAATCCTGGCTGACGCTAACAGTGATATATCAGAAGTAGGGCTGCAAGATAGATCACAACTGAATCCAAATTTGAATGGATTTGCAAAGGCTGCCGTCTTATTCTGCAAGAAGTGCCAGCCCTGTAGATTAGATCTGTACAGGGTCTGAGATAAAAGTGAACTTTTATTAGTTTGTCAGTTCATAGGCTTATTTCAGTTTTTTTTTTTAATATTCTGGATTCAAATGTGAACTTGAACAAAATTCTATTGTTAACCAATGAATCTGTTGCAGGGAGGGCTCTGCACACCTACAGGCGACAGGAGCGTAGGAGTACATAGCTTTAAGAAAGAAAATTCCCACACACTGTCTCACTCTAGACCCAATAAATCAGAATTTTTCTTTCTTAAAGCTAAATAAACAATGAATCCCAAATCTAATCGGAAGCGCGATTTTTCTAAGAAAAATTGTTTACCAAATTGTGCAGCCCTTATCAGCGTTAAGCAGCAGCTGTACAATTATGAGCAGGTCAAAAGACTGAAATGAACTCATGGAGTCCTGGTTCTAGTCCATGTCTCTAACTGTGCTCTTTGTTTAGTATTATTATGTACTTACTTACTGCTGTACTGTACTGCTTAATTGGCTAAAACCTCAGCACTCTGCAGAAAAAAAGGAAGTCTTTCCAAAGGGAATTCAGTGGCTTATGTTTTACACACCGTAATGTCAATAAATATAGAAAACTTGTTATTTTAACCTGTGCTATTCTTGCACCACGTTCGCAAACAGCAAACACCTCATTTAATCAGAGCCATAACCTTATGCTGACCTTGACCCACCTGTAACAACAACTCACCCTAAATTTACAGGCCAATGTTCCAGAGAACCATATTATTGAAAATAATAACCCATTGGCATTTGGAAATTATTCCCACAATAACACATTTCATTGGTCTTTTATGTTTATTGTCCAGGCATGAGGATGCATAAGACTGACTTCCTCCTTACCTACTTTTCCCAAAATAAATGCATTGAAAGGTTGCGTGGTGCGGTGTATTATTTTCATCAACCGACATTTGTCCATGAATATGTTGTTAGCGGAACGCCATTGGGAGCCGTAACCTCCAGCTCAAAGGCCATATATTCAGATTTTAATTGGATGTCTTCTCAGTAACATTGAAAGAGGTCTCAGTTGTAATACAAGGAGAAACAAAGCATCCTAACGCCCTTTCATTATGCTCATAAACAGCACAACAACTCTGCAGTGACACAAGTTCTGTAAACCGCTGCAGACGACAGAATACATAACCACTGAATCCAAACTTGAAAAGGTAAGTAATTATAAAAATTGCTATTACTTCTTTGTTTACTCACTCCATTGTCAGCCTGTCTATCTGTTTGCCAGTTCATTTTGTTGTTTAAGCAATTTCAAATGTCTGAGACAGCAGCCAAAAAACATCATCTCAGTAGGGTGGCACTGAGGCAGTCATAATCAAAATCCCATCTCAGCATCTTTGATATGAATGCTGACCCCCCTGTGAACAAGGAAATCAATCTCTTTGACTGACACAAGTGCCTTTCCTTTTTTCACTTTGCATTAATATAAAAGCACTGCACACTTTCCTCTTCATTTACATTCAATGGGACTGTTTAATTCTCTTTTGGGCACATATTGTTCATACTCTTTTCTCACAACCTGACTCACTTTATATTGTGTTTTCCTCTTTCTAAATCTGTTACCTTCAGCTCTGCCTCACTTCTCTCCTGTCTCTCATAACTCACAATATTGACAGTCTCACATCCGTTGTATAGATTTGCTTTCATTTTTGAAAACACTCAACAAATATGGGCAAATATAATATAACTCTCTATGATGGTTTCCTCCCCTAAATGCCCACTACTTATTTTGCTCTTCGCTTTTTTTCCATAGATGGTCCAATAGCATGGTCCGATAGCATGGTCCGATAGCATGGTCCGATAGCATGGTCCGATAGCATGAGCCGAAACAGGACATATTATCAGAAATCAACTTTAGTCCGATTTTAACCTCAGTACAACTGTGTTTCATCATCATTAGTTTACTCAAAGTTGTATTTTGATCGATTCCTGCATATTTGAGTAATCCTGTATCTCCCTGCAATCGAGGCTTCCAGTTTTCACCTACTCCCTGTCCCAGCCCACATCACTGTTTCTGAGTTATACATGTCAGGTTTTACAATGTCACTGAGCCACATAGATTAAAAAAATAAATTAAAAAAATATTATTATCATTACTATATTTTATTAACTGTAAAACGATCTACTTATGCCATAGTTCAATACTAAGTACATAGAAAAAACGCATAGCCTAATTCTTTAAATTGCACTTACAGAAAAATACAGTGAATGCAGTAACTTTTTGCAAACCATAGCAGACACATTTTAACACCTTTGCATCGCCCATAATCAATTCCGTACACACGCTGACAGATCCCATCACTGAGTTAGTTTTGAGAAGCTGTTGGCGCGTTTACTCCAGCACTTAATGGCCATCATATAGAATTTCAGGTTCCTGTTTTTGCCAATGCTGGAGACTTAAAAGCCACCGTGAGCGACCACTGATCCTCTTCCTGGATGTAATGAATCTTACCGCAAGGTTTGGCTGAAAAGCATCCCCAAGACTGACACTTGCCAATGGATGCAAAAGTGTGATATCTAATAGTTGCAGTGCCAAAAGTGGGTAACTATGGTCAGTAAGTATGACACTCAAGCCAATTAGGTCCAATGCATCTACTGTGTACTGTTAGCCTGATAGAAAGGCTGTTAAGAGACAAAATATGACATTATCAATTAATAAATAATGAGACCCTGACCTGTAACCACCTGCTTGTGTGAGGTGCAATATATTCCAGACAAAGCAATAAAAAATCTCCATGGAAACAAGTACCTGCAGGTGACTTACCCTCCGCCAGAAAAGTTACAAATTGCGCCTTTAAATAGTTAGAGTTCAAGCTCTGCAGCTAAACATGATGCTATTTATTTCATAGTCTAGTGAGAGTCTCATCTGATTTTGTATTCCGCCTGCCAACACGTACAAACGAGTCCATCGTAGTGAAATTACTGCACCAAAATGTATATCACAATAAACTATGTTTCGACTTAACAAATATAAGGACGCACAGTTTTAATACAGTTTCATGATTGTGCAAGATAATTACAAACATCAAGAACAAAGCAGTGGGAGAAATCTCAACAGATGTGATAAAAAATGTGCAAAAGCAAAGTTTATTTGATAAGCCAAAATGATGAAAATATCCAAACTCTAAGTGCAACTGAACTCCTAATTCCAGAGCCTGGAGCAAAAATACATAAAAATGAATGATGGATGCTCAGTAAAGTGTGGGGCTAATCTTCAAATATCACATGCACTCAATTGTGATAAGTAACGGTGGCTTTTGTGAATGTTGCAAAGACATTTCAAGGTCAAATACTGTAAAACTGTTATCACCTTATCAACTGACACTGCACATTGCATTGGATAGAATAGAATTTTAAAAAGTAGAACAAGCAATGATGGTTTCTTTTAACATTTTTAAACTCTTCAGTTTTTCAACGCTGTCAAGTGCTTCACCTAAATGCCAGCCAGCTCTAACAAATTGTTATTCTTGTCACGTCATGTCCATCGTACAGTGCAACAACAGCAGACAGAGCAGAGCGGCACATGGGGCTGCCCTACTTTAATAAATGCGCCAAAACTCATACGAAAGACATCACTTTGGCTTCTTGCATCTCAGAGACACTTATGCAACCAACACATGAATTTGAAGCGTATAAAGTTTAAATGCAAAATATTCAACTAACTTTTGAGCCGCTCTGTGTTCTAAAATAACTGGTGCGAAAGCATTTGAATCCATCTCATGTTATCATTTTAGAAGAAATAGCTCAACAAGACTGCACTTGTGGGATTACCTTTCATCCCTGGGATAATTATTGTAGCACATTGATTTTGACCACACTCATTGACTAAATATTAATGATACAATATTAATGATCTGACAATGATTTGGCTTGTGTTTGCGGTCTATTGGAAACTAGTGATTAGGGCCCTGCAAAAAGCCTCACGTAAGCAATGACCTAACAACACAGGTAAAGTGATAAACCTTGCTTCAATCAGAGAAGTTAATGGCTTGGTACAAGAAAAGTATTTTTAACAGTTCAACCAATTGTGGCTGAGAGACTTCATTGCCCTCAGACCATACACTTGTTTAAATTCAATTAACATGAAACAGCACAGGACAAAAGATTTGCTTTTGTTTGGTGACACCTTGGCCTGCAGTCTGCCTATATCCACTGGCAAGTTGGTATATACTGTATATACTCAATGTTAATAAAGTAGAATCATTAGCACAAGCTCCACATAAAGAGCAATAAACAATAATGGGCTCAGCTCACTGCACTCCTGCGCATCTGAGACTTGTGTAATTTGCAATTAGTGGACATTGTATAATGCTAGACACAACTCAAGTGTCTTAACTCACTTGCCGAGTGTATCCTGAAGCAGTGCACATAAAGTATCCACCAGGTTCAACAGTGATGGAGGCCTGACTATAGCAGTACTGTAATGGCGCAGTAGACCTGAGCATGAGCGGACTCATTGGATCTCAGCATGTCGTTATCTTTTACTGCGTTGACAAAGCAAATGGCTACTCTACTGTTATGGCGGCCATTCAAAGCTGAGCTTTCTCAGCCCATTACAGTAATGTAACTAGATACTTTTACTCAAGACGTCTTCTGAGCGAAACTGAAAAGTAATGGTAAGTTTTGGTATCAAGTCGGTGTAATCTCTCATTCGTCCAGGAGTGATCCATTATAGAGAAGCTTCAGTTGTCATCATCTGGGCACTGTTTTTCTAAAATAGTGTCCAGATGACTACAACTGAAGTGCCACAGTAGAGGTACTTCTGCGAGTGAATAGTATCAGTGCAAATTCAATCAGGACAGACTTAAAGTCATCAGTGATACTCTGACAGTGGAGAATGATAGATTTGTTAGGGAAATGTCTACCCCCCGCAATGCTGTTTTTAGCACTGTGCCGTTGGTGATCCCCGTTGTCAATCATGAGTATTGATTGACAGGTATCATCGAATCCCATTGAGCCTGTTTAGGACTGAACATGATGCTTACAGGGCTATGGGGGCTCATGATTAATGGCTTTATTATTTTTACTCAAGCTATTTATTTATTTATTTGATTCATATTGCCACTAAGAAGTTTAGAAAATCAAAACATGAAAAAAACAAGAAACGACTTTCAACTTGTACTGGTTGTCCTACCTTGGCCACTTTGATCAGCAAATGACGACTTTGTTGAGCAAATGTGAATAACAGATTGCTTGTTTCTTCCTCAGCATCTTGATTATCACAAAGCAAGACAAATAGACTGAAATGGAGTCATAAAATATTCACTGCAGGTTGAGAGCTAATCATTTCACAGACATTGAACACAGGTGTCCGACCTTTGATGGTGGTTGACTGTGCATTCACAGATAAGAAACAAGTCTGCAGAAATACGAGTGCTGTCTAGCAGAATGTTAGGAGATAGTATCAGGCCATTTGGAAAGGATTCAGACTTATACTTTGCAGTGGGAAAAAAAATGTTGACATTTAGTTGCAACAAACAATACTGTGCCAGTTTTATTGGGGTACAAAATCTTAAAAGACTTTAAATCATTTTCTTTCTCCATCAACATCTCTGCAAAAGTCAGTCATTTGAGACTAAGGCAAATGTTTTATAGAAATGCTTAATATACGTTTTAGTACAGTGTTTGGGTTTTGCAACTTGGTAGAAGAAAATACATACAAATAATCAGTTAACTAACGTCAGCAATAGGTCAATGACTATGACCTATAAGTTCTATTTACACTCCTGTTCCTTTTTTGTCACAGTTCTCTTCTGTGTAGGAATGTCAAGATTATTCAGTTAATCAATAATGAATACATTTTAGGCAGCAACAATGAGTAATTCCTTTTCAATCTATACACCCAAATTGTAAAATTATACGTAAAGTACTTTTTTAATCTTTTGGTTTATACAACAATATACTTACTTTTTCATTCAGAAAGTTTGATATTATAAAACTTGCAAATAATACAGAGTCATAAGACGTTTGAATGAAAAGAAATAAATCACTTCAAATATTTAGTAATCACAACACTAAAGTTTTATAATTGTGACATCCTCAATTCTGTGTTTTTCAGTAAATCTTCTTAAAAGATAAGAGACTACAAGGACCCTCAACTCTGATATTAAATTGTAAAGAAATGGGTAACTTATTTTGACTTGTGATTCTGAATAATGCAAGCCAAGATTTTTTTTTCTTCTTATTTCCCATCTCTATAACCCATTTACAAACGGTGCATCTGGGGTTGGGAAGCAAAGCGGGTGAATTCTCTGCCTGTTACTGCATGAGAACGTGGTGCCATCTACTGTTAATGGAGAGATCAGAATGCTGAGAGAAACAGTGACCAGAAATACACAACAAACATAGCACATCTTTTTGTCTTTAATAATGTAATGACAGGAAACATGCCATCAACCACAATATATTCAAACAAATCACACCTTTTTTTGTGAAATTTAGAGATTTAATAAAACTGAAAACTTCACTGACTTTAATTTTGTGAGAAAATGTTTTTCACTGTAGATTTTGTGTTTCTTTTTATTATATGTCCTCTACATAGCTGTTGTTGTTTTGTATTTTATAAAGTCTGAGGTGATTTAAGAATGTGACTACTGTTACTTAACAAAAATATGTAAAAAAAAAAAAATTGCAGCAGAATCACAAGAGCATTTTCCTTTTAACTAGTCAATCCTTTGTTTTGTTGTTTTTATACGGGCATTTTGGTTTGTTTTTGGGTTTATTTGAGTATTTTTCACACATGTGTTAATCTGTTGCTAAATATAGTAGCTAGAGACTTCAACCAAAAGCTTTGTACATTTCCATTTTAATTTATTTGGGTGAACAAGGTCCAATTACAGGCATTGTACACTTGATCAGCCCCTGTATCTTAACCCACCTTCGTCAGTAAATGCGTGTTGCCATTTGAGACAAGTTTGATTGTGGGAGTTAGGTGTTCATTTCCATATCAGTGACACAGATTACCATATATTAACATACATTACAGTTGAATTAAACATGCCGTGTAGTAGAACTTGGAAAGACATCTAAAAAAAGCCGTGCTGCTCTGAAGTCCATTCAAGATCTCTGCTCCGTCAGAGTAAGCACAGGGCGGTGGAAGCCTCATGCCAATACACAAGAATCATTGATTTTTCATATTCGCCATCTTGCATTTTTCTTGTCATAACAGCTTTTCTCATTAGTGAGGGATTTGGATGTAATGGAGTCGCATAATATTTTGTCTTTTTTTTGAAGATTATTTCTGATTAATGATGTTGCTAAGAGGCTTTGTGCCGTGTTTTACAGCAGAAATGCCTAGAGATTCTTTTTGAATCTGCTAAAATCTTTAACAGACTTAAACATTTTAAATCCAAGCACTGGATGATGGGTGACTCCAACTTATGATTTTATATTTATTCATATAGATTGACTGTACTTGAAATGCTTTACTTTAAATGAAATCTACAATTACAATAAACATTAAAGCCGCATGCAGCGATAAAGGCCCTCGCCCCCCCTTGCGACCGCGGGGTACGAGCCACCGCGAAGAGCACACATCTAATCCCCCCACCTACATCACCCCTCCCTCACAAACAGTACCAACTTATTACTACTTCATTCAACATTTTCACAACGAGATAGTTATGCCCACATTGGCTTTTATGTTCCATGTGACGTGGAGAATAAGTGTGTCAAATTACTGTTGATGACAAAGTCAGTGTTTTCATCCCATTCAAAATGTCTGTAAATCAAAACGCATGTAAGTCTATGGCAGTATTTCTCAGGTTGCCATGATAACATGCTTACAGCTAGAGGTATGTCATTGGCTTTTTTGTTTAGAACAGCAAGAAATTAAGATAAGTTGGTTATCTTAAATTCGGGAGCAGGACCACACCCCTTTCACACCCCTTTCACGCCCCTCCCTGGGTCTACACTATTTAGGCATCCAGGTCACACACATCAGTGTTCGTGACTTCGTGCCCCTCCATCTGACCCTCTTCTAATTATTATTCTAATTTATCTCCTAGATGTGGGTATCGAGGCTGGGGAGTCTACAGCCCTCATCGCCAGAAGCCCAAAACTACATCCATTTCTGGCCGACTACCTGTGGGGTTTAGGGTGGGGTCTTAATATAATGTTTTACTTGTCTTGACATGAGGTATGTTTGTACCAATTTCAGAATTTTGGGTAAAAAAAAAAAGAGTTTTCGTTTACGTTCAGGGGGTCAAAATTGGGTGGTTTGTGGGAGAAAAAAAATAAAAAAAAATAATAATAACGGAAACTCTTTTTTTTGACATTTTTTCCCGCTATAAAAACTCAAGCTAGAATCATGTGATTGCATTGTTCACAAATTAGCCCGCTATAATTTTTTCAGTTGTCTATGACAAATAGATTGTCTTGAATTTGAAGAGGGCGCTAGAGAGCCATTTTAATAGCTAGCCAGTATATTTGCATATCATTGCATTCAGATTGTAAATCTTCACAAACGCTCCAGTAACATTTTCCCATAAAAGGTTTTTAAAGAAATGTGTATTTTTTATTTTTTTTCCAAAAATGGCAATTTTGTTTAAAATTCACTATGACCACACCTGAAGACGGATCGGCTTCAAACTCATAACATTTCCTTTCTCATGAGTTTTGTGTCTTGTGGACAATGTATTGTCGATGAAAACTGTAGGAGGAGATGCCAAAAGTACGAAGAGGTGCACTTTTATCAGCGCCGTGTTTGATCCAACATGGCCAACTTCCTGTATGAATTTGGGCGGGGTCATAATATAATTTTTTACAATTCCTCACATGGACTATTTTTTGGAGTGAGCGTCATATTTGAGACTTTTTTTTGGCTTCGGGCTCTCATTGGCCCTATGTTAATCGATTTTGAGGTGGCGCTACTGAGCCTTCTTTCAATATTTTTTCACAGGGTCTTCAATCAAAATTAAAACTCACTGACTTCTTATTTTTGATACCACTCACGGGCATATTCGTCCTTGTTTACTACTCGATTTTTGCGTTTTTTTGTTCTCCAAATGCAATTTTAATAAGTCCCTCGCCAGGACGATTCTCGTCCTATGGCTCGGGCCTAATAACGGGATCTCTTTTTTCAAGAAAATAAAAAAAATATTTTACAAAAACTGGAGCTAGAGTAATTGTGATTTTGTCGCATTGTGCCCAGTCACAAATTAGTCCGTTACAATTTTTTTCTGTTGTCTATGACAAATAGTCTTTTATGAATTTTTAAAAATCAAATTTGGAGAGGGCGCTAGAGAGCCATTTCATTACATTTGCATATCATTGCATTCAGATTGGAAATGTTCACAAACGCTCCAGTAATATTTTCCTATACATTTTTTTTTTTAAGAAACATGGATTTTTTTTCAATTTTCTTTAAAATTCACTATGACCACATGTCCTCACATGAACTATTTTTTGGAGTGAGTGTCATATTTTTACTGCAACTTTTTTTGGCTTCGGGCTCCCATTGGCCCCACGTTAATCTATTTTGAGGTGGCGCTACTGAGCCGTCTTTCAATATTTTTTCGCTTTTTCAGTACCACTCACGGGCATATTTGTGCTTGTTTACTACTAGATTTTTGCAATTTTCCAGCCCCCGGATACAATTTTAATACATAAATTGAGTAATAATACTCAAACTCCAAAGAGAGTAATAAAAAAGACAAACAAGTAAAATATTTATAGACTCTAAGTATCATACCATACCATTTCAAGTACTTTTCAACTAAATATTTATTTATTATTAAGAAATATGGATACATATTTAAATGTTGTTTCCACCTCTTTGGGACCTAACAAGCATTCACAAATAACAAAGGCATGTAAAGGGCATCACTGGAAGATAAAGGAGAGGGCAATTTTGTTTCCTTTTTTTTGGTAAAAGAGTACATTTTGTGTTTTCAGCATTTTGATTGGCTGTGCTTGGGTGGTCCACCCCAGCTTCACATCTGATGTCTGAAAAAAAGCTGTTTTTTGCTGTGCACACACCCCATTTGAACATTGATTATATTCCAAAGGGTTTCTGAAAGCTAAGGACGAGTTACAAAGATTTAAAAACCTACTTCCTGTTTTGCGGTGTGAAAACTGTGTACCCCAGCTTTATATATACTCCCACAGCTTATACAGAGGTTTAAAGGGAAGTCAATGAACATAAGGCCACCTTCTATACCAGTGCAGTTCCATTTTAAAGTTTGGTAAAAAGCACTTCCACACAGAATTACTACATAAGAGGAGACAGCCTCAAAGTGTGGACTGGGTGACACATCTAATGACAGTTCTTGCATTATCAGTTACTTGGGTCATGGGAGCTTTTGCGCTCTGCTATCTTACCGGAGCCCACAGCTGGGTTCCTATCAGTTAGAACAGAGATCCTGCCTTGGGCCTATAAATGCAGCTATAACGAATTATGTGAGGATGATAGCAATGAAGCCACTCCAACCCACTAGTCATCATTAGGTCCTGACCAGCAGGCGTATCGTCAGCGCACTCAATGAACCAAGGGCAATGTTGTCGCTAAGGCTTGAGTCTTCTTGACCACCTCTTACACTTAATATAGCTTTTACATGCTGTATAAACATCCCTTAAAGTGCACTTAAGAGCATAATACCAGCACTGCAAAGCCCAGCCTCTCACTTTAAGAAAAAAACAAAACAAACAAAAACGGATCGCTATTGATGGGCAGTTTCTCCTCAGGAATGCAAGCGCAGACCAGGGCTGACATCTTGAATTATACGGTTAGTAGGTCATGCCCGAGCAGATAGAAGGGCCCACTGACATGTAGCACAATAAGCATGACCCATCACACACCAAGCCCTTTTACCAGGCAGGACCCTGAGCCCAATGAAAAGCTACTCCTTCTAAGTACTGTAAGTAAAGTGAGCTGCAAGGCCGTCCATTTATTGTACCACAGCTGTAATTCGAGCTAAATGAAGCACTCACATGTGACCTGCAGCTACCAAATGTAAGGTAATAGCACATATCAATCATACCAGAGGCAAGGTATTTTCTATATGGAGCAAAATGTCATTCCATACAACATAAAAATGTGTTTGTTGTTGCATTTGCAGTAAAATACTGTAATAATCTTTTTGAAGCTTGAACACGTCACTCAGAAAGAGCATTGTATTTTGTTCAGTTATATGGCAGGTGGCTGTTGGGTAAAGTGTAACCCAAAATATCTCAAATGATGAATCTTTTTAAAAAGCATTTGCTAATTGTATTCTTGATATGCCTAGAGTGATTAATCGCCTTATTGTGACCATTGACTGTAAAAAAAATATTGTTTTTAAATCACAAATCTGTTCAGCTATCTGCACAATACAGACTCTAAACATACTAAAAAATAGAGTTTTTTAAAAACAAAAACAGTGGCATTATTATTACTGTTTCTGATTTTCCTCAATACTACACATAATTGGAAAAATATTCGCTATATAGAAACCTTCAGTCACCATATTTCAACCTTTATTTTATTTTTTTTATTTTTTGGGCTACTAAAATAATTTTAGTGACAGCACTCATTCTTGATTATAACATGGTTACTTTCAAGACTGCTGGCCAAAGATTGAAAAGAAATTGTGCCCATTATTACTTTAAGCTCCAATGTCTTTATGAAATCTTATCGTTTTCTCCAATTTTATGAAAAATGTTGTTACAGTGTAGCGCCACTTTATAAGACATCCAAAAATGCTGAAAAATAGTCTTTCATTCATTTTGACTTGTAAACACACAGCTGTACTGTACATCACTACTTTGAGCAGTGACACACGCACAGATGTTCAGGAAACTCATCCGGTAGCACAATATGTACCGGCTACTTGAAATTCCACACGCACTTCTCTACTTACGCTGCCTTGCCTGGAGTGGACACTGTTTCTTTATAAGTAATTCATAACACAGGTGTAATTGAAAATTTTAAAAATCATTAATTCATAATAATTGATGGCCCATAGCGCCACGCCTGAAAATATTAGTCAGCTGAATTTGAACATTTTTAGTGTTGAGCAGCCAGACATTATGAACAGAATCATTCAATTTGAAAGACATGTCTAAGTATCCAACTGGCCGAAAAGAAAGACACACATTATATGTGTGTGACTCATATATGTACATTTGTAGTGCTGAAATATGACCTAATTATATCAAAATACCATAGGGTTGAAATTGTTTGTGTATTGTATAGAAAAAATATATATAATTAAAGAATAAGATGTGACTTACAATGTAAAACATCCCTGCATAACTTTCTGGAGGTGGCAAAGTTAAAACCATACTTTGGAACATTCTCCATAAAGATAGATGAGCTTTATGCCATAATGTTGAATAAAATAGCCAAAAAAAACAACTGCAAAAAAAGAAATAAAACTAGAACTGAAGAGCATCAGCCTCAAAGCTTTAAGTATCATAATATTCGAAGACCAAAAGATCTTTGAATGTCACTTAAAAGCCTCAATGCATTTTTTTAAAAGAATGTTTTTATTATACTGAGCAGCTCAGAAACATGTGGCCTGATTATTAGCAGTGCCCAGCTCCACAAACCTGACTCGTACAAGCAGGTGGAGGCCAAAACATCGAAAAAAATAAATAAAAACTGCTTATTTTATTTTCTGGGTGAAAAGTTCTGCAATGGAGCTTTACGTGGCATTCAAAGATCTTACATTTTACTAAGGAGGTTGTTTGAGGTGACTGTTGGTGCTGACGCTCACAGTTCTTGTTTTCTTTTTTACAGTTCAGTCCATATCTCAGCATACTACGGCTAATGTTTTCTCCAAATGTCCTGAAAGTGGCAGTTTGGTAAAACGTCCACGTCTCTCATAGTGGGTAGAATCTATGTTTAGCTCTACGTTCATAGGGGAGCATTTATACATCACACACTGTAGAACCTGGAGCAGGCCTGACAGACTCCGAAATGGAACATAAAAAATCAGACTCAGGCGTTTTGCCAGTTTTTCTCCTTGTATTGAGTTCTGCTGCTGTGAGGATGGGAACTGGAAAGCCTTGGAGAGATTCGCAATACAATTTTTGTTGATACGTTCAGAGATTGTCCGTTTGACATTTTGACTTCTATACATTTCTTTTTTCCTCTAATGTATCTCTAGCCTGGCCAATAGTCAAATATGCATAAGATTAAAATCAAATTGTTCTGTAATTTAGTGTGTCTTAGTCTTTGTGCTTGTAATTTCTAATTTATAGAAGTGAAACATTTATAGAAAAATGCTGTTATCTGTGTCTATGTTTTTTTTTCATTTTAAAAGTGCAACATTAAAAATAATAATGCAAATCTGTAACCAAACCAATTCTGAATAAAACAAAAGGGGAAAAAACAGCAATCTTGATCATATTCAGCAAAACAAAACTATCCATCCACTTTCCAACTTTACATTTATTGTGAAAAAAGTTTAATGTGACAAACTGAAGGTGCATCTTACATACAAACTCCAAACTTGTTTCTGGATAGTGCCACTTCTAAAGTCCATCACCCCAGCCAAAAGTACTTTTCACAAAACTCCAACATAAAGTTTGATGATGTGGGTGCTCCACCAGGCACTGCAGCTAAAATTACATACAACCCACAATTCCCCTGGTCGTCCCATCAGAATCCCCCACTGTAGCTGAATGCCATTGAAATGACACTTCTGCCCTTGTAAAGTTTGACACAAGATGGCAGCCTAGCATCTCCTCCGCTCTTGGGGGTCACAACAATGTCCACACGGCTAATCTCTGACTCTCTCGGCGGGATATGAAAGCAAATCTAAGACAAACTGTGGCTTTAGATAACTCGGCTACCCATCAGTGATCGCGAATGCCAAAACGACGCACCCAAGTCCGTTGTGCTCCATCAACCAAATCTTCTTTTTCCAACTTGGTGCGTCCAGACAAGAGGAGCAAGGATAAACCGTCATCCAACAACATGCTATATATTAATCTTATTTTATTGTTTGGGGAATAATGCAGGGGGAGGACGTGATTGATTTGGAAGACTGCAGAGACTTGTATTGTCGACTTGGTGTGTTTAGAGATGGCTGGATGTGGCACGAGGGAGGAGCCTCTCTCAACCAGGGCGCATAAGTGTCATCATGGAGCGAGGAGGAAACAACAGGCGAGTGCACGGACGAAGTGGACAAGGCAACTGATAGGTAAAGGGTCTAACGGTGCAAAAGCTCCAAAGCAGTAAAGATCAACCATTTGTAATTAAATAAATTTTCTACAGAAACACTTTGCCTTCGATGTTCTTTTGCAGCGCACAATTTATTTTGTTGATTCCATTATGAATAATTGTGTCACTGCATATATATATAAAAAAAAAGGAAACAATGATTTTATGTATACATATATATAAAAATGTATCAGGGAAGTCAAGGTAGTTGTAGAGGAGGGAGAAACATAATGATGGATAATATTGTAATTGTTGTTATGAGATATTCAGCTTCAGAAGACTTTTCCCCCCATTCAACAGATATAGTATTTAGTTTTAAATTGTTCATCGCTATGACAACTAATTCGGAAACCCATGGATAGTCCATCAGAAAATATGTTTAAACAAAACGGCAGCAAAAAGAGCTGATTAAAAAAATAAAAATACACAACCTTACAGTGTAATTGTTCAGATAAGTGCAAAGACATATTTCTGTTTATTTGCGGTTAATTTTACAATTGCTTTTTATATTTGAATACTTCACATATTTCAAGCTTAATTTCTACATTCACAGGCACGTTTTGGAGTAGCATAATATGGCCTGAATATCATCGTCGGTATAATGAAAAAATAATATATATATTTTTTTTAAATCAATATCGCCCACCGCTAGATTGCAGCAGTCTTTTTTTGTGTGTCAACAGTAGTAGATGCTGCTTCCTTACTGCTGTGGGCTGCAAAATAGAGTGGCACTAGTATAAAAAGTAGTTGTAGGAGGATAACTTCACTAAAGTTATGAGTGCTTTTGCCTCTCTTTGAGTAATATTCATGCACTTTTCCTAAATTACAGCTTTCATCCCTCTGAATCGCGCCGAAGTTGTTTCACCAACGTGATGATAACCCCAGATTTGTGTGTAAATCTAGTGCACCTCGGCATAAGAGCAGCAGACAGATAAATAGTGCGGGGCTGCCTCTGCCACTGCACCCCAGGAGGCAGTATTATCAGGAAGCTCTGCGGTTTCATTGATTTTCAGACTGTAATCATCTCCATCTGATGTAGTGGGCTGAGCAGGATAAGTGAGCCTATGGTCCACTGTCAGATCCACTCCACAGCCTCCAGTTCACACACCGAACAAGCGGAAAATAAATGTCAGTGTGGCGGCCAATTTGTCACCAGTATATTTTAGACGACATCATTGGATTTGAAATGCGTTGTCTTTTTTTTACTGTATTGCTTGTGGTACAAACTAAATACTCCATACCCAAGTAGGCCTTACAAATGTATCATTATTATTTATTTTATTAACGACAACGTGACAAAAATATTTTTTTTAAGTTACTTTATTATTTCAAATGAGTTTATGAGCGCTTTTGGCGAGTCTCAATACGGCTGACAACAACTAGCATGCTAACAGCGCACTTCCTGTTTCGCGGAGAGTAAATAGACAAATAAAATGCTCCGTAAGCAACAAATGCACAATGGTCAATTTTTTACCCAAATAATATTATATATATATAATAATAATATATATATTATATATATTATATATATAATATATATATTACTGTGGCAAAAACAGATTCACAGCAGCCTTTTAACTACAGATTATTTGGCAATTTTATAAAATAATAATAATAATAATAATAATAAAATAATAATAATAAAATCCCATTGGGCAACTGTTTTTGGTACTAATCTAACAACAAACCTGCCTAACTATAACCTTTTTATGGCAAGGTGAGCGTTCAACACACTATTGAGAATGACAAAAAATGGCGTGCATTCTTTAATCGTTATCACTATATATATAATAGAGTTTATCATTTAATTTGAAACTTTTCTATTGACAGATCACTCCACGGACCAAATTATTAACACCAACTAAAACATAAATTAATTAAAAACTCCACAACTCCAAACCAGAAAATGTAAATGAATCAACCACAACCAGAAAATGTAAATTTAATAAATGCTTTGAGTATTTTCATAGGCTCTAATTTACAAACGATACAGGTCACTAATAGCACAGCTGTAGAAAATCTTGAGATAAAAAAAACAACAAAAGTGTATTTTCATGTTTATTGCGAGTGCATTTGCAGGTTGACCCCATTTAAATCCTCATCAGCAGGAAAACGTACTTAAAATACAAGAGATGTCTAATGGGCCTCACCAGAAATTATCTCGGTACAAAGTCTCTAATGGTTCTGTCAGGAGTGAGTTTCAAACCATTAAGCAATCTGCACTCAATCGGGGCACGCACAAATAATTGAATTCACTCATGCCGTGGCTCAAAGTTCACGAAATGCATGAAGATGAAATGAATGGGCGAAAAAAAGGCGAATAGTTTAGAATACATTTACAACATACTACAACTGCATAAACAAACAAGATTCACAAAAATGTATCGCAGGAGTATTAATTTTATCAATTTTATTTCACAATTTTTCTCAAATTTAAAATACAGATGTTGTTTTGTGTGTCTGTTTTTCTTTCTTTTTTTTTTTACAAATTACAGGGGGGATTTTTCTTTTTAACGTTATTTAAATACATATATCATAGTGACAGTTACCATGCCAACGAACATGATGAATCAATCAAAGGCGTTTCTGAGATGTACTTTTTAGGCGGTGCATGTGATTGGGAGACCTCAATCCACCGACCAATGGGAGCAGAGAGGAGGGGTCACCCAAGAGATATAATAAAGTACAGCTTTCTGCATAGCAACCACTATAATCGACTGTACGCTTAAAAATAGGCTAAATATGCTGGGGTTATTTCCCCTTGAAACCAATTGCATCATTATTTTCTGATTTTTTTTAATAATTAAAGTTCTTATCACAGTAATGGACAGGAACCATGTGGGTGCGACATAAAAAAAACATGCTAGTGACGTAATTTTGCTGGTTGTTTAAAATGAGGTTGTAACACATGTGCCATGCCTTTTTTATTGTATTGCTTTTGGGTCTTGATTTTTAACCATTTTGGGTTTGGCCTTGTTGTTATAGTATGTTTTAAAGTATTATTGTTGTTTTAGCTGCACTCAAATGCTAACTTTCCTGACAAGAGTTGTATTGGCTATAAATAAGACGAGTTTCAACAGAGAGCAGAAGAAAAAAAAAGCAGTGTAGGTTTATTAAAAACTGCTGCTGGAGGGCAAAAGTATTTTTTTTACACTTATTTGTGGCATTATGCGAGTTTTCAATAGAAAAGGTCCACGATGCGGATGTGCCTAAAAAACCCACTGTATCATTTGTCCCAGACTTTACCACATCAAAAACTAACTTTACAAACTTCCAAGTCCTCTGAACAATCAATCGAATCTTCACACAACAAAACCTTACAAAAACTTCACCAATTCATCTTTATGATTACAATAGGGATTTGAATGGCCTTACCTGCTGAGGCTTTGGAGTTGCTCGGGCCCAGAGCTGGACGCCTGTAAGTGTCTAGTGCATTGGGACAGGCGGTAGAGTGAGGTCTCCGCTTCACTTGTTGTCGTTGGTGATGGGGGGGGGGTTTGACGGTGCGAGAGGGGGGGGTTTCGAGTTTGGCTGTTGGCGGCTAGCAAGCGACACGTCCGGAGGCGCCCGCTGTGAATAGAGGTGGAGATAATAGACACAGTCACACAACAAAAAGACTGATAATCCTGTCCCGGCCCACAGCTCCCGTGTTGCGATCAGACATTTTAAGGCCAGTTAAGTTGCAAGCGAGGGCCGGCTGAATGAACTGCGGTTAGGAAAGCGCTCCCCAGCTCCCATTATGGACGGTAACCGGTGTCAATTCCCCAGCAATTAGACCACTCAGATGTGTCAGAAGACAGGCCTCAAATTAATAAATAAATAACGTCAACCGCAAGTGCCGGGATGAGATGGCCTTAGGAGCCATTTGAGTGTCCCACCGGTGTATTTCACAGCACTGAAGACCGAGTCCTTCAGAAAGTGATGAGGTGTGCCTCCTCCACACCTCTGTACGTGACCTTTGAGCGGGAATGGGCACGCAAGTTACTCTATATGTTGTTTTATTACTGTCAATCCAGCTAAAAAGGAAATAAATTATCAATTAGAAAAAAGAATTGCAAAAATAACAATACATTTTATGATGATACATTAATAAAAGAAACATTTACATGACTACAATTATGATCATGAGTACCATTAATTTATATAAAAAAAATAATAATAAAAAGGAAAAAAGAAGCATACTAGTTAGTTAATCTTTCATTTATTTTGGGGTTGTGCGTGTATAGTTGCCAGGAGCTAGGAAAATGCAGCCATTCTTACTTAACATGAGGTTAACGTTTTGAGTGAAGCGTGAATGCCAAGGATTATGACCTTTCTGTAATTCTCAGGGAGTGATGAAAGCAGGATGCACAGTGCAAGGTTTACGCTTACGGCTGTGGAGGGGAAAGGTGCCTCGATCTCGTCCATGTCAAGTCTTTAAGAAATCAATACTTCTGGTTCAATTATTAAAATCTACAGGGTTCTGAAAGATAGAAGTATTTGTATTTATTTGTGTCATTGCTGATAATGCAACACAAGAAAAAGGATGTATTAATACTTTTTGACTTATACTCAAGCAAAATAAAAAGGTTAAATCGGCTACTTTAAAGGTGCACTAACTAACGTTTCTGTCGGGCGTTCCAGCCTCTGTCAATTGCTTTGTCTGAAATTGTCCACAGTATGGCATTAAACATATCTAACAAGCAACGAACCAGTTCTGCTTTTTCAACAGCGAATCAAAGAACCTGCTTCGAGTATTAGGGCCATTTTAGATCAATATTGCAGTTTACAATAGACAGAATGTGAAATAATATTCTATGTTATAGTTCAACAACCGAACCCGAGCATATGTCATCTTTAACTTAAATAATGGATTTTGGTGAACTGTGGTTTTGAATCTCTCCTGTGTGCACTTTCTTTTTGACTTAGCATACAACATGGCCCTAATTGCAAACTTTAAAAAACTTTCTAAAGATGAATTCTCGTGAGAAGAATCACAGCCACTTTGTGTGTCTGACGCGTAACCCTCAAACGTCATGCTGTCCAAATGCATACATTATGATCCAGCGGCCTTTGAAGTGTTGCATGTGTGTTGCATATTTCTCTGACCCTTCGAAAGCTATGCATCAAGTATGATCATCGCTGTCAGAACCTACACCTTTACTGCATAGAATATACGTAGTCCAAGGGCAAACCACAGAGGCAAGAGGCGCTGTGGACTGCAAGTCATGACTTTAATGACAGCTTTCCCGCAGTCTGAGTGGACACAACCCAAAATCTTCAGAACGTTTGGAAAATCCTTTTTGTGTGCCCTCGTTTCTGGGTGACCGCACAATCCACACTGCAAAATTACAAAAAGGAAAGAAACCGTTACTGTAAAACATAAAGCGCTTCTCTGGGAGGTCAAAGTAAAGACAAGTGAGAGACAAAATACAGTATCTTCCACCATGGCAACCCCAACCAATGTGCCCAAACTCTGTGAAATGAAGTCTACAGTGCAATAATGGTAATATAATGGTAATATTAAAAACTGTTCTAATTGCCTCTTATTTCCATTTATGACCAGGTCCACAGTCAGGCAATTTACTTAATCCTCATTCAAGTGGAGAGGAAAGTGGACCCAGACCGAGCAGAAGGTCAAACTGCAGTTTGTTAATTACTTTAAGTCTAGATATCTCAGGTAGAGGTTGGGTTATATTAGGGACTTTTCAAGTTAGTTGCCCCCCATTGTCTTAAAACAGGCGAGTCCTTCAGCTACTTCTGTCCAATATCCTGGCTCAAGATCTGGAAACTTGCACTTGATAGGTTGGTCCGGTGGCACTGAAGTGAATTCATGTCCATTGCAAAGACCATTTTAATATACAAAGATAGTATATCACAACATTACTTGAGTCAACTTTGACCTGAATATATTGCTCCTGTAAGAATATTTATAGAAACATAAATTTCAGTTCAACTTATTTTGTATTATTTTTGAAGCCCTGCTTCAGAATTGGAATCAGAACAACTTATTCATCCCCAAGGGCAAATCATTTTCGTGGCAGACATGCAACCAACCAGCGGAAGAAATAAAATGATCAAAATAAAAAGGTAAATCAGTATCATAGTAAGAATAAAATACTATAAATGTGTCCTTTTAAAAACAGAATAAAAAGCTGCTCGATCGCTAGAGGATTTTTAATTTGCTCTTAAAACACAGTTCTTTGTGTTGGCTTTAACACAAGTAAGCCATATTTAGATCTGTTTGTATTTGTAATTATCTGTGTTGTGTGTACCATTTATTGTGCATGTGAAGCACGTTGGGCAGCTGGTGGTGTTGTAAATGTGCTATGAATACATTTGACACCAACAATGACACGTTTCAAAAAGTTGCAAAAAGATCATCCCCCCGCAAATGATAACTTTCATAATTTTAGCATAACTCAAAGATTAAAGAAACAAACACTGAAACTAATTAAAAATACATGGTTAAAAGATTATTATTATTATTTTACATGATGGCTCTGTAGAAGTTTCATAATCTCTGCAAAGTCATTAATTCCACTTCACTTGGGAATGTTTACACCAATCTGAAAACCATATAATGTGATGCACGCACAGTAATATAGTCAAAACTTCCCATCACAAATGCACAGTGCGTGTCGTATCTGCATGTACAGAAGGTGAAAACAGGTTGATCCGAGTCCAGGGAACTTGTTAGCGCAGAGTCCCAAGTGAGTGAGAGTCCAGGGACTGTGAAGCTGCAACGCCGTGAGCCGCCTCCACTGCAAACTCTGCGCTTCAAAAGAGCCATCGCAAATGAAAGACAGGCGGCTAATTAAAACAAGACGAACAAGCATGAATAAGCCATACATGTATAACGTAATGTTCAATCTAAGTTTCTAATAAGAATTTACACAGCAAGTTGGCCTAATGATCACATAGACTCACACGCGGGACGGAGGAGCTGGTCCAAGTCATAGTATTACGCATGCAGAAAGGAATATTTGTCTATTTTTATTTTCCAAATGCAGCAAGGGACATCAAGTCAGGATTATGCATGAGCACTTTGGTCTAAATATGAAAATAGAGTAAAAAATGTAAAAAAACAAAAAAAAAGATTATGATTAAAGCATCTAAGCAAGTATTCTTATATTACAATAACTATCGGTTATTTTTCCTTTGGGGAAACGGTGCGCTGCTTTCCCTAAACACACAAATCAAAATGCATGAATTGCAGTAAAATAAATGTTGCAACCAATATCATATGTTAACCATAATAAAGATACAAGAGCCTTTTGAAATGATAAACTGTAATGGAAGACAAATGATGCAAACCTTTGCAAAAGCATGTCTAATACAGCAAATATTGCTCTGACCTACATTTTCAGAAACTAGTACATAACATATTAGTGATGCCCTTAGTTTTAATGTTACGGCCTCTCTGCACTGAATACACCGACAAACAAAAAATAAACTAAAACTGCAGTTTTAATTCATCATCATAGTTGCTTAATTCAACATTTGCATTGCCTTTTGGACCATAAAGAAACCAATGATTAAATACTTCCAATGACAAGATGTCACAAGTCGTTGCATATATTAGGCCAATCTCAGGATGTCCAACATGTTATTCTTTTCATGAATGATCTCACCACTAGGCCTGTCACTTTGAAGTGTGATATGTTGCTTCACAATAAACAATGACTTCACACAAAAACCCTAAAGCAGAATAATCTCAAATAACCCTTAACATACAGTATGATTTTAAAATGAGCTGCCGTAAATGAATAGTAAAATGAAGCACCTGAGTAGTTAGTTAGTGTCAAAAAGAAGTTACAGAAGAAGCATAAATCATAAATACTGAAATGTTAAATATTGAACGATAAGTCGATATTGTAATCATTGTGGCAGGCTTATTCACCACCCAACTATAACATCTTTAAAATCTGTAAAATACACTGACTTTTAAATCGTTTTGCAATGATTTGTTGTTCTGTTGTTTTACATTACAGCACTTTGGTCGACTCTGCAAACAAGTTTTTTATTAATTGGAATAGATAAATGAAAATTAAGCACATATAAAAGCATAGGCACTATTATTTTTTTTTATCTATATAGGCTTTATAGTAAGATTAACATTTGCTGCATCTAATCACAGAGTCGTGCTTGCATAGCCAAGTTTTATTTTTAATCAAACTCTAAACCAAACCTGCAATGGAGTTTAAAAAAGTTTTTACTGCTGCTCGCCCAAAACTTTATCGATCCAACTATTCCCAGAAGCCCCCTATTTAAAGTGGTAATTTTGCAAACTTTGGAAAGTCATAATTTTTAATATTTCATAAAATGCTAATCACAATATTTGGGCAAACATATTTAAATGCAAACCAAACCAAGAATCACACACGATTTCTGGCATCGGCCGCGACTGGCTTTCCCTAACTCTATTCCCCAGCACGGTAGCGAGCAACTCCAGCTCTAAAATAGATCGCCGGAGGTCTGTGAAGAGAAGAAAAAAAACACACACAATAATAAGTCATTCTCCACAGATACACGGGTTGTAGCAGTAATCTTCAGATCTGCTCAGCAAGGAGATGTAGATATTTGTAAGCGCAGTGAAGGGATTAGGCAGGCTTCTCTACCTCCTGCTGTACGTGGCTGGACTCACGCTGGGAACGCCGCGAGCAGATTCGAACTGGGCTGAGGACGCATGGGATCTGACCTCCAACCGGCGCATTATTCCGATATGACCCCAACAAAGGCGTCTGCATGAGAGCCAGGCAGGGGGCTGGCTCTGCTCTTATTCTCCCATTACAACGTAGAATAGGCACTCAAACAGCATGTCCTCATATATTACTCACAATAGGAATTAAACCAGATATACTCAAGGGCCTTTTATTAAAGACGCAAAGGACACACGCTATTAGTTTGTGGTACGCATATCACATATATATTATATTTTGGCTCTACCTGAACAGTCTGTGTGATATTTAAGTCTATTTTTTAAAGGATCTTTTGGCCAGTAGGCTTTATTAGACAGGACAGCGCAGCATGAAATGGGTATGAGAGAGAAGGGAGGACATGCAGTAAATTATCAGAGCTGGGATTCAAACTCAAGACACTGCGCAGATTTATTTTTCTTGACTTTCATTGCATGTCTCTATATTTGCTCTGGTACTTTGTGTTGCAACAGTGAGTTCCTCTGTGCTGTTTTTAAGTGCATAAACCATTCTTAGATTCTTTCTGAGCACGTCTGCTGTCAAATAGTGTACATTACAACTGCGTGCTTACGTTAACATGTCGGTAAATCCGTCTGCTGCCAGTAGATGGAGCGCTGACACGAATCCTGATTGCTTCACTGATATAAAGTAATGCATGCACTTTGTAGATACATTATTTGAATTACTAAGGCATGAGATACCAAACAGAAGCAAGCATAAATAATGTTGTTTAAGTTATATTTAGATAAATGGAAACTACCAACCAAATTGTCATTGCCAGACAAATGTGTCAGAAGATCATATGTTCCTGGTCTGTAGTGGTTAGTATCTATCAAACACAGTGTGGACCGTAGGTGATGTGGGAAACAAAGCGAGTCCTAATTCAACACAAAATGTATGCATCATTCATTATAAAAAGTGCATTAATGTTTTTATTATAAATGAGTTTGCTTTTTTAGGCAGGTGTTTTAATGTGTTTTCCCGCTGCATTAGCCACAAGAAGAAGCTGATTAATTTAGCCCATACGTGGAGTAAACATGTATATAATTAAACGGACACAGCGGGTGTTGGGTGTCACGTGGCGCCCTTAAAGATATACGTATGAAGTGGATTTACAACAAAGCGATTAGCTCACACCACTGACGTACTCGAACAGCTATTAAAGATGCTGTTATCCTCCCAAGTTATTTTCTAATGAAAGCTAAATTGAGTTGCTCCCTACTCTTTCATAACATTTCCTGCTCAGAACAAATGGCCTGCTTTATGAGAAAAGACACACTGTTGTTAATGATTTTATGCGCGGGGAGTCCACCTGACATCCTGTTTTCTATTACTGTTCTTTATTCAATTTGCAGGCAGCGCCGCAGGTGACCCAACCTATAAAAGGTTACCACAAATGAAATTATCAGAGCTCCTTGAAATTTTTATACATTTTGAATCGGCTCCGCACAGGGATGTCGGCCCAGGGACTAATGGCTTCACCTTTAGCTTTGCATAAATCAATTGTACTAAAGGTTAGAGCACGTCATGCCAGGACATATCAATGCAGTCTTTAACATTGTAACACGTACTAGTGCAGAGAGTGTAAATGGAGGCTTTATGAGGTCAGCGGTCAATCATTTGGATTATTTACAAGACAATATGGTCAATGGTGTGCTGGTGAAATCATACTCTGCTAAATGAGCTTAGACCTTACCAAAATGTTATATAGGGAAATCTGCATTATTATGTAATATTAATATTGTTTATGAATAAGAATATAGTGGAATATATGAAACTGTCCCACTCTTGATAATTTCCCCGATCAACCAAAAACATGCATAATAGGTACAAATCCTCATGCTACAGTAGTCCTGACCAAGCCTGGCACAAAGATCTGGAGATGGGCCAGTGACATGGGTCAAATGCAGAGGACAAATTTCCCTACGAGGACAATAAATCAAATTTAATCATTTAAAAAATGATAATGGTCTTTTCAATCCAGGCAGTTTCTCTGTTTGCATAACTGCTGGAAACATGTGTTGTAAACTATGACATATGCAGGTTTGAACTAAATCAATAAACACCTTTATTTTGACTAATTGTGTGATTTGTCTGATTGTTGTCTCTTTTGATGTGGGCAAAGTGTGCCACAGAGCTGAGACATGGAGGCCACAGTTGTACCAGAAACCCCGCACTTTGTTCCAGTCAGTGACTTAACAAGAGCCTGGTGACAGATAAAACCTACAAAAGGAACAACAGGCCAATCAGTAACACTTGTTGCACCTGAAACATGGAAATGCCTTACATCCAAATCTTGTGTGTGAAAATGGGAAAGATTGTCTTGCAAAAGTAGAGGGGAATATGGATAGATTCAACCAACTGTGTTCAATCGGAGTCAGGACAAATACTTTTATGAGGCAGCAGAGCGTGAAGGAAATTCATTTGTAAATTGCTCCCGATCTTTGAGAGGAATTGTTTCTCTTTCAAATTCAGGCTCAGATGTAAAGCCTTTGTGTCTGTTTCTGATGCCAAAGCAATAAATCTCACTGTAATACTGTATTTCACCCTAGTGTGACCAGCACAATATATAGTACTATATGTATGAGACAACTGCATGTGCGCATCTGCATCAACTTAAAATGTCTTCATATTGTGAACATTCTTTTAAATTCTCTACTTTTGTGTTTTTTTTCTAATTATACAGATGCAAAAGATATAGGCTCATTTACCTGAAATGTCTTTCAACAGTAGGACTTTGGCCTTTGTCAGAGGTGTGATTTGATCGGTTTGACGTGTCAGTTTTTAGGCGTGGTCAGATTGATAGATGTGGCAGAGCTAGCGTGACACAGGTCAGGTAAAGGTGGTTATAGCTTATTGCATCCGCCTTATTAGAAGAATAAAACAAAGTGGTAAATAAAATATCTTCAATTTGATATTTAATGCTGACAAAAGGACAAAAGAGCTAAACATTTTAACCCTGCGACGAGTTGGCCACTGTCCAGGGTGTACCCCGCCTAAGGCCCAAAGGCACTGGGATAGGCTCTAGTCACCCGCGACCCCTAACAGGAACAAGCGGTAGAAAATGAATGAATGAATGAATGAATGCTGACAAAATCTCCATTAAGGAGATAATTGGCCTATTATTGCACATTATTCTTGTGGTCACTTGATCATTAGTGCATGATACGTTTTTCCCACTTTATCTTGTTTGTTGTCTCTAGTTTTTCTTTCGTCAGGCCAAAGTCATTTTTTCCTCACATTCATAAGATGCCCGCAAAAGTCAATTTGGTTTGATCCCAAGTGGGCAGACTTAAAATCTGCTGTATTGTCCAATAATATGAATCTGTGAATGTGCGATTGGGGGAAAAAAAGGAGAAAGATTGGATTAAAGTTTTTTTTTTTTTTTTAAACTACCATTTTAACCAGTTGTCTTACATGCGCCTCCTTTAGACCCTCTGGTAATCACTAACAAGAACTTTGATCTGGTGACCCATCCAATTACGTTGACAATCAAAGCAAGTGGTTTCAAGTTTGCTGCACCGGATATTTAGAGGAACAGCAACTCTTGACCCTTCACACGTAATAGCTCCACCGACCTCAAATGCCCCGCGTTTGAACCTATAGGCAGCAGTTCACCTGGGCACATATACGAACGCTGAAATATCCAGAGACTTTGGCGTTAGAGTATTTATATCAAAGTCTAGCTCCATGTTTCACTTACACGCGAGGCTAAAGTCGAATTACTGCATTTAGCTGGACTTTGATAACAATCCTCTTCCTACAGTGTGGGTTTTACAGGAAGCAGAGCCGACACTGACCTGTGACCTCCAGCCTCTTCTGAACCAGCAACATCAAATCCACTGTGCACTAAAGACCTCCGCAGCTGCCGCAACACTTACAGCAAAGGAAATCGAGACTTACCGTAATAGCAAAAAGAGGATATGCCTAAGGTCAAAGAGAGTGTAGCGGTCAGCAGATCACTAATGGGGCAAGACTGACAGACATATAAGGATATTTATACTACGGAAACGGTAAGAGCTTTTACGATGTTCAATCTAAAAACTTTGAGCAGTTATTTGTTTATTAGAAGATGTTTAGTACTTGGCTGAGGGTCAAAGCGGTAACACGTCAGTTGTTGAGCATGTGCTTAACCCACTGTGACCCAGACAATTATAATGATGATAAAGCTTTTCTTTTTTTGGATGGTTTTACTGAACAACAGATAACTTGTGTCCTTACTGCGTGCGGGCTTGCATCTTCACAAACCTGACTCTCATATGGCCTGGAGAAGCTTCCTCCTGCTTGCCTCTGAAATATTGTACCTTTGGCTAATATATTCCCAAGTATGGCATAAAACTTATCTATTTTAATTGCAATATTTATTCAAAACAACTTAATGTATACAGTAAGTGACTTCTGTTCTAAACAACAACATTTTCAACAGGCCCTTTACACTACGACGCTCTAAACGGTTACACAACAACACTGTTGAACCACTTGAATGCAGGACCAAGATTACTCAAACATACATGAAGTTAAAGCTGTGATACTTTATTGTACCCCTCCTCAGGGACCACCACAGTCTGCTCTTTTAATGGGAAATACTTTATTCATCTTTCACCAAGTTTTTACATGCTTTTTCTCTAAATGTAGTATGGTAATTTTTAGCAGTTTATAAGCTGCTTTTATATATTTTAAAAAGTACTTAACCACAAGACGGGCTTTTTAGCGGTCAGCACGAGCTCTTTGAAAAAAAACACCACAAATGCTACTGATTTGTTGACTTTTTAAGAGGATATCCTTATCCTCTCTCAGTCTGAAAGCTGACTAATGAAAATTAAAACATATTTCTCCACCAAAATTCAACCTGAACCATTTCCTCCTCTTTTCCTGGGAAGCATCAGATCAATTATGAAAGGATATTGACTGCAAACTGTTAAGGGCAATGAAATATCGAGGAGTGTGGAAGCGTGCACAGCTGCTGGCATCAGTGAACCTGAGCTGAAAATGCTTACTTTGTCTCTTAAACCTTTTGCACTGAAATATTCAAGATGTTTTTTTTGTTGTTGTTTTTTTTAGACAGTCGCTAGCATTCAGGCCTCCCGTCATGACAGAACACAGAGCTAAGATCAGAGCCGCGATGTGTCAAAATAGATTATCCACTGTACTACACCGCAGATCTCAATATTGCCTGAATGCAACACTTTTGAACTCCCAGTTGACATTTCCATATCCATGAGTGAGAAATACGAAAGAGGAAACATTTGCACAAAACTGCAGCTACGCACTTAAAGAAACCTTTTCAACATAGGTGTTTTTTTCCCGTCATTGTGGGCCAAGTGAGCTGCAAGTAAGCATCGCGAATTTCTAAATGAGAGATTCCCCCCAAAAAAGCAAGTCTAGGGCGGAAGGGTGCAATCAGTCCAGGTTTGTTCCTAGACAACATCACTTCCTTCCTTGCTGGGAGATGGGTGTCATGGCGACGGCATTCAGAGTCTCTACTTTTCACTTTCCCAGGACAGTACGCGGCGCACTTCTAATGGCGTCTATTCAAAGCAGCTGCCATTCTCCGTAAATAAACTAAACGCCTTGCCTAAGCGATTCAAAACGCCTTCGCAAACGTTGAAAATACGGTCAACAAAGGACGGATCTTTCCAGTGAAGCTATTCATCAGCAAGTGTTGGTGGGCCACCAGCAGAAGGCAGCTGTAACGCTCGCCGCTGCACCTGATATTGTTGTAGGGTTTTACATTTCAATTTACCTGTTTTCCGACTGCCACAGCTACTTAAACCTGCCCTGTGATTCCAATTAGAACTGCTGCTCACAGAGAAGCGGCTAAAGGCGGAAGAGGGCGGCACAGAATTGGTTTTCTAAAAAAATGTTTTTTTTCCCTTTTCTTTCTGTATTTGATGGAGGAATCCTGAATATAGAACAGGTTTTAGTAGTAGTAGTAGTAGTAGTAGTAGTAGTAGTAGTAGTAGTAGTAGTAGTAGCAGTAGAAGCAGCAGTAGTTGTAGTAGTAGAAATACAAGGTAGTATTAATTACAGTAGAAACAGTAGTAGTAGTAGTATAATCAGCTGTAGTAGTTTTAGTAATAGTAGAATCAGCATTAGTTTTCATAGTTGACGTATACTGTAGTAGCAGCAGCAGCATCAGTAGTAGTAGTAGAAATAGTTAGTAGTAGTAGTAGTAGTAGTAGTAGTAGTAGTAACATCAGTAGTAGTAGTAGTAGTAGTAGTGGTAGTAGTAGTAGTAGTAATAGCAAGAGTAGAAGTAGTAGTAATTGTAGTAAAAGTATACTGTAGTTGCAGCAGCAGCAGCATCAGTAGTAGAAGTAGAAATATAAGTTAGTATTAGCTACAGTAGTAGTAGGAGTAGTAGGAGTAGTAGTAGTAGTAGTAGTAGTAGTAGTAGTTGTTGTAGAAGCAGCAGTAGTTGTAGTAATACTAAGGGTAGAAGTCGTAGTAATTGTAGTAGAAGTATACTGTAGTAGCAGCAGCAGCAGTAGAAGTAGAAACATAAGTTAGTAGTAGTACAAGTAATATTTACAGTTGTAGTAGTAGTAGTAGAAGAAATAGCAGTAGAAATAATGTTAGTATTCGCAGTAGTGGTAGTAAAAGTAATAATATCAATAGTGGTATTAGCCCAACTGTCTGAGTAATGTAGGTTAAATAGTACAGTAATGTAGTAGAAAGAGTAGCAGTCCTGTTCCATCCACATGTTTAATCAATTCATGACGCAAAAATAGAATAACACTTTCTCGACTGTAAAAATAGTTTTAATACGACCGATGCGAGTTATGTTTGTGTGTGCGACGAGGGTATTTATGTGTCTTGTCTGTTGATTCCGTGCTGCTTCTTGGCCCGGGCGTCAGTGTAAACGTGTTCTCAACTGAACTACCTGGGAAAACATTGAATAATTCATAAATACATCAATAAAAATGAGTAATCAAGTAGCGGTCGCAGTCGCAGATATAAGAAGGTTCAAGAGGGGATACCCCAAGTACAAATTAGTACAAACAATAAAACAAATCACTTTTTAGTTTTTTCTTCACTCGATTATTCCATGTCACCAAGGAACAACATGTTCTATTTTATTTATTTTATTTTATTTATTTTTGAAAGGGAGCCGTTGTATAGAAAAGCTACTTCTGAACATTTGTATTTTTGTGTAGGTCGGACAACATCGCAAATCAGATGAAGCAGTGAGGCTAAAGAGTCCAAGAATAAAGTTCTGTAAATGTGCCGCGCTTTATCAGCTACTTTCAAAGGCACAATCAAGTTATAACCCCGCTCCCCACAAAGGCAGCGAGAAGTGTTTATCTAACACTTCTGCACACCACCAATGCTTCAGCTGTGTTGATGGAAGCGGACCCTAATTGTATAGAAGCGGGAACAATGGAGTGGTCCACAGTGTGCCAACGGCTTTCTAAATGTCACAAAGATTATCCATAAAGCACTTACAAAGCATTCTTCAGTTTCATAATTTTTTTTAATTTTTTTTTAAATTCTTGCCAAAAATGTTGAAATGGAAACTGGAATTTGGGAGATTTGTGTACATTCCCTTTTCCGGAAGGGAGTGGGCCCCGTCGGAACAGCGAGACGGTCTCATATTGGACACTGTTTACTTTGGAACAATAGCGTTTGTGACAGTGTGACGATCAAGATCTTTGTGAATAACGGCAAACGAGTGGAGATGTTACCAAGTTTGAGCGAGTAAAATGTTGGGTGGCAACTTTGTGTCGGTGAGAAGTTGTTTTTGAAGTAGATTAAAGATTGGGAACAGACAGGAAGGGTCAGGTTTAGGGAAACAGGAAAACTGACGCAAGGAAACGGCCCACGTCACCGGCCAGCCCACCACATTGTCTGCTAAAAGTGAAATCGTAAAGCCACCGCAAGCATGGAGTTTCTGCTCAAGTCCCCAATGAAACTTGTACTTTTCGCAGGTAGGTGACAGCACATACTAGCACTATTTTAGAATACTCAATCCAGTTTGGGAAATCCTATAAAAAACATGTTTTTGGTGTTGAGAATAATCTTGTAGTTAGGTTTGAACATGTTAGTGTGCCAAATGGTAGAAGATAATTATCTCTGTAAGAAAAAATGACAGTGGATTCTTAGTTTTTGTATTGTCTGTGAAGCTCAAATTTAACTGTATCCATGGCATTTTTGTTTAAGTAACTCGGAAAAGTGTTGGCAGGTATGTAACTTTATGTAGCATGAAGTAAATCTCTTTTCAAATTCACGAAAAAAAGTTACAGTATAATTTGACAATGCAAGTTTTATGTGCTACAACAGATACTGCAGGTAAGCCTTAACTTGTTAGCGTACCATGACATAGATAGAGACCAAAAAAAAGTTCAAAGCATCAAAAGGAGATTTGGGAGGTTTGTTCTGGTCATGGGCCCACTGCTTGAATAAAATGTACTTGAATACTTTTGGATACTTAACGATGCAACTTCACAAGCGTAAAGTAATAGTTTAAGCTACTGGATCAAGTTCGACAGCAAAGATCTTAGAGAGAAAAGTTATGGTGTAATCTGTCAAAGAACGCTCTGAGTACTGAGACTGATCCTAGGTAAGTCGAAAGTTGTAGCGTATCCCGCCATGATAGATTGTACAGATAAAGCAGATGTGTCTTCAAAGCGTTAAAGGGGGATTTTGCTTTGGGTCACGGTACAAAGTTTGACATCTTGTACTTGTGTGTCGTCGCAGCATGGCTCTCGAGCGTGATGGACCCATGCAGCTCCTCTGACATCTGTGATTCTTGTCACCCACACGCGTCCTGCACGGCGCAGAACCGATCCAATAATGGCTGCTTCTGTAACAGCGGATATACTGGGAACGGGAAGCTCTGCTTTGGTGAGTCTGAGAAATAAACTGAGCCATAAAAGATCAAAGTATGTGAACTAAGATGAATGGAAAAAGGTAAAGTATAATGACATGATTGTAATCTGCTGATCATGTCGTTTTAAAATAAGTAGAATTTTGGACTATATCACAAGTATTATAAGTTTTAAGGTTTGACATTTTTTCATTTCCTTAGAATATAACCCTTAATGATAAATTCATACAATTATTATGTTATTGTTAGGTTTCAGATCACATCATTACATCAATTTATAAGCCCGTATAAGCCTGTATAAGCCTGGTTCTGATGGGAAATTAATTTGTTGACTTATTTAGCGTGATAAGGTGGTGAGAGCAGCCAAAAGCTCTACAGCTACTACCACAACTTAAAGTACGTCACAATAACAATACCAGTTCAGATACTCGGAGCTTGATGCGATCCTACAACTAAAACTATTGTATGTTTTTATGATGTACAATATCACAATGCATTGTAACTTCACATTCACAAGGCCCTTAATATCAGATATATACATATTTTTTCGATGAATACGTTGCCTTTTCATCGTCGCCGATTCTGCCTTAACGCATCAGTCAGCAGGTTAATAATCACAATACACATCTCTGCATCGAGACGCGTAGTGCCAAGAAATCCATCATGATATAGTGCCGTATGAGTATTTTGAGTACAGCCCTAACAACCATCTTTTACGAACATGGCTGAATTTAAGGCCTTGAAGCTTGCAACGTACATTTACAAGTGAGGTTAGAAATCTTCAGAAATTCAAGTAAAAGTATGTTTCAGAAACTCTACTCAGGATACAAAGCATTTCTAAAGAACATTCCCCTTTTGTGTTTTTATCCTGTTTGGAATTACTTGATGACTTTGTGGAAAAACCTCACATGGGAGACCGTTCCTGTTTTAGGAAATAACTCATAAAATATAAACAATTATCAGGACTGCTTGAGAGACTTTGTCACCGAGAATCTCCTTATGCCAATTTGTTCCTCCCCAAGCCACGAAGTTTTATACCCATATAATTGCAATAATGTTCCGATTCGTGACACCAAAGTAAATGGGGCCTGTAATGTGAAATATAATGCGCAGATATAAAGGTCCAGTGTATTGGGGAGGAATTTCCGCGCTGGACTTAGTCATCTTCCTCGCCAGAATAAAGGATATCCTCTCGTTCTCTGCGCAAAGGTACAGACAAACGGAAGAGCAGAGCATCCATCACACCAGCTCTGATCCAAACAAAAGTCTAAAGTCACGCCAGGTCAAATCCAATGCTTCTCTATATATTCGGTCGGTGATGGAATGCATTCAATGACAAAATACTATATACACTCTGCACCGAGTTGAATACAAAGGGCTCACTTTAAAGGTCATCCACAAAAGATAGATGTTTTTATCCTCCTTGTAGACTGATCGTTTTGGTGTTTTTATGATATATTTTGCAGAAAAAGTCAGTAAGGCTATTGTTTAGTCTTTGTTCATTAATTGTACAATAAATAATTCTTGATGTCCGTATGTCGATGTGGAAAACAGATATTACACTCTTGACTTGACAAAACACCTGACAGCCGAGTCTGGTTTGTCCATTACATAAGAGCGACTGTTGTGATGATCCGAGCGGTCCAGCTGCTTCCTGAACTCAAGTGGTGCATTTCTGTTGCCAAGTCCACAGTGCTCTCCTGCAACTCACGGCACGGTCATGCTTAACCTGGTTCGGTCCTGGTCTGAGCCCTGTTTACTGCTAATGGAGACTTGGTCGGGTCCAGTTCTAGTCCTCCTGGTTTAGTTCCAACTTTAGTTCCAGTTTTTGCTTTGTTTTTTGTGAATGCGACCTAAATGAATTGTTTAAATGTTGGTTTATTCATTTCATGAAAGAAAGAAATAAGCCGGGCGAAGCCAGTTTATGCACTCAAGTAAGAATAATGTCTAGACTAGAACAAGCAAGTACAAGTGTGAATTACTCAATAAAACAAAATAATATTACTCAAGTGTAATGTAGAAAATCAAATACAGTATACACTCAAGAGTAAAACCTTTTTGGAGAAACTACTGCTTGAGTACTTGAGTAACAGTTTGGATGTGAAATGCAATTAAAATATGATTAATGATTTATTGTAATCAAACAGGCAAAACATCCACAGATTTAGGTATTTCCAAAGAATAGACAATAAAATTACTAAATATTTCTCAGAAAGGCTGGGAATCAGCCTGGGTCCCTGTGGATTTGAAGCGATACATCAATATCACGATAATACACAGTAGTAGTATATTATTATTATATATATATATATATATATATATATATATATATATATATATATATATATATATATATATATATATATATATATATATATATATATATATATATATGAAATACACCCATTTTAATGATCAAAACAAAGAATATGTCAAATGTAAACCAGTCTGTAGTGCTGTCACAAAATTGACTCAGCAGCCCAAGATATCAATACAGTGTCAGCAATTTTAATTGAAATTTTAAATTAAAATGAACGATTTTGATATTTTGGCACATCCCTATTTCTCAGGCAGAACTTCTGAAGTAAAAGTATTATTATTATTTTTAACATAAAACAAATAAACAAACATGCAAATAAATAAAAAATAAACAAGCTGAGTGGGACCAAGTAAAGAATTAAATAAGAAGCAAAGAAAAGAGTGGTTAGAGCACATCCAAAATAAAAGTTCCATTTAGTTCATGTAATGTAACTGGAAACACAATATACTTTGAGCAACTCTATATCTCAAGGCAATCGGCACAAATTCATAGATCATTGCTCTCAATTCTTTATCATTATTTTTTGATCGTGTTATCCAAAGCCAATCCTTTCACTTCTCATTCATCAAACTCGACTCCTTGTTGGCTCAGATGAGTGCTCAGGGCTCTTTGAAGCCCATGTTTTTTTCTGTACGTCTTTTGAAGATGCTTGTCAATCTATATCAGAGCTACCTGCTTCTATAGGCCCAATGATTGTTAATGGGACCCAAAGGAATATGTGAGAATGTGTTTCTATGGTCTCGATACAGTAGGACCACCTTTTATTATTTTTTTGGGTCAAACTGCTCCACTTTTATCTGACAAACACTGACGAAGCATTCAACTTTTACTCTGCAATTCTCAAAGACACGTTTTCTGGTAGAACTTATTGTGTTGTGATGCGAGCAAATCATTCAAATTGACTTTTATATTGTTTGCTCACACATACAGTAGTGTTTTTAAATATTAAAAAGCTACATTATTTATATCCTTGGCTCTTTGGGAATAGTGGTAGTTGTAATAATAAGAGAAAATGTAGTATGTAGGAGTCATTTTGCTGAGTTTGCCTTATATGTAAATGCATGTGCTGTGTAATTGTAATAAAATAGATTTGTTTCTTAATATGCAATAAGCAAATCAGCATTTTTTCTATTTATTTTTTACAACTAAAGGTCCTTCATTCAACTAAAGTGTCATTTGCTCTTGTCCTTTACTGTTCACAGTCATTGTGTACTCTATCGAATACAGATTTTTGTCCTTCACTTCACTTCACTCCTAAATGGCCACACAAAAATGATTAACTTGTATATCCTGCGTTTATTTTTATTTTCTTGCGCAGACGACAACGAGTGCCTGAACGTGACAAACATCTGTGGGGACAGGGGGAACTGCACGAACACGGAGGGCAGTTACTACTGTGCATGTGTGTCTGGATACAAATCCACAGGCCTCGCCCACTTCCTGCCCAACGACGGCACCCACTGCACCGGTAACGGGTCCCACTTTCCACTCACCGCCCAACATACACTGCACCAGCGCCAATCACAGTGAGCCAGGATGCAGGCACTACAGACTGGACACAAATATGTCAACTCCAGACATATTTCATACAGCTCAATATTTGTAATGAGTATAATGTTATGTTTAGTGCTCCTCATAGGTTTTCCTTGGTATTAAAAAGTTACGGTGGTAGTCTCTACTTTTTTACATAATAATACAAGAGGCAACAGTATAATTTGTTTTACCGAGTCTGTTCAACTGTCTGTTTTTAGACTGGCTCTATCCCATTGCAACGGATCATTACTTTCTTTGGGCCAAAAGCATTTCTTATCCATAGAATGTACTCCTATAATTGAAAAAATAGTAATAATAAAGAAAGAAAGACAAAGTTGTAAATTAGTCACCACTGTTATGGTCTTGAGAAGAAAAAAAACCACAAAATTATTAAAAATCCCCATTAGAAAAAGGGCTGAAACATCAGGGAGACACTTTGTTACCTGTTTCTAGGTTTATTATGGATAAATAACCAGAAGATATATAGTAATCAATGATCAGATTATTTCCCAGACACTGTTAGGACCCCAGTAAGTGCAATATACAGGCATATTTTTGGGGATGATAATGATTAGCTTATTTCAGTCACAGGAAATAGTTGGACATTTCTCGAGAAACTAGCATGCAGAAAGTATTGTAGTAAGTATAGGCTGAAGTATCGGAGTAGTAGTAATTATTATTGACTGTAAAGTACATGTATGGCAACAGGAATAGTACTAAAAATTGTAGTTACAGCAAAAGTACAGCCGGTGGCGATTGTAGCTGGAAAGTCTTCAAGTAGTACATTTCACACATATTTTACAAAGCTACTTGGCAGTTTTAACAATTTGACATTGGACTACATTTTATTTTACACAGGCATTAAGTGTATTCTTCCACTTGTCCTTAAATTAGCAAACCAGAATATTCCAGGCACTGACCTTGTATTTTTAATTATCCATTGCTTTTGTTGTGCGTCGCTTTCATCATGTGATTGTGAACTTGGCTCATTTGCATTTTTCAGACATAGATGAATGCTCGTCGGGACAGATTTGTGGACCCGACTCCCACTGCCATAATACAAATGGATCTTTCTATTGCACCTGTCAGCGTGATTACATCCCCACCTCAGGCACCAAGCGCTTTCATCCCGACAGCGGCGCAACGTGTGCAGGTCCGTATCACTGCACTTTTACATTCAAGGGCACACAAGTCTTTATTTTATTTTATTTTATTTTGTTTTATTCCTATTTGAACTCACAGAAAGAATAACTCCTCCAGTTTAACCACTTTGTTCATCTAAAATACTGTGAATAATACAAGAATGTGATTGTTCAGAGTTGCACGTGATATTCTGACATTTGCAGTAAAAAATTATGGAGATGACCCAGTTAATCAAGGGATACTTTTGGTAATTGTTGTTTTTCAGAGCATCCCCAAAAATACTGCCATGACAACAGCGGCTGCATAACAAAGACAGTCAACAAAACACTCGAATATGTAAGTATCTGTGTGTACGATTGCAGCCAAGTGTGACAGATAGAATGACACTGCCCTCTAATGGAGAGATAGTGAATAGGACAAGCGCGCCAGGTAAAAACAAATTATATTTACTATGTATAATTACAGTGCATATGTATAAAAAAAAAATACAATGTATATGCATGAAACATTTTGTAAAATAGCAGTACAACATTCTCCACTTAGAATCATAGGGTTCTAGATGATGTTTTTTGTTGAAATTTAGTTATTCATATATTCTTGTTATTGAATAGCTTGTAGCGCTTTGACTCTTCTTTTTAGGTTCAAAGGACTAAAAAAAAAAAAAAAAAGTTCTATTGTGGTATTTGAGTAGTCAGAACTTTA
Source organism: Chaenogobius annularis (assembly GCA_015082035.1). Taxonomy (NCBI): domain Eukaryota; kingdom Metazoa; phylum Chordata; class Actinopteri; order Gobiiformes; family Gobiidae; genus Chaenogobius; species Chaenogobius annularis. Next base: position 203,182 of record BJKM01000254.1, read on the forward strand.
AACCCAACTTTACTATGCTATTAAAATAAACTATAAAGAAGGATAATCCAAGCAAAACTTTATGTGAGCCATATCAAAAACGAAAATGTGCTGAAATTCAGTGCATAAGTAGCACATTCGAAACTCTTAAGTAGTTTCTAAATCTCTGCAATGAGTCACAGATATGTTAATTATTCAAGCCTTTTTACAGCCAAAATGGGAGCGTTCCCCACTAATGAAAATAAAAGGCTCAGATGATAATTCAATATCAAGCCCAAAAAATATTGAACATTATGTATTAAACAATAAATCGATATGATAATTTTATGCACATTTTTTAATAGCTTGCTAAAAGATACAAGTTGAACTCTTTGGCCTGCACAACACACGGCGGCATATCTTTCTGAAAATGTGGTTGGAGTGCTTCTCTATTTGCAGCTGACCCACCTGAAAGAGCCCCAGAGCGCGCTGCAGGAGATTGTGAATCAGACTTCGGGTGAGCTCACGTCAGTGGAAATCATCGCGTTCGTGGAGGCCCTGAGCTGGTCTACATCTGCCCTGGGAACCAAAAACGACAGTGTCAAACCATCGGCGATCAACTCCACCCTGACTGTGAGATTTGTTTATCAGTGTACTTTCTGACCCTTCTGACTGACTGAAAATATGCCTTGAACTGGTTTATAGAATAACAAGCTGGTAATTGACATGGTTCACTTTCAGTTTATGGGGAAATTGCATTATTTGTCCAAACGGGGTAATGTAAACTACGCTATGCAACAGTGAAGGACTGTGTTGTCGACAAAACGGTTCAGCAAAGACCAAATCTGAGCGCAATTATCACAAGTCACACTCTGAACATGGAAAATAAATATGATTATTTTCATTTTTCTCCAGAATCCAATTCTAACGGAAAACAAAACAAACAAAATAGGGAGTTAAAGCTTCAATTACCCAACTGAAAAAGCAGTCCTGAAGCTGTGCTCGTTGCCAAACAATACACTATGTGAATATTAGCGATGTGCCAAAAGGCTTGTGAGAGCAAGGAACAAGTTGGACTGATTTAAAAACCTACGTCCTGCTTCCACGGTCCCAGCTTCAAGTAAACTCACATAGAAGCAGTGAAAGGGTTTTCAAATGAACCAATTTCTCCCTTGGGTGGTTGATTTTTTAGTTGGTAATACACCAACTTTACATAACTTTATTGATTAGCATTGCTTGCAATTTTTCTGTTTCTTTTTTCCATTCCCTGCAGATTTTGAACACGAAACATTCTGGATTTCAACATATTTTATTTTCTTAGTTCCTCCGAAGTTGGGTTTACTCTTCACTGTTTGTATGTTAGACTACTTGAGCATATACATAAATGGATTTACTTTGTTATCCCCCGAGCGCTGAAATAATTCTTCTCAACAGAAATTAGTGCACGCTGTGAACAATTTGGTGGAGAATGATGAAGCAGTGGCCTGGAGCAGACTCAAGGAGGAGCAGCGAGAACACACGCTCACCAAACTGCTGCACACGGTGGAGGACAGCGCTCTGAGGCTGGCCACAGAGAACAAGAGGCCGACGGAGCTGCAGGTCAAAGCCAGCCACGTGGGTAAGAGCCACAGGTACAGCGGGACGCGGCCGACGATGGTAAAAGCAGATTACAAAGTGCCTTTTTGGTCCTCGACAGACTTAAAGGTGGTCACATTCGAAGCCGAGCAGACAAAAGCCAAACTGTCCGCCACGATGGGAGGAGATGAGATGAGTCTGACCCCGAAAGTGAAGCCCAAGAGTGAGAGAAGCGGTAAAGTGTTTTGTTTTTGTTTAGTTATATCGTTTTCATAGTGATTCATGTGGAGAAATGAGCATGAAACAGAAACACGTTGGTGATACAAGTCACACTGGTTCTAAAAACGACAGCTTTTTAAAGCTCGATACTTTAAGGTAAATGTATCCCAAAAAAAAATAAAAAAATAAAAAGAATCAATACTCTATAAAAGAAAAAAAATAAAGGACAAATGTTGACTTTGTCTTGAATCGTTTTAGAATTGTCCTGATCTAATTAAAACTATAAGTCCACATGGTAACGAAGACGAAATTACTATTATTTTGTGTATTGGTATTATTGTTTAAATATTGTTATTTTAAATGTTCTCTTTAGAATCAACAACAAGTTCAACATTTTATTCAATTAAACTTAATTTCAGACTTCATCAAAGTGGTCCGCATTATATCATTTAAAAACATACACACATAACACAAACAACAAATACAATTCTGTCTTCTGTCCACGTGTTATTAAAGCATTTAGTATTTCATTTTGAGAGGCCTCGAGGGTCTAAACTAATAGACATAGTTTCTAATCACAACATTCAGTGATAGAACATTTTTATTCACAAACAACAGTCTGGGGCTTTAAATTAAATACAAAGTTATTATTGTGACAACTCTACTAATTGAAAAACTTGACATTTACAACATAAACTGGGATGTCCTCTCACCTGCCATATTGAGGACACGCACAAGCTCTATTCACTTTCTGATCAATAATCAACCTCATTATAATATTTAGTAAAATGTCCATTTTGATAAGGAAAAGGCATCCGTACTTGATACCACAATGAATACAACACTCTTAACTCACGCCTTCATTTAGTTAACGAAGCATGAACAATCACACTCTAACCCTAATTCCTAAACCTAAACCTAGTTACTAAGCCTGAATCAAGCTTAATAAACTATTTGTTCATTATAAATTAAAGCTTTGTTCATAATTTAAGGAAATTAAGGTGTAGTTATTATAGAGAGGTACCACAGAATGTAGTTTTCCAATACAAATAAAAGTAGTTTTCTATAATTATTACCTTATATAACAGACAGACTATTCAAAAACTATTCAGGAAAGGTCCGATTTATGTCATTCTTGTTCAGTATTGATACCTGCTAAACTGATAAACCAGTTTTACTATCGATTATCTGGGTATTGATTTGGTTTGTTTTTTATTAACAACCACATTCTGTATACACTACGTTAAGTCAAACTACCCAAATATACAACTTTGAGCATGCTAAATGATCCCGAGGCGCCTGGAAAGTTTGTGAGACCCCGCTCTTTACTCTCTGGTCTCTGTAGGCCGTGTGTCGGTGGTGTTCGTGAGGTACGACAGCGTCAGCTCCCTCCTGAAGCCGTCCTCTGACCCCGGCCTCACAGACTACTCTCGATACGCGGACGCCGGGGAAATCACTGTCAACTCTCACGTGGTGGCAGCGGCTGTCCAACCTGCCCGGGTCTACCAGCTGGACCACGTCACCTTCACTCTGCAGCACAAACAGGTAAACGCTCCACTGGGGGTCTCGCTTGGATTTCAGCTAAATTCAAGCCGTTTAATAAAAAAAAAAAAAAAGAAAAAGTTGGTGCCCCAACTTTTGTGTAAGTAAGGCATATCGCTATCTTGCGAAAACTTTAACAATTGTATTTTGCCCTAGAAATGTGCATGTGTGTCATATGCTTTCAGGACAGTCAGCTACGGAAGAGACAAAAGAGTTCATTCAGCATTTCAATTTAGAATGAAATGAAAACAGAGATCTTCAAATTAACGTCCAAAAAGGGAAAATAGAATATGTAGATCAACAATTTTAAAAAAATACAAAGACTACATATGAAGTGAAACAATATTTGAGATGAATATGTATTTATTTATTTATCTTATTATAACAATAACAGAAATTATCTTGATAAATTGTCAAAAGTCAATAATATCGTGAGCTGTCACAATAGATCAAATCACAAGCTCCTTTGCTTAAATGAATTGTTTGATTGCAGCGACAGCTAAAGAAACAACAGAGGAAACTAAATTGACTATGATCTTTTGCTTAAATCCAGTGCAGAACAGGAAGACATCACTTTTATCAAGCACTTTAAAACGTATAAAGTCTTGGAATATGGCCGTAATGATTTTCTCCAAAGCATTTTAAAAGGGAAAAGTTGCCCTTCCACAATTTTATTTGCCACAATATTGCAAAAAATATTGAACCGATGGAATGAATATTGCGGTAACATCGTCACGTGAGATTTGCGTCTTCCTTTGCCGAATCTATACATTCAATGCTAAACTGTTGATGAGCACACTGCCTGTGGTCCTCAAGCAACGACGCAAGGTTTAGTCTTTGCAGTACGATTGTTACTTTTTCAAGTTTCCTTTTTTTTAATTACAACGAAGCACTGAGAGACTTTCATAAAAGATGTAAATGCGCTCATATTTGTTCTTCCTGAATATCATTTTTGTAGAATGGTTATTGTTGCCGCTGCTGCTCTCCCACTGAGACAGGACTAATTTATGTGCTCTGCTGTTTTAGTGTAAAATTGCTTCATGAGTTGATTTCGCCCCCCCCCTCGCCACCCCCCGGCGCTCTCTATCCCAAAGCAGAGCCGCGCAAACTCATAAAACAGTGGTGTCCGAGCTTAACTTGTGCTTCTGTTGCTCTGCGCCCTCGCAGCTAATAGACCCGGCGCCGACGTGAGCAAGTGCGTCTTCTGGGAGTACGAGTCGGCGAGTCTGCGGGGCACTGGGCATGGACGGCTGCACCACGCTCCACGTCAGCCCCAACGCCACCACCTGCTCCTGCAACCACTCACCCACTTCGCCATCCTCATGTCGTCCCGGACGCGCCAACGTGAGTGCGCGCCCGGGGGGGGAAGGGGGTAACTTCAAAGTCCTTTATTGTGTTTTGTCATAAATTGGGGGTGAGCAGTAAGGTTGGTAAAAATAAAACAACAACATTACACACAAGTACGGCATAACACGTAGGAAATCACAAAAAAAAGGACAAAATATGACTTTTCCTGAATCGTTTTTCCTTGATCTACGGTAATATTAAAGGAGACATATTGGTGTTTTTGTATTGAACTATTCCATGAGTAGATCATTATCATCAAAATTAAATTGTCTGAAAGAAATCGATATGGAGCCTTTTCCTCTGTATCTAAATCAAGTTTGTAATGCGACTTCACTGACAAACGTTTTCGCAGTACAGCAGTGAAAAGTAATTGCGCAACAATTTGGAGGGTTGTCAAGCTTTCCCCAAGAGCCAATGAGCACGGCATTCCGCCCGCATTGAGCACGTTCCAGATCGGTATCAGTAAATTAGCTACGGCAATCCTGATTGAAAAAAAGGAATATGTGAAAATATATTTACAATCGTTTTTTTTTATGTCATTGTTTTTTTTAACCGAAAATTCAGATTACCGCAAATACTGAAAACATGTTGTATTTGATTTATCAGAGAGAAGATTGGGTTATGCAATAAAACGTGTTTATGTGTGTGATACAGTTTTATTATTATTTTCTGGTTAGAGCAGTGGAAAGAGTAAATGGTGCAATAGATACTCAAAACAACACAACAAAACAAGCATTCTAAAAAAAACTGATGAGCATGAGGAGACAGCAAAGCATGAAATGAATACAAAAGATGACATCGTGTGGCTGTAATACTTTAGAGCATTATTACAATATATTTAGTTCATTGAAGTTTCTGTTGATGAAGACATACACAAATTAAGATGCCCTTACATTTGTGAATGAAACCCCCCTCTCCCTCAGCTGGTGGCCCACTACACCGTCCTGACACGGATCACGCAGCTGGGCATGGTCATCTCGCTCCTCTGCCTGTCCATGTGCATCTTCACCTTCTGGTTCTTCAGTGAGATCCAGAGCACGCGCACCACCATCCACAAGAACCTGTGCTGCAGCCTCTTCATGGCGGAGTTCATCTTCCTGGTGGGAATAAACCTGAACACCCATAAGGTGAGACCGAGGCCCTGGGAGGAGATGGAGAGGGCACTTCCATAATGTTAGAATAAATGTATAGATCCAGAGAAAGACTTTGATATAAACAAGTATGGAGCAAAAACTTTATTTTAGACATTTTATGTATAAAACCGTTTTAACAGGTAGTTTAGAGCAACTATTTCCACTTAAAATGTTTAAATATTGACTAAAGATATATATTTCTTTCTTTTTATTGTTTTGGTCAACATGACAACTCAACATCACATGATCAAACAGAAATGAGTCCGTGACCAGACGTAGGCAGAAGCTTCTGCTCGTATGGATGCCCTACACTTAAAAACAGTGAAGGCTATTCAAATATATTTATCCAAATCTTTTAACCAGTTTTGAATATTATTTTATTTACTTTTAAGTTTTATTTGTCATCACAACACACAATAATCTACTCCTTGTGCCTAATCTAAGTTTAGATCATTTGTACCACGACTTTGGGAGTTAAAAATAAAAGTAGAAAGGAAAATGTAGGACAAGTTAACGTCTCTGTAACACTTTCATTGTCAAACTAAACAGTTTTTGGTCTTATCTTGTGTATTCCCTGGCAGCTCTTCTGCTCAGTGGTTGCAGGGCTCTTGCACTATTTCTTCCTGGCAGCCTTTGCCTGGATGTGCATCGAGGGCATCCATCTGTACTTAATCGTGGTGGGTGTCATCTACAACAAAGGTTTTCTGCACCGGAACTTTTATGTTTTTGGTTACGGCAGCCCGGCGGTGGTGGTGGCCATATCAGCAACAATGGGAGCCAAGTACTACGGCACAGATAAAATGTAAGCACAAGCTATTTCTGTCCCCAGAGACAGGGAATGTGTTACGTTATCATCCGTTCAAAGTAACATTGCATTTACGATACATGTAAAAATGTGAGTATGACTTCTGCTTAACAGAACTTGTGTAGCTTTAAATTAGCCTAGTTTTGGTGAGTGTGAGATGGGGTCCGATGTTTGGAGAGTTGAGTAATGTAATGTCCAAGTGAAAGAACGCATTCATTGTCAAGCAGTTCTTATATGCATTATTAAAAGTCATTGTTCTCCAGGTGTTGGCTAAGCACAGAAAATCACTTCATTTGGAGTTTTATTGGACCGGCATGTCTGATCATTTTGGTAAGAAATAAAACGTAGTATTGAAATGGTACCTATAAAAGAATGACAAAGCTGTGCGTTTATGTTTTCCTTTGAAGGTAAATCTGTTGGCTTATGGAGTGATAATGTTCAAAGTGTACCAGCACACTGCAGTGAAAAAGCCAGAAGTCAGTCATTATGAGAACATCAGGTAGAGGATGTTAAAACTGACATAAAGTGCAGTATGTGTTTCTGCGTTCCTGCCTCTAACGTAAGAACACACGTCTGTCTCAGGTCGTGCGCTCGCGGCGCTCTGGCTCTTCTGTTTGTCCTCGGAGCCACTTGGACATTTGGAGTTCTTCACATTCTCCATGAAACCACATTGACGGCCTACTTGTTCACTTTCACTAACGCTTTCCAAGGGATGTTCATCTTTATCTTTCTCTGTGTGCTGTCCAGAAAGGTACGCTACAGCTGGACTAGTTCTTACTTTTAAATGATGTAGTTAATTGATGCGTATACCTCACTAAGTACACTCTTAACGCACTGTGTAACCACATCTTGTAATAGTATGTAACTACTAAGGGTTACGCTTTGGGAGAATGAATAAAAACAAAAATTAATGCCTCGCAATGACGATATTTAAACAATTTAATGTTAAAAAATAAGTGAAAAAATGTGTCTGTAAATGTATATTTGAGGTGTATTTGAAGTGTCTCACAATACATGAAAGGACAGTAAAATTAAAAACACAAGTCTGTAAATTTTTTCATATTGTAATTTTGCCAAACAAAAAATATTTGCGATATTATAATTCTTTGTCAAATCTCAGCCTCATGTACAGCAAGTGTAATATGAAATTAAATGATACGATTTATATATTGTTTCTTCTCAGATCCAGGACGAATACTACCGACTGTTTAAGAACGTGCCGTGCTGTTTTGAATGCCTGAGATGAAACCGAGCCCAAAGCCTGAAGTTCATCCAGCGGCACTTGTGCAGAGGAGTCGACACTTGAGCTCCACAATATCCTGTGACTCATGTTTTCCTTCAAGACAAAAGTGTGGGAGGAGTTGTGTTGTACAAACAGCTCACAAATAACATGTAGCAATTTACAGTCAGGCTTTAACAGCTACTTTAACTGCATGTATTGTATTATGTCACACAGGAGTGGAATTACAAATACATGTGTAATTTATCTTTTTTTTTTTTTTTTTTTTTTTAACCTCCCATTTTGCAAGGGAGTCCTGGCCAAGACACCAGCACAGATCATGTATCATCACACAGACCTTTAAACATAGATTTAAACTGACCAATTGAAATCAGTTATTTTAATTTCCAGACCGTTTGTAAATGATGCCGTGTTGAGTGAGCAGAATATTGAAATGCCATTTTACCCGCCTCTGTGTGAAGTCTCACCGAGAGAATACTGTTTGTTGAATATATGCACAAAAATATGGAGGTAAAAGACACATTATTTGTACTTTTCTCTCACTTGTTCAAAAATGTCAAGTATTTTTATGAAGAAATAAATTTGATAAAATGTCTCATCATTTGGAATTGATGAAATTAATGAACATGAACAACCATAGCGTGGCATAACCCAGTTAGTTGTGCTATAGTGCCCTCTACTGGCTATTTATGAGAAATGTTACTGTTTCAATGAGTCAATGAGACACTTTGAGACTGTTAAGAGGTGCAGATAAAGTACAGCAAAATAATATGACTGGACCAAGACTAAACTGAATGGATACTCAAATAAAAAGGATGTACTCCAATGGTCAAATGTACTGAGAAGGTATATTTTCCTTCAGTAAAAACAAAAGTTAAAGTCATTAGTTATTGCAATGGTTTCATTAAATTCATTAAACAAATCAAATAAAATCAGCAAATATACAATGAAAAGAGCTTGCTAATAATTTAAGTCAACTCTATCAAATTGTGCCCACTGCCCAATCATAATAAGCTTATCTTTTATAGTAATACATCGATGTCCTGATTCACCCCAACATCTTCCCTTCACATGCAAATGTTTATTTTGCATTATTTAATATCAAATACAAATATTTCAAATCCCCTGGAAGTATTATGTTCTTAGCTATGTGTTTTAGTATTAGTATCAAGTATTAAAGCCTCTCAAAATGTCTTTGAAAAAACCTTATGGTCCCAGTCAAATTTACACCAAAAGTATCTGCTAAAAATAAATTCTTGCACCCCCTAGTGGTCATTTTATGTAAGTAAACAAAAATGTAAGGTAAAAAAAATGTAGTGTAGAGAAGTAACTAAGCTTTGGCTCATGTGTAATAGCAGACAATGCATACCTATTATCTATTAGTGCTATTATATCTATTAGTGCTCTTTTAAATACAAAATTGAGGATTCTTGCCAAATATCATCTTAAAGGTGCACTGTGTGACTTTTCTTATTTTAAACCTTTTTACTTATATATTTAACTATTTAATAAGCACTGTTATATTCAAGCAAACAGTGAGAGGGATTAGAAAGCATTTTTTAACAGGCATGTTTTTAGAGCAATAAAAACAATTGTTTTAATAAATGCAAGGTAGACCAGTTAAATGCCATACTGTGCAACATTTCAGACAATGCAAAAGCATCTCTATGGAGTAACATATGTTCCTTAGCCAGAAAGTGACACAGTACCTTTTGTTGTGTATAGATAGATAACCAACCTTCAAAGTGGGCTTTTTACGGGACTAACTTATTCCACTGTTGAATTAATTATTAAAAAAACACTCAAACGACTGTCAGCTTTCTTCACTGAGGTCACTCAAATTTGATTAACCTTTATCTAACCAGGGAGGCCAGTTGAGAGTCTTGCCCTCTTTCACAACAGTGCCCTGGAACATACATACAAACACAAAAAAGACAGTGTCAAGATAAGAAATACAAAAAAACTGGATTTTTCAAATTAATTGAAACAATAATATGCATTGCTGTGAAAACCAATAGACTGAAATAGAAATGTAAAAACCTCTTGGACACTTAGTGGCCTCAAAGAGAACATGTCACCTATAATGTTTTGATCACTAACAGGTTAAATTACATCATTCTTCTTGTCCATAAAAAATATTACTTGCTGAAATCAAATGGCCATTAAAGGTGTCACAAATTTGTTCTTTATCTGATATAACCACATTGTCAATTGAAAGATTACAGGGTAAAGAGGACCCCTTTAAGGCTCTTAACAGTGGGGGGATTTTCTTCAGATATATAGACAGTTCTTATGAACTTAACACATTTATTTCTTAGCCGTCTAAAGATCTGCTAATCATTGGGAGATTTTTAATGCTCTGCTTTTTACCTATCTTAATAATTCAGAGACATCACTTTTAAACCACAGAATAAAATGAAAGCACTATTAGAATTGGATCTAATTTCTTGTTTACACAGCGGCTTGGATCTAGCTGACACGACTTCAAACACTTTATGTAGCAGAACTTTGATTATGTGGCGTAACTGCTCTTTTTTGTTTGCATGTCACTGTAACCAGGTATACCGTTGTCAGCATGGCTTTGACACTCCCTGTTTACTCTAATGAAATAAGGGTTATGAAAACACATAGAAGCGGGTATAAAAGAGACAGGGCTCAGAGCATCAACCTACTTCTGTCCTCACCATGCGGGTGCTGCTTCTGTGCTGCTTGGTGGCTCTGGCCGGTGAGTATTCATCATTGTTGTTTTTATCTTTACTATTTTAAGGCAATTTATTTCTTTATAATTCTTTTCCCACTAATAATTTACAGTTTTTGTAACGCTATTTTTTTTAAGCATTTTGTCCAACTGAGGGTGGTTCCTAAATGTGTCACTGTAAGGTTAATTCCAGGTAAAGTTTGGTCGTACTTGGTTTAAATAGATCTTGTGTGGAGGAAACTTTGTCCTGGTCTAGACCTGGTTTAGTCCTAGATTAGACCTGGTTAAGATATGAAATACATTTGGAGAATTAGGAAAATATGTGCTCTTGGCCAAAAAGCTCCAACCTCCGACTCAAGTACATTTTGTAGGTGTATGTACTTAACTTAAGGTAGTTTTACAGTGGACATTTTTTACTTTTACTTCCCTTCATTTGAAAGCAGATATCTGTTCTTTTTACTTAATTCAATTTCAATCTGTACTGAGAATAGTACTTTCCATTTGGTTTGAGTTATTTTTAAAACATTCATGGTGATATCCTGCATACAAGTTTTAACTGCAAAAAACAAACACATTTTTTTTGCTATTGTATTTATTAACCTTTTTAAAACTAGTTTTAGAGATTTTTTATGCTCTAGACAAAGAGTGAATGTATGTCCAAAACAAGTCAAAGATAAATTTAATCAGACAATAAATAGTTTTGACGGAATACTTTTACTTTCGAAATTAGTTTTATGTGCTTCTCATATTTCTATATTTTTTGCACCTGTATTTGTACCTATACTTCAATAACTAAACTGAGTACTTCTTCCACCACTGTCGAGCCATTTGTGCAGTTTAAATGCAACTAAAAGCCCTTTACTTTCTTTTTCAGTGTGCCAAAAGAGTTTGCGCTATGGTAAGTCCTTAATTAGACATTACATGGCATCCTTTAGCAAACACGTAATGCTCTGTGGTTGACTTTTACAGACCTCAGCTTGAACCCCAATAAGATCTATGAGTACCAGTATGAAGGATGGGTCAAATTTGGACTGGGCAAACCAAACCATGCCGAATCTGGAGCAAGACTGAAGTGCAATGTCAAGATTTTGGGCGCTCCATCTGACACCTTCCTTCTGCAGGTCCAAAAAATACTATTAACCTAAAAAATGTATCTTCAATAGTACCAATTTTATATACTATGAACTGTTTAGCATCTAGTGTCTGCAATAACAGTAGGATAAAGTAGTAAAAAAAAAAGCTGTAATGATCATCATTGTAGTAGCAAAGATGGCCATACTTCTAAGAAGTAGTGGCAATAGCTTTATAGGAAAAAATACAAAAGTAGCGTTAACCCTGCTCTTTTCTGTTTGTAGTTCTCCAATGTAGTCTTTGAGGAGTTCAATGGCTTCCCGGGCAAGAGTGACTTTGTGGCAGCTAACCAGCTCGCCGAGAAGATCGCTGCCCAGTTGGCGAAGCCCATTGGGTTCACATACTCTGCTGGGAACGTGGGTGAGATCAGAGCTTCCCGCGAGGTGGGAGACACTGTGGTCAACATCGTCAGAGGAATCCTGGGCTTCTTCCAAGTCACGGTCAAAACCAATCAGGATATCTACGAACTTGAAGAGGTGAGAACTGTTTGTTGTTTCTTTAAGTTCATCTTCTTCAAGTACATGTGCTTCTCTCATACCCACATATTGTATGTCCTTTCTTACTTCAACCATACATATTTTGTAGATTGGCATCCATGGCAAGTGTCTTAGCAGCTATGCAACCAAGATAAACAACCAAGAGAAAGTGATGGATCTCACTCAAGTTGTGGATGTGACCAACTGCAGGGAGAAGGCTGCGTTTTACTTTGGGATGGCCACAGCTGTCGAGGACAAAGTCTCCAAGCAGGTCGGTCTGCAGACCTGAGGCATGATTATCATTTTCATTAAATAGTCAAAATTAAGACCATGTTTGTATGCATGTGATGCAGAGAGGCGAGTCTGTCTTCTCAACTGTCAAATACACCTACAACATCAAAGCAACTGAAGAGGCAGGACTCATCACCAAAGCACAAGCCCTGGAACTGCAATACTTCACTCCATTCAATGTGAAAGGAGGCAGCTTCAAGATGGAGGCCATGTAAGATATTTCACTTCAATTTAGATCATCATAGATGTACAACTACAGCAATTACAGAGTATACTATGTTACAGGAAGGAGCTGGTGCTGACCACTGTGAAGGACAAAACTCAGGATGTTCACAATGACAGACAGATGGAGAGCAGAGGAAACATCATTTACAAAGTGGTGAAAGATTGGGCTAATTTACCAGTCATGATGCAGAAGATGGATAACCCTGTACCTAAGGTAACATTCATATCCATTTATTATTGTTGGTATGAAAATGGAAAAGCAGCTCATTGAAACCACTTTACAGGCTACAGAGTTGATCAAACGTCTGGCTCAAGCAAACACACAACAAATCGACAGTGCTACAAATGAAGATGCCATCAAACTGTACCAGCTGCTTCGAGTCATTCCTTTGGAAAAACTGGAAAAGATGTGGGCGGACATGGAAGGGAATCTTAATGAGAGGTCAGTTGGTCTCTAATTTGCACTACTAGTTTCAAGAAGATAGACTTACTTTAAGACTTAGTTTAATGGAAAAAGATTAAGCCTATTTCTTTTTTGCTCCGTAGGAACTGGTTCTTACACACTGTTGTTGAAGTTAATGATGCCAGAATCCTGACTTTCCTGGAACGTCTTTTACGGGAACGAAAATTAAAAACATTTGAAGCCATTACTGTCATTGTGCGAGCATTCAACCACCTCGAGGCAACTCCAGAGCTGCTCAGGATGGCAGGAGTGAGTTAAAGAGACCCATTCTTTGATAATCATACATTTAAATTTGATCATTTTAAAATTCTAACAAGTCTCTTTTTCTTCATCAAGAAATTCCTCACCATGACCTACACTGACCCCATGATAAGAAGAACTGTGGTGCTGTCCTATGGCTCCATGGTGTTTAGGCACTGCGCCTACAACACCCCCTGCCCAGAGGAGGCCATTAGGGTAACTTTATATTGTTTCATATTCAATTTCAGTCAACTAAATATGAAATTCTAACTTACTTTAATCTTTTTGATCTAGCCACTGCTGGACATGGCGGAGGAGAGTCGCAGGAATAACAACGAGATGGAGAAGGTTCTGGTCCTGAAGGCTCTGGGTAACGCAGGTCATCCTCGCAGTCTCAAAACCATCGAGAAGTTCTTGCCTGGTGTGGATCCCAACACAAACCAGGCCGACACCAAAGCACGGGTCGTGAGCGCAGCAGTGCAGGCCATGAGACTTATCGCTACCAGGGAACCTCATGGGGTAAGGACAAGATCAATTGAGACAATTTGCTTTCACGGAAAACTCCTCATAAAGTAGTTTTCCTATAAAAGTAATAACTGTAACATGCACTTTTACTGGTTTAAAAACGGCAAAACTATTACTTATGAACCTGAAATTACATTAGCCGCCATCTACTGCATCATACAGTACATCTACATCATATCAAAGACAGGACTTTTGGGTTTATTACGAAATGGTTTCAATTGTAGGATCTGACAACTCATCTAGGGTTTTTCCTCCTTTCTTCTAAATTCTTTCTGACAGAATAATTGGTTTGAGCAACAAAACACAAAATCATTAATCATCTAATTGTGACAAATTGACAAAAAAAAATTAAAAATAAAATCTTAGTTATATTTTGATAATCATAACCGTTATCTGGACTCTACAGACTCTAAAACATCAAATTGCAACAGACCTTTTTATAACAAAGACATTTTTTATTAAATCAAAATATCCAAAAAGATTAAACCATTTCGGTTTATCATCGCTAACACACTTTGTTCATACATATTCTCTGTCGAGAAGCCTTCAGTCACCATATTCCACATTTTATTTGGTTAAAAATGTGTTTAAAAAGGCTCCACAATACAAATTATTGTTACTAGTGCACTAAACTAATGACAGAAGCACTCATTTTTGGGCGTTTTTATTAATGTGGATATTGATTTGAACGTGTTTACTTCATGGTGATTAAATTACATCTACATTTGTTTCAAAAAATAAAACAATCAAAAGACAGTCAAGTGGATAATTTCCCATTATTATCTACACTAATTCACCTTCCATTTGCCATGCGTCTTCCAGGTACAGTTGAGGACATTGAAGCTGTTCTTGAACCGTGAGCTTAAACCTGAGATCAGGATGCTGGCCCTCATGATCATGTTTGACACTAAGCCCACCATAGCCCTGGTGTCCACAGTGACCACTCACCTGCTGGAGGAGAGAGACATGCAGGTGGTCAACTTCGCATACACATACTTTAAGAGCCTGTCCAGAGCAATGACACCAGACAACCACTTCCTGTGAGTATAAATAAACATACACTAATGTAGAGATTTTTTTTCTTTGGCATTTTTGATTATCGTATTATGGAATTAATGGATGTTTTGAAGATCAAAATTGAGATGAACCAATGAACAGTGTGGGAAGAATACTTGCATACTGTATTCAAATGTATTTTGTAACATATTCCATTGCACATAAAAATGCAACAGTTAAAACAAGGTTTGTTGCACCATTTGTTCTGCATTTATTTATCACTGATTGGAGATGGAAACTAACACAAGCACTTAGTGCAAGAGTGGTTTTCTATTCTTCTCTCTATGCAAGTCTGGCTTCAAACTTCACAATATTAATCATAATCATAGATATTTTTAGTGCATGTATTTAGTTACTTCCCAACACTGTGAATGAAGGATGGTGAACACATTGGTGATTGAGATGATTTACGCTGAAAGAGAACATGACAAAAACACAGATCAAGACATTTCAGACAAATGTTAAACGTGGCACTGTTTATGTTTCTACAGATCTACTGCTTCCAGTGTTGCTGTGAAGATCTTGGCCCCCAAATTTCGGTCTCTGGACTACTTCCAGAGCAGAGCCAGCCGTATGGACTGGTTCCATGGTATGTTTACGAAGACTATGACCTCCTGCTTATTGGTGTTATGAAACCTGCCATGACATACATATCAGTCAATGCTTATTATGAGCTTTCTGATCAGCGTTTTTAATCTATGCCACAATAGTACCAGTGAAAGTGTACATTTCATCATTTCATCTTCATTACAGACGACTACCTCATTGGTACCGCTGCCGAGGCCTTCATTCTCAAAAGAGCTTCACAGGTGATCCCAGCTGAAATGATGGTAAAATGGAACTTCCATTTCTTCGGGAGGATTCTGCAGCTGGTGGAGGTACGCCAAAGTCTAGTGACAAGCACGTAACCTCAACATCACACAACATCAAAATATCTCCCTTCATTCCTCAAGTTCGGTATTCGCCCGGAGGGACTCAGAGATCTGTTCGGTGCCAACATGCCAGAATTCAGAGGAGATATGAGTATGACTGACTTCCAGGCTATTTTTGATATTGTGAGTATTTGAAATGTCAAAAAAAAAAAAAAAAAAAAAAAAAAAAAAAAAGTACAAACTGTTCGTGTTTGTTTATCTCACAAAGTATAATGATCCTGCAGCTCAAAAAGTGGGAAACGCTGCCAGAGGACAAGCCACTGTTAAGCGTCTACACACGCACATCAGGACAAGAGTTTTTCTTCAATGATTTCAACAAGGACTTCGTGGAGAGGATGATGAGGGTAAGGTTACGTAGACAGATTAATCTATGTTACAACAACCGTGAAAGAAATTAAACGCCGCCTTACATCAATGTATTAAACGTAGAGGGAACAGGGCTTGACACTAACCACTCAAGCAAATGCATTACGTGACGTTTAAAATATCATTCGAATTCATAATTAAACATTTATATAGTAGAGACAGAGTGGACAGAGAGGGATTTTTAGGTAAAGTTGTATTCAAGAGCTATAGTATCTGTGGTGGTATCAGCAGTAACAGTAATAGCAGTTTTGTTATGGTGACAGTGGGAGAAGAAAGTATTTTAAAATCTAGCTTGTATGACTTGTATCGGTGGGGAAGCTGAAACGGAGACTGTCAAGCAATGGCGTCTTGTCCGCAGGGAGAAAAAAAACGAATCAAACATGTGTGAATAACTATAAGCACAACTTCAAGTGGGTAAATCAGAAGGGGAAGCAATTCTAATATGGTTGAAAGGTCCTACAAATTTGGTAGTGAAGGATGAGCGTGTATATCTTACATATAAATACACTGTTTTCTAATAGTTTTTGTATAAATAGTTGTTTATTTGTCTTGTGAGTGCAGTTTGGGTCATATACATAGTCTGATCACAGATGCAGAAAACATTTGCCAGTTGCACGCCATCGCTTTTAGTCCTTAAATCGATCAGCAAAAAGGCAACGTCAGCCAAATTCAGCCCTAATTCAAATAATGTGCCGTAGAGCTATGTAATCATTTAAAAAATCTACCCTCCTCTATCTCCAGGTCTTCAGCCCATCTGCGGGGAAAGACAGCTTTATGTGGAGAATGATTGAGCAGATGAGGCAAGGTTTCTCCGTCAGCGGAGTCCTGCCTTTCCTGACAGTTGAAGCTCGCTACATCCAAGCCACAACCCTTGGTCTCCCACTCGAGATTAGCAAATACTATCATGTTGTAAACGGCCTGTCAGTCAATGGTAAGATCTAACGAGGCAAAACGGTCAAGATCCAGGTATAAGTTATCGCATAATTATACACACGTTTGTTTGTTTTTTATCAAAGTTCATGCTACAATCAACAAACAAGCTCCTGAGAATGTTGGAGAGTTGCTTTCCTCCCAGACTGAACTGAGGACAGACGGCTTCGTTGGGTAAACAGAGCAAAGTCCAGAGAAAAATAAATCTGCCAGAAGAAGAGTAAAGCAAACATTGGTGTGCATTATCTGTCCTTTTTTTTTTTAGATACACCAAGAATTTCTGGCTTTTCTACGGCATCAACACCGACTTATTCCAGTCCGCTGTTGAGATTAAGACCACAAATCCTGCTACTATCCCATGGAATGTTGTTGCAAAGCTCAATGTCCCTGAGAGGAAATTCGAATTGGAGTTCCCTCGCCGCAAAAACGAGTTTGAATTCTTCTCTTTCAGGTCATGCACTTTTCAAGCATAACATCATTTTGCAATATTAAGGCTTTCACACAATACTTATTCATGTTCTCAAGTGAATTATTAGTAAATGGTCTGTATTTTATTGTTCCTCACACAGTTCCAATGCATATGCGATCTCAAGGAACATCATTCACCCAGAAGCGGCTAGAAGGATCCCACTTATTCCCGATGAACAGAGTGTGAGCCAAATGACTAACTCTAGAGTAAGTACGCTATACAGTACAGCTGACAACGTTTGTATATCCAGAAACTAATCAGTACTAAAACTTCTGGCAAAATGAGAAACACTACTAAAGTAACGGTACAGAGAAAAACAAAACACAACAACAACAAAATGCAAAAATAGAACAAAATTTGACTTTTCCTATATGGTTTTAGAAGTATCATACTATGAACTAGTACGTGGTAATATTAGAGAAGATACCACTTTTTAGTATCGACCCCTTAATAAGCCATAAGTAAGAACAGACTTAATTCACAATCAACAAATGGTTTATTAATAATTATTCAGGCTTAGTAACTACTTCATTAAAGGGTGGCGTTTTATTTATGTGTTAACGTATTAATTACGTTTTACCAAGCCTGAATTATTCTTGGTAAATTAGATGTTTGTACATGCTTTAGTAAGTGTAGTTATTATAACCAACTACTGTTATATACAAATTCATTATCATTGCAATATGAAAATCTAAATTGAGTTTGCACTTTTATTAATGTGACAGCGCTACTACAGATTCTGAAGCTGGTAAATGGTAAATAAATGGTTGCCATTTCTATCTTGCAGTTGTCTGAGCCGAACAAGTGGCATCCAGTTAAGAAGATGTGCTCCAAGAGCACCATCTTTGGAGTTTCCCTGTGCTCAGAGTACGAGCTGAGGAGAGTGTACTACCAGGAGGAGTACCCACTATACTACTTCCTCGGGTTCACACACTTTTCCCTCAAAATAGCACCAGGTACTTCAGTTTTTTGTAAATATGAGAGTAAAATGTGTATCAGAAAAATGAGACAATCAGCAATTAGTTCAAACGTTTTTCCAAATTGAAAACTGCTGGTAAAATGTGATAATTACCATCATCAAAACTAAAAGCACTGAACTGCACTACACCCCACTGCGTTTATTACAAGACAGTGACTACAGCTAACGTATTTATTATTTTAAAAAATTACATATTTTATTCCTTCCCAATTTTGTATTGTTGCTTTTAATTATGTTTCAGTCCAGGAAGCTACTGCTGTTGATAAGATCCGCCTGGAGATTAACGCAGCCCCGAACGCGGCTTCAGAGGACGTGCGCCAGCTCCTCAATAATCTGAGAAGGATGTCCAAGGTCTGAACAGGCTTTACCCTCTCTGTCTGCGGCACTCAAATCTGCAGCGACTTCCATTCTTCTCATTCTCCATTGTGTTCACAGGAGGTCCACTCATCCAGCAGCCGCACCTCTCGCGAGCAGCAGGACAGACCATCAAGAGTAAGCTATAAACAAGAGTTGTTCAATGTAAAGCTATACATCTGAAATGATCTGATTACATTCTGATATATACAATATGTAAGTATAATCTAATATTTGATGTGGATGTAAACACTCAACAATATTTAGATCTCAAATTAAACAAAAATTACAGGCCATGTAAATGTAGCCAGCGTGTACATTTAATGGTTGACAAATATAGGAATTGAAATTCAAGTATGATTGGCTGGATGTAAATTATAGCTAGTTCTTAATTGTATAACATATTTCAAAGCTCATACATTGTTAATCACTTATTGAGAACATTACTCATTTAGATTTCCACATATAAAAGGAGTCTGACATATGGTATTGAATATGAAGCGTTACAAATCATTGATTCTTGCTCTGTTCCAACTTGATTGAGATGTCTTGCATTCATTGTTTTTCATGTTTTATTATGTATATAAAGAATAGCATTATACATTTTTAGGTTCCGTTTTCATTTACATTTGACATCACAATTTCTTCAGTATTGTGCCTGTAAATATGACTGATTACTGATGTTAGATGTCATTTAATCTTCTCCATGGAACCCCCAGGGCATGGAGGAGTCACCTGTGCCAGTGCTGAACTTCAAAGTGCTGGCCTTGGGTCAGAAGACCGAGGGCTTCGATGTGTCCTTGTTCTACACACCTGCAGGGAGAGGGCCAGAGCACACAGCTCATCATGAAGCACATCGGACAATCCACCAACTGGAAGATGTGTGTGAACGCCGCTGTGGCTGCAGAAGCCAAGGTGACACCATCAGACTGAATGATCGCATGTGTTGAAAATACAGTAGAATTCATTACACCCGTAATTTCATATTAATGGTAAGGAAAATCATTTTTTAGAGGCAAAAAAATACTCAAACGTTAAATCCAAACCATAGCAGCGTTTTATTTTGGCTTGAACCACAGAAATATATATTAGACTTGGGCTTCACAATACCAGAGAGTGGTTACCCCATGTATGATGTTCATGGATCTTACTTACAGTAGTTCTTTTCAATAATTCACTCATAAAATCTCACTGTAATATTGTGTTTGGATGAAATCAATAGTGAGAACATCAAAGGCAGTATGTGCACAGGAGTTGCTTGGGTAATGATTGCCCTCACTTTGTTTGTTCTAGGCTCAGATCGCATGGGGAGCAGAGTGTCAGTCCTACGCCGTGTTTGTGAGGTCTGCATATGTATCTGGCAACAGGCCAGAGCTGAAGGCCGTCTTCCACTGGGACAAGGTGCCAGAGACCATGGTGGAGAACGGAAGGAGGTGAGTTGAAAGGAGGAAAATGGTGCATTTAAGATATACTGTAGTTTGAGATGAATAAAAACTGAATAATGATTTTTGCACCCCAGCAAGCAGGAAACAGTATATAATAGAGGGGAGTGTTGTCATACATATGCATTGTTAACGGAGCTTTTTCCCATTCTCAGAATTGCCAAATACATCCCAGGTATGGCTTTCCTTCTGGGCTTCACCCAGGAGGAGGAGAGAAATGCCATGCAGGAGGTTTCTGCATCAGTTATTGCTGCTTCAGCAGACAGCATCGATGTGAAGATTAAATTCCCAGAGGTACGGATGTGAAATATTCTCCTCCTTCATATTTATGCATCAGTCTCTTTTTGCATATATCTCCTCCTGACTACTGCATTTAGACTAATGTCTCTCCTGCTGTTGCAGCTTACACTGCGCCGTGAGGCTCTGCCTTCTCCGATGGCATTTTCCAGAAACAGAACAATAAACAGCACACCACAGATATAGACACACTCAGTGTCATGGTAAGGGATCACGTTCACTTTTATGCAAACTGGCACAAAACAAGTTTGAGATCTTTAAAATGTTTTTCTGTTGTAGGAAGACATCCAAGGCCAGATGGAAGATAAAACTGCAAAAAAATATCCCCGCAGAACATGAGCAGTCATTCTGACGACGTCACCAGTTTCAGTTTGATTTGAATACACATATTTGCTCTCCACAGCATTCTGGCTTGTTTGCTCAGCGATAGTATTGTACGTCAAATAATTAAAATGCAAAGCAACAGTAACTTTTGGTTGTGCCTGGTGTGTTTTTTACCATTTTCTATTTACCACTATCAATGATGACATAATATGGTTCTCTACAATCGAGTAATAGTCTTGTAAACTTTTATCTGACAATGATAGCTTCTAGTTGTAATTGTAAAACTGATGAAACCAGAGGAAACCTTACGATCTACTTTTCATTACTCCATATTTGAAATGAAAAGCAACACCTTTTGATAGATGACGCAAGTAAGGGGGATTGTATTCTGTTTTTATAGCCATTACAGAACATAATTTGATTTGTCAGATGTATAAAAGATCCCGTTCAGTTCAAACAGTCCTGCCAGCTTTGTCTTTTATGCAGGGGAAAAAACTGTCAGCTGCTCCCCGTTCTGCAGTGATTCAGTGTTATTGGTCATTCTGAGAGCAGTGAAATGGATCATAAAGTCCTGTTTGTGGAGGCACAGAGATGCTAACAGGGTTTGGCTGACCTGCTGTGTTTGTTTGGTCACACAACATGTTTGCAGAAGTTAGCACACACAGTCAGTATGCAACCCCAATAGTTCACTCTGACAAAGTGTTGGTGCCCTTTGGAAACGCCGGTCACTGACAACAAACACTACATGTAAATAAGAGTATGTATTTACAACAAACAACACACAAACACACACATTAGGGGTGGTGGAAGAGAAGTTAGTGTTAGAGTCACACAAAAAAGGTCAACTTGTAACAATTTGATTTTTAATGGAAATGCAGTAAACCTGGACAAATCTGGATGTTTACTTTGGACTATATATTTTCTTTAGATGTCTTTTGTCGTCCAATTTATTTCGGAATCTTATTTTTTACCCCCAGTGCTCCCTTTGGTCCTGTTATGTTTTTTGTGTTATATTATACAATTAAAAAAAGATCGCCAAAATGTACATAACAACCACTGTATTTCCTTTATTTATTTTTTTAGGATGTTTTTGCCCATAGGCTTTATTACACTGGAGTATAGTATAGGCTGAAATGGGGATGAGACTGGGGAAGGACGGACAACAAATTGCCGTTACCGGACTCAAACTCACAACTGCTCGAAGCGGCACACAACATGCAATTTCACACAAGGTGGGTGAGGGGCATTCAAAAGAAATGTGCCGAAAGTTGTTCTTAAAGTACACATATGAAAATGTTACTTTAATGAAGTTTCAACCATGTTCCCTCGTCAAAACATATCAGGAGTTGCATTTAGCTTCAGTCACACCAGTTTGATGTATCCTGTTTAGTAAGTGCTCTCCCGTCAGCTTCAGAAAACACCTCAATCTGAATTTCACAGCTTTGTTATGTCATACGTCGAGCCCTGAAGACCATAAATCATCACCAGACTCGTTCTGAGCATTTCAGCTGTCACATCACAATCATTACAACCGCGTGGCTTCATTAGCATGTCAAAGGAAAGCAAGCATTTGATTATCTCACCTATGTTATTCCCTCTGCAGCCAGTAGATGGGGTCCAGAGGCAATTCTGACATGGGAAGTGACAGCATTTTTCTTTTTTAAATTTTTTCATAAGAACTAAAATAGAAGATACTCAAGAGCATATTCAAAATCCATTAACAGTACAAATAATGCATACTGTTTCTCCATTAATGGTATTAGTTGTCAGTCAGTAGTGGTTTATGTAAGCCCTCAGGCAAATTATTTTGAATTTATGGAAATTATCTCGTTTGAATGTTATGCTTTCTCTTATTGACAAAAAAACCCCGAAAATGATGTTTATGCCACACTTTCATAAATTCAAAATAATTCAATATATTGTCAACCTCTAATAATGCATGTCATCTAAATTGATCGAGAAAAAAAATCTCCACATTTACTGATGTGTGCATATTTCAGCTCTGTCATGTCAAGTTGTCCTGTATGTTATCTGTCAAGGGTGGGACAGGATACAATTACCACAAGACGAGACAGGATGCAAGATTGAGTTCACGAGAACGAGGCAAGACATGTTTTTGACAAAATAAATAAAGTGTGCCATTAAATTTACAATATTTGTCGCACAATTTCTGATTTATTTAGATTTGTAGCAGTTTTTTTTCTACCATGACCTCTGAAATATATGTAACTTGTCAACAGTAGCATGCAGTGACTTTTATGGATGGGCAAGCAGACTTGGGGTATTCATCAATATTTAATGGATAACATTTGCACACAAAAGTGAAAAAAAAGAACTAAAGGTAAGTTTCAAACCACGGTCTCCCGTGTGAAGGGTGAACGCCTATCCTATTGAGCTAAACTCCAATACCTGTAAAAACATGAATGGAGTAAATAGTCTCACTTCACCGACCAATTCATGACACAAATTAGCACTCTGTTATTAAAGTACTGCCTGTATTTCGAAATCACGTCTAATCATTAGTAGCGTGAACAGAGCCTTAGCTACAAAAATAATTGTCTCTGAAATAAAGTTTTTAACATCCAATATTCCCCACACAGGTTTACTCAATGTGGCTTGAGCATAGATCCATGGGTTTGAGGCTGTGTGGTCCTCAGGGTGCATGGGCAGACTTCTAAAACAAGCTGCTCCAAAAACTCATATTATAGGGCGGAGCATGGCCGGGCCTCTGAACACGGCCCCAGAATGGAAAGGGGCAGGAGAAGAACAGTACTGTTCAGTACTGCTAATACTGCAGTACTGAGCAGTACTGCTTAGTGGCCACTAAAAGACATCGTGACTTCAACCAAGCTTCAGCAGCAGAAGTGAGGGGTCTTATTTGTATATATATTTTTGGAACAATTTTATTATAGTTGTGACACATGATCATTTTAAATTTTATTGGTCAATCACTGCTAGCCTTGCCCTGACCGCACGCCACTGCTTGCCAGCACTTAATCCATGCTTTGTTATTGCCAAATGTAAACACAAACATCTCACAAGATCTTTTCGCACACAATGTGCACAGTCTTTTTACTTGGATTTCAAGAGATTTCAAGATCGGTTTATTTTTGTCCTGAAATGAAAACCCCGGGGGAAATACCTAAAACAGATTAGGAACATGACATAAATACTCGAAAAATACATGAAAACAACTCCATAAACAACTACCAAACAATTATTTTGTGGCATAAGATCTTGTTTCAGCTCTATTATCTGTCTATTATCTGTATTCGGAAACAGAATAGGAAAAAAAATACCATACATAAAATTCCACATAATCACATTTGTCACCAGCAAAGTGTAATGATTCCAGAGTCAGCCCAACTATCTCTTTTCGCTATTCTCTCTGTGAGTGATCGGACCAGATTATTTCAAAGTGCAAAAAGAAGACATCGCTATCAAAAGCCAACCACTGAGACTGAATTGTAATAGGACTATTATGTCGCATTTACATAAGCGAGATCCTCTGAGCTCTCGAGTGCAAGTGTGAGGAGAAGAGCATTTTCACGTGTGTCATCTCACAGCCTTACGGCACACCCTGACCTTGTGTTGATGTGACCTGTGAGGAAAAATAAGAGGAAAGTATCAGTGATTTGATCAGATTGTTTGGAGACAGAGGGAGTGATCTTTTGCCTTTTTAGTCCAGCTGGGTGTTTGTGATGAACCTCATTTTGCAGAATGCATTGAATTAGACCATTAACTGTCAGTAGAAGCTTATGTATGTGTTAATGCCTATAATCATACAGTAAAATGTAAGGATATAATTTACTAAAAACATTCTTGGACATGGGTTAGGGTTCAAGGGGAAATGGTGTGAAACTTGCAAAAGCTCAAACCTTTTCAGTATCTGTATAATCTGAACAAGTATTTAACCCAAACTGCACACACAAGAACACAACTGCACTGGAGTTCATGCAAAAACAACTACTTATACAGAAACGTACTGTATTATATAAAAAGGCAGCTTCAACTTATTATTCACAATAAAATAATGATTCGACTGATACAAACTTTGGTCACCATCGACAGATTCATTGACCAAACGACTAAAGCCATAGTAAAATCTATGATTCAATTACCCGGTCGATAATAAGCGGTTTGGTATTGAGAAAACAGCCAGATCTTATGTAGCGCCTGTGCTGAAATGTGAGCACTAGAGGGCAGTGTTCATCGGCTGTTCCAATGAGGGTTGTGTAGGTTTCAAAAGAGAATATTAAAGCAGTTGATGACATTTTGAGGAAAACAAAAGCGAGTAATGAGAGGGTTTTTGGAATACATTGCTTTACATGGATATTTTCATCAAAAGCCGTGTGGATTTACTCTCTTCTCTCCATGACAATGCCATTTGCCTGGAATGTTCCAATGAATGGCATCCAATCAATCAATCAATCAATCAAAATGTGTTCGTAAATCACAATTCATACTGATACAATGGATAAATTCAAATCACAACGTAATTTTAAATCGCAATATTTAAAAAAAAAAGGAAAGTATAAATAGTCATTTTAAAATTAATTGAAAGGAAATGTATTCAGTCATAGGCAAAACTAAATATGTATGTTTGGTGCCTGAATTAAAACATTCCACTTTTCAATCTTTCATTTTGTTAAGTTACATGTTTTGTATACTAAAATTACTTAAAAACACACATTCTTACCGTAAGCAGGGTCGCTTCTCCACAGATCAGACCTGCTTGGCTCCATGTGAATAGATCATTTGAATGCCTTACTGTGGAAAATTTCGATGGACACACTAGAAATGTTACACAGTGCACCTTTAATACTTGTCCTTGAAATAATGAGATGGTTGTTGCTTTAATATTCATCTGTATTACAGATTTATGAGGGACAATTTGTGTACCACAGAGATGTCACGTTTCAAACTCAATTTTGTCTCGATACGGGATATGAAGTTCAATACCACAGTTTTTTTAGTTACCATGTGAACTTCTTATATAGATAGAACATAATTTGTAAATCTGGTCTTGTTTAGGACTTTATGAGATAAATCAATAATCGAGATTATTCGGGTCAGAATATAATCGTAAGAACTAAAAAATAATAATCGTGATCTTTATAGAAGCAAAATGAAGTCTTTATAGTTAAATCTAGCATCCAAAGAATAGAGCTAAATGTAAATAACTTTTTTTATCTGGTTGTTTTTGTCACATTTAACTTTATTTTGTCTTTCAGAAAGTTTAATTTTGTAAAGCCGGTCACAAACTTGAGGAATAGTAACACGAGAGACCACGGGAATTAAAGAAACTGAAAGATTTTACTGTTGTTTAGTCCCAATCACGTTAAATCGCGATGTTTTTTCCCACAATAATCGTAACACTAAAATGTTATATCGGGACATCCCTAGTCCTGTCTATACTTGTTACCTAGTTCTGATGTCACTTGATAGGTCTTGATACTGTTGATAACCCTCGTATCGCACCGTGAGCTGTTGTGACAAAGCCCACCCGCCTGACACCACTATAGTGACATACGAATGAGGTTTTGTCAATGAAACGTGCATTACATCATTTTCATTTGTCGATCACGTCGATACGCTGCAAACCCATCTCTCTTTGTTTCAGATTTGGTAAAAGCCAAGGGGAGCGAGGGCGTCACGCAGCAGATGTGAGGGGGTGAGACTCATTATCCGCCTGACATTATCTGTGACATTATCAAGTGGGCACACCTTGTCACGGACACTTCACCACTCCCACCGAGGGCCCCGCTGCGTACCCCGCACATCACTGCACTCAGCTCATCTCAGCCCATCTCAGCCAATCATCTCCACACACCAGCTCACCAGACCAGTCACCAGGCAGCTCTACACTGCACACGCCCGAGCAGGGGAGCTGAGAAGTGCTATTTTCAACTGCGGCCATGTTGGGAACGTTTTCAGAGGAAATCACGCGGAAGCAATGGTGGAAGAAGTATTCAGTGTTGTTGCTGAAGTAAAAGTTAGTACTCAAGTAAAAGTAAAGGCAGCAAAATACAAAAATGTACTTCTTCTTCTGTTGTGAAGAAGGTGAAGAAGAAGAAGGTGAAGAAGAAGAAGAAGAAGAAGAAGGTGAAGAAGAAGAAGTAGAAGAAGGTGAAGAAGAAGAAGCAGGTGAAGAAGGTGAAGAAGAAGAGGAAGGTGAAGAAGAAGGTGAAGAAGAAGAAGCAGGTGAAGAAGTGAAGAAGAAGAGGAAGAAGAAGAAGAAGTGAAGAAGAAGGTGAAGATGAAGAAGGTGAAGGTGAAGGTGAAAAAGAAGAAGGTGAAGGTGAAGAAGAAGGTGGTGGTGAAGAAGAAGAAGGTGAAGAAGAAGGTGAATGTGAAGAAGGTGAAGAAGAAGAAGAAGAAGAAGAAGAAGAAGAAGAAGAAGAAGAAGAAGAAGAAGAAGAAGAAGAAGAAGAAGAAGAAGAAGAAGAAGAAGAAGAAGAAGAAGAAGAAGAAGAAGAAGAAGAAGTAAAGGTGAAGACGGTGAAGAAGAAGGTGAAGGTGAAGAAGGTGAAGAAGAAGAAGAAGAAGAAGAAGAAGAAGAAGAAGAAGGTCAAGGTGAAGAAGAAGGTGAAGAAGAAGAAGAAGAAGAAGAAGAAGGTGAAGAAGAAGGTGAAGAAGAAGGTAAAGAAGAAGGTGGTGGTGAAGAAGAAGGTGAAGAAGGTGAAGAAGGTGAAGAAGGTGAAGAAGGTGAAGAAGAAGAAGTGTTTGTCAGACAAATCGCAATAATTTGACAATGTCATAATCTAAGATGGAGGGCACGGGCCTGTGTTACTCTATTGAGGATTTACACATTTAAAAGACAAAACAGAACGCTCTAATGTTGATCCTCATCATTATTCGTAAGTGATTTGCTCCACAAACTTGTCATAATACTCTCATGCCTGAAAGTAGTTTGAGCTGACAACAAATAAGCCTTTGGAGTTGAATAATTGTGGAAAAATAATAGCACATGCTGACAGAGAAGATGTTGAACTTCATGCCGTTTCTTGTTTCATGAGAATAGGTCCGGTAATTACAGAGATATGAACCATAAACCAGGATGAAAAATCCTCAATCTGACAGTTAAGCAGCAAATTCTACCATGGAGCGAAGACCTCAATTTTGGCTAAATCGTTCAGCCCTATTATTCGATTAACCTTTATTTAACCAGGTGAGAAACCCATTGAGATCGAGACCTCGTTTTCAAGGGTGACCTATTGCACAGTATGGCATTAAACATGTCCCCAGACGACGCCAGCAAGCCAAGTTACAGCTGTGGAGAAGCGACCCCACTCACAGGATGCAAGGCTCCGAGCAATAAAAACATCTATAATTCAAACATACTAGATACTTACAGTACGTTTCATCTCCATGGAGACTAGCAGGTTGCGGACACTCCTTCACAAACGTTACATAGTGCACAATTAAGTCAAGCCAGGACCATCTAACATAAGAGTTTGAAGTTATTCTTTATGTACCTGTTGATTTTTTTTTCCAACTAGAGGAGTGAAACAATTGTCTTATCTAGTTATTTTAGCTTCCGCGCATATGTTTGAAATTGTGATTTAGGCATTGCTTTTGCTGGCATGGGATACTCGCAGATGAGGACTAATCTTCATGGCTGCATCACAGTTTTGTAAAAAGCATTATCCATCTTGAACAGAAGTCACAATATGGCAATAAATTCTATATTTCTGAGGCAGATGATCCGTCTGCTGTTTGAGTTGCAGCACCTGGTCTCTCAGTAAACTGTTTGCATGCTGAGATGGGATCCAGCCCCGAGCCCTGCTTCAAAACCTCCATTGAAATAAAACTGATGCATTATTGACTCAAAGTTTTGAAATGCTGCTGATAAATTTCAAAACTGCCATACCTTTTCACGGATGCTCTTTCCTTTTCCAACTGCCACATCAGTTGAATTCTGGATTATAGGTTTGTGTGTGAATATTTCACACCCGCGTTTCTAAACAGTAAGTTAGGAAGTCGTATTACTTGTGCTTCATTATAACGCGAAGGGAAATAGTGCTGATATTGTGCTGAACATAGAAGTTTGGGGCGCAAGTAGAGCTGCTTACGTCAGGCGTTTGCTGTTTTCTGTTTGTGAACTGTAAGGCAATAACTACAGGCCATAAAGTGTTGTGGAAAATGTTTACACCAATTTCTGTCGCAGGGACGGAGTAGCTTTGGGTGGCGAGGAATACAAAACGCAAAGGACCTAAATAACGTATAGGAAGGAATATCATAAGAGGTA
The DNA here is from genome assembly GCA_015082035.1 of Chaenogobius annularis. Classification (NCBI taxonomy): domain Eukaryota; kingdom Metazoa; phylum Chordata; class Actinopteri; order Gobiiformes; family Gobiidae; genus Chaenogobius; species Chaenogobius annularis. The sequence continues at coordinate 232,450 of BJKM01000254.1, forward strand.
CAGTCGAAATGCTTTAAGCTAAATATGAACAAAATACTGATCTTGCATTTTAGGCCAGTAATGAGGCGGAAGTGTTTAGTTGTGAGTTGGTTTCATTGGTTAGGAATCCAGGAAGTTAAATGACTTCTTAACGGTTATCTTGTCGTCGAATAGTCAAATTCATATTTCTATTACACACCGAGATATTTTAAATACATTATCAACCAAATAAAGGTTGGAATATGGTGACTGAAGGCTTATAGACAGAGAATATTGTATAATAAGTATATTAATAATAAGTGCTATATAATAAGTGCTTAGTTGATAAAAGTCAAAACAATTTTATTCTATTTTTTATTTAACAATGCCGTAGTCTTTGTTATAAAAAGGTATTTTTGTAAGTGTTTAGAGACTGTAGAGTCAGGATAACATACAACAATGATTATTTTTGTAGTTATTGATTACTTGTTGCAGCCCTACTATTATATTTCTTTGTTTTAATAATATTGATGCAAAAATCCTTCATGAAATACATACAATATATACAATTTTCATCAGTGAAAATGTTATATCCATCAAATTATATTCAATTAAAACTTATTTTGATATGAAATCATTCCAAAGCCCCCCAACAACTTCTTGCACAATCCTTGGTCAAGACGGTTCTAGCTTGGTGTAAATGTGTCTATTCTAAAAGTGAAGAGATGCTTGAGTGCACAATGGCAGCTCAAATGTCAACCTTTAGTGCAGTTTAAGCCACCAGACCCACACTAATGAACCCTTCTACAAGGAGTTCTATATGGAACTACCCAGCTGAGATCAGAAGTTCATTATTTCAGCCATCGCCTTTACTCTACTCTACTCTTTCAAAAGTTGTTAAAGGTCCCTCTTTAAATGTAAAAAGTAGTGTTTCAGGTTGTATGGTGGTTCTACATTGGTATTGGTCATTTAGTAGTAGATTCGACAAGTTTTACAATGCCTTCTTTCTTTTGTGGTGATTTCACATTTTTGATTTTGTGTTTTAAGTCCGCTGTAACTTCCATCTAGAACTTTACACTTCTACTTGTCAAATGATATTTTAACTAACATGATGTTTAATCTATACAAGACTTTGCGAACTTCCACTTTTGCCAATAACATTCACTCATTTACGCTGATATTTTCCTAATTTTACTTGCTACAGGCAGTGCACTATATTAATATGGCAGATTTCATACCAGAATACATCCTCTTTCCATAATCCATCCGCAAATGTGAAATTAACTACCAGGCAATTCCAAAACTACTGAAGGGTACATATTAATTTGTAGCTTTCAATGTACACATCACTAAATCAATACAGATATGTCGGAGCTTTGAAATTTCTTTTTTTCCCAAATAGCTTTCATGCTGTGCAACATTATTTTATTTCAATGCAACCCTGATTGGATAAACACTAACTCGGGCAATGAAACAGTCCTTTGATCCAGCTCTCTTTTTGTGGTTCTCTCCCTCTCAAATGATCAAACATAATCGTTATTCCGTTTACTATTTAAAGATTTGCATTAAGGTAACAGTAGGGGGCACTGTTGCTTTAACCAGTGACGTACTGCCAGGGACGTCACTTGTGCATCCAGCTATTTTTACATCTTGTGAAATTTGGATGCTACTGTTCAGATCAGATCAGTGTAGTGCTCCTTTTCAAATCCAGACAGTACATACAAGGGGCATTTCACTTCACCAAGTTCTCAAATGTATACAATGGAATTTAGCAGAGCAATTCTTTACAGTCAATTCAAGTTCTCCTGTTCTTCCTTTGCTCTAAATGCAAATATAATATAAATTCATATCAAATTGAGGAAGAGTGAAATGGTCCAGAGAAAGAGCAGTGGTGAGAAGCATTTCCACATTGAATTGGCAGCCAAGACTACAGTTATTCTTCTTATGGGCCCAGAAAAGAAAAGCCAATGATCCTTGTGCCTGTGAAGAGTGTTGCCACGGTAACCACTCAGTTTATCAAGGTTCCTCCGGCCGAGAGATCTCAAGATGCCAGCGATGTTAAATGTCCGTGATTGGGAATAAAGCACGGCAATTGTTAACTGTGAATGCAGTGAAGCGAGGCTAGTTCCATATGTCTTTGTCGTCTTAATAATATCCCTTTCCGTAAGCTAAAATGTGTGGTATCTGGATAAGGCCTGATTCTGCTGGTATGAGGGGGTTCAGGGTGATGGGTGATTAGCAATTAAATTCAAAGTCAAAGATTGCTTTTTTTGATAAAAACATCATGTACCAGGCCGGGGAAATCACAGGGTCTTTCACAATTTGATACGATAGATGGCTTAGGACTGTTAATTAATAACACTATTTGGTAATATAGCTTCTTTGAAAACGAAACACCTGCAATCTAAAGGCTTACACATTTCCATATTATGCATTTTCAATGTGGGAACTATGAAAAACCAGGGCTGTTTGGTTGACTCACCCCCACTCAACCACACATGAGCAGTGTTGGTTAGCTTTACTTTGAAAAGTAACTAATTATGTTACCTCGTTATTGTCCTGGAAAACAAACACGTTACATTATTGCACTACTGTTATAAATGTAACATTACCAATAATTAACATATATATAACCTATAGTGTTTGCCAAAAATCAATTTGCGTTGTTTATTTTCGCACAGCAAAACGGATGTAAAACCTGACGTGAGTCCTTAATTGGTTTGGACTTTCTCCTCCGAACATGAGGCTGCCATTACTGTTTTTAACACTACTGATGCAAAAACAAAACCTAACACAAGGGGGCAAGCCTTGGCTTTCCCACAAACACAGTAACATAATCATCAAACTATCAAATAGACAAGCAGCGTAAATGTGTTTGACTGAGCTTATTCTATATATTTTAAGTTGACAGATTACCACAATACAATGACATACAATAAGCACGTGTAGGTCTGCCCTAAAAAATGTGTGGATTAGCAAGAGCACAATAGAACGCGCTTGTTTTAGCACTGTAGTTTATCTAAATCAAACTCACCACATCGCTGTGACCCTACATTAACTCCCCAGATACAAAATAGTGGTTATAACGAAGGAGGAGTTTTTCAAAACGTGCATCTGAAAGTTACGAGTTGCGCAATGTGCAAGCTCACAACACGCCGAGGGTTTGCAGCCGCGGCTGTGAAACAAACATTATGGGGGGGGGGAAAACACCAAACCCATTGCGAGCCACAACCCTTTACAGTCATTTTTTTCTACTACTTGTTCCCGTTAGGGGTCGTGGGTTGGGCCTTAGGCGGGGTACACCCTGGACAGTGGCTCTCACCATTCACTCTCACACTCTTTCACTAGGGCCAATTAACAGTTGCCAATTGACCTAACACATGCATGTCTTTGGACGGTGGGAGGAAGCTGGAGAACCCGGAGAGAACCCACGGTAACACGGGGAGGACATGCAGACTCCACCCAGAGAGATCATGTGATGTAATGTTCGCCCAGGAATCTAACCCATGATTTCCTTCTTGGGAGGTGAGAGCTCTGACCGCTCTGCCACCGTGCACCCTAAACCCTTTACATTATAATCTTATTTCATCAAGTAAAAAATAAGTGAACTTTGAAAAATTAAACTGGAAGTTAGATATTGAATTTTGATATTTTATTGCAAATATGCACTGTCGAGCGTGTGGGTATTGTAGTGTTTTTGAGGTTTGTTCTTGATGCGAGCTGCAGAATAAGTCGAACCTGATTTATTTTTTAACCACCTTTTCTTGTGTGAAATAAAATTAAATATAGTACACATGATATTCTTCAATATATATTTTACAGAAACATATTTTTACAACTGCATTCGATTACTACCTGCACAAGATGCTTATGAAATATTGAATTATGGGTTAATAATCAAACAGTAAAGATTTTAACTGTATAACATAAACAAGTTTCTCTTCTTGCTTCAAATGAGCAACAACTTCTGTGAAATATTGATACAGCATCCCGATTCCTGCATTATCAAAAGTCTTACAGTTCCACAATATATAAGAACATTATTTTTACACCCCTGCCCGCACTGTACCTGTTGAACCCAGCCTTTATGTAGTCAAGTACTTTGTGGTTGCCATCACAGTTAAAGAGTCAAAGAGAGACACAGTTGTCACACTGCTGTTGAATTTGGCTCCAGAAAAAAAAAACAATATTCATCCTATTGTACTTTTATATCTTCATTCATTCCAATAGGCTGCAAGGGCCAAAGAGCAAACTTTTGATTTAGCTTAGAAAATTATCCCTTTATTTCTAAGCCAATACGACCCACTGAGATCAGGTAATTATACTTTATTTCTACTTTGGTACATTCTTTTTACATGTTGCACTTGGAAAGCTTTATTATCACACTAAAGGCTCTACAGAGACCACAATGCATCATAATATGGTCATTATTGTCCTCCGGGACTCCCCTTTGTAGTCATATTGTTCATGGCAGACATAGCATTTAGTCTCATCATGGCAGTTCACAGTAATTAAGCACCTCTTCTAACTAATGAAGGGACTTAAGAGTTCGCGAAGGAAGAGGTACATTTAAAACACAGTGCAAAGCAATTAACTTTCTTGCCTAAAATTTTTCTAGACTAAATTATATTCTCTCATTTCTGCATCAATTACCTGTGAGATCAAAATGGAGCTAAGTGGTCATTGTTGGAGGACGTTATCATGCGTTTGATCTCCTACACACATAGAGCTGAGAGAAAAAAAACATGCTTGAGATAGCGGCTATAATTAAAGTAGTTTGGGTTGATAATGCCTAAAACAATTTTATATATATATATATATACATACACACACACACACACACACACACACACATAGATTCACAAAGCAACCAAACCACAATGTGTTTAACAGCCACAACTCACAACAAATGTGTGTTTTCAGTCATCATTATTTTCCGCAGTGGTTTAGAGAAGTACCACAATAAATTATGACTGTGTCACCATGATGAATTGAAGAAAGCGTTCTGGTTACTGCGAATAATGTACTAGACATATTTCTGCATGTCTGATGTCACATACATAGAGGATATGGCTTTTTTCCTCTATGTAATTTTTTCCTCTAAGTAATTGGCAACATGTCAAATCCAATCTCAATGAATAGCAGATATTGAAGTAATGGTAGTAATATTAATAGTATTAGTAGTGGTAGCATGTGGTAGTGGTAATAATAATAGTAATGTAATATAGTATTGTTTGGGATGTGGTCTCCTCCCCTATGCCTAAAATATAAGGAAATATATTGTCATGCGCATAATGAAATTACATTTTCATTCCCCGAAAAACAGGAAACGAAAATTAATAGAGAAAATGATTAGCAAAGAGACTACAGAGACATGAGAATAATAATCTGCCTTGACAAACTTTACAATGACACAAGTGAAATGTGCCAGGACCAGGTGCCAGAGACGATTTATCATGGCGCACTGAGCGCCTGTTTACTGGTCTGTGCCAACATGTCGCTTTTCTCACCTAGCTCCCAGCTCCTGCACTCTTCCAGTGACAAAGCCGACCAATGTGCATCAATGTGTTAAATAGCAGCTTCATGTGGCTATCATCACCTTATGTCTTTATCGGTCGGCTTTGGGAGGACTACAAAGACGGACCAGTGTTGCATCGGAAAATACATAGACTGTGGAGAGAGCAAAAATCAGCCATAATATTATGAACACCTGCCCACTTTGGTTTCAGAAATAATAAGCTGTGTATTTCATCTTTTTATCTGGACACACAATAAATATTGAGCCAAAAGAGTTGTTCCAGTCGATATAGTTTTTTATTATGTTGACAAGTAGGGCTGCAACTAACCACTATTTTAGTGGTTGATTAATCTGTATTATTTCTATTGTACATTAACCAAATCAAGGTTGAAATATGAGGAGAGAAGGTTTCTAGTTAGAGAATAAGTAACAAGATTATTATCTATTATTGAGGAAATTATAATTTTTTGACATTTTGATCAAATATTGCTGCTGTCTTTGTTATAAAGGGTATTTCAGCAAGTGTTTTAAAGTCTGTACAGTCCAAACAAATATGATGATCAAAATACAACTACAATTGTGCTTTATAGTCAACTAATCGGAACTAGTTGATTTATCGTTGCAGCCCTAGCGAAAAGCCTATGGCTTATTTACTACACCTGGTGCCAATAAATATAAACAGTAAGTAAAGTAGTTTTTACTAGTTACTTATATTAGGTTTTAGCATCAGAATCAGCATTTGGTTTGGTTTAGAATCTAGAATACATTCTGGGATGAACAAGGAGTAATTGGTTGGTTTCACAATGGTGTATTGTCATTCCTGTGCCTTATATTTTGTCCCTCAAGGCAAACATAATATGTATGCACAGAAATCTGTAAGCTTCTGCCAGCAGGGTGTGTAAGCAAGTCTTAACCGCATAATTGAATATTTACTTTCTAATCCATGTGTTTAATCCAAACAGTTCACATGAATATTGGTTTACCCTCTTCCACACTAGTGTTATTGTAATGATTTACAGTATTAGTACATGACAAATCTGCATGGTGGTGCAGAAGTACGGGCCTCTGTCATAGGTGAAGAGGGGAAGTTAAATTACTTGTAGTGAGTGAGGTGTGAGAACAGTTGCAGGGTGTCTTTTGTGTAATGTAGATTAATATGAAATTAACTGACAACATTTGAAACATTAACATTTCTACCATCAAAACGACTATAAAAGCCAGAAAGTTATAGTTGCCAATGCATTTATGGGTTGGAAGTAATTTATAAAAACAAATGTTAATATTAGACAATAGATAATAGAGCTAGGACAAGTAATAGGTAAGTTGGTACGTTCACACTCTTCTAACTCACACTAACAATTATCAGTTTCTATTTATTATTCTCTCAACTTCACAGTTTACTTTGAGGCACAGTTTGTCTAAAGCAGTGTCTCCGCAGCGACCATACATATATATACATATATATATATATATATATATATATATATATATATATATATATATATATATATATATATATATATATATATATATAGATATATATATATATATATATACACACATCTATATATATATACACACATATATAGATGTATACATATATCTATATATATACATATATAGATACACACACACACATATACACACACATATGTATATATATATATATATATACACACACATGAAAATTTTGTTTTATAACAATTAACTTCCCTACCTCTCCCTCTCCCTCTATCTCTCTCTCTCACACACACACACACACACACAGTGGTAACATATAATGCACAAACAGCATTTATTTATAATGACAAACTGGCAACCAAGGCACCAGACCTGCGCTGATTGGTCAACTTCATTGAGCGAGAGCAGAATGAAAGCAAGACATAAACACAACAGAACGTGGTCATCATGTCCAAAAGAATATATCTCACCGGTGCCAAAAAAAGAAAGAAAAGACTTGACGATAAATAGAAACTGCAATCTCAACAACACTCTCCAGGTACTGTTGAACTCATTTTACAAAGAGACTATTAGTGCTGCGGTTTGAAAGAACATGACTATGTCATGTTAGTGCTCCAGTAGCGCTCTGAGGCTGGCGGCAAGACGAGAGCTCTGGTCCGGGGCCCTGCCATGGGGGCCGCGCGGGCACATACCTGAGTTAGCGAGCACCGCACCATTAATAATATATGGTAGTGTTAGCAGCAGTGGAGGGAGTGAGGTGGCGTCTATGCCCCAGGTCACTAATAGGCGGACTCCGGTCCGGATCCGGACCCAAGTGGCTTCACTTTCGGCTCGCGCTGAGCGGCCGCTTTGCGCTCCAGCGCAGCAGGAGAAAGGACCTGACGTCATCAGCAGCCCAAGCCCACAGGAAACCAAATGACCAAGATTGTCACATTTAGTATTGCATGCTGCATCAAAGTTACTATATATAATTTTATAAGTCAACTTGCTTAAACAAAATAATTAATAAAGTGAAGCTGCAGCATCCACAATGAAACACCTACACAATTAATAATGGTTTAGGCTGTTTCAATGACTGTAAGACTCACTTATTAGAATATAAACTTGTTTATAAACTGTTTATTCATCTTTTCCCAGAAACCCTTAGTACTCCTTAGCAACTAAACCTATTCACTGCTGTTGACTGCAGGCCCCTTTCTTTAAAGAAAGGAAACTGATGATAGTGAATTGTATTTGAGGGATTTATATATAATCCTTGTTGCCCATGAAGTTAAATTCTAATTTCCTCATTTACATGCACAAGCCCCTTGTTCCTGGTGAATTAATGCTTGCTGTTCTTCTGCTAATCAACACAGACCCTTTTAATGTTCCTTGCTTTGATCAAATGTTTTCTTATAATGATGCAACATGGAAATGTTGGCGCAATCTCTAAGATGTGGATAGATTTCATGACGAAAAATGCGGCAGGGGGAGAAAAATGTGAATATTTTGGCAATTTTTTTTCCAATTTGCTAAGATGAAATGCAGGAGAGCTCGTGGGTACAAAACTTGTGATGATGATGTTACTCAGAGGAACACTGCTGTTGTAATTGAGGCAACCAGGGGTGAAGTTAAGTTCAAGAAATGATTCAACTCCCTTTACACAAGACAATAGTACAACCCATACACTGTACAACTGATCTTTTGAAAGACTGAAGCTACAATATATTAGGTCAATCTAATCAAGTTGGTCAACAAAACCTTTTTTACACCAAACCTTTGTCAGTAGCAGATGTGAGTAAATAAATACTGTGCTTTTCAGGTGCCTGATGTGGAAAAAAGTCCTTCATGACCGAGAACAAGAGCTTTCTCAAATATTGCTAAGGCCTTCCCTGAATAAGCCGCTCAAGTCTCCACATATTGAAGCTTCTATTATGGTTTAGTTCGTGTTCCCTCTCGCCCTCCTGTTTTTTCAGCAGAGATTGTGTGTGGCAGGGGGCGTGGCCGGCTCACAGTGCTGTAGAAGAGACAAAACCGCGCTTCATCCATTAATCAGACCAGTCTCACCACCACTCTGCCAGATAATTCCGTCACGCTCGGTCCTTTGAGTGTCTCCTGCTCCTGATGTCGTCCCGCTCCTGCTGCCACTGCCTGCCTCATTTATTGTTGTAAAATAAACTGTTAAACCTGCTTCAGTCTCTCAAATCTGCTTTGGGGTTCACCTGTAAACCATTATAGGTTAACTTTTATCATTTAGTTTCATTGGGTTGTATCGAGTAAAATACAACATGCTGAGGACAGTTTCAAATTGCCAATGGGTTTTTAAACTCAGATGTTCAAAACCCAACCCAAGGACACATTATCTTCATAAAACCCCTGCCCTTCTCCCTCATTCTCTCCTCCATCACTTCAAGAGAGAAATACAGTACTTCCACAGTGTCCTTCAACGCAATATTCTTCCCGCCAGGCTCAATATTTAGAGGATAAAAAGTGGGTAAAGACGGATTAATTACTACGGTCACTTTCGGTTGGCGGCCCGGGGGACTCGCCATAGGACTAGAAGATTCACCCAGTCTCCCACCGCTCGCTCCATCTGCCGAGTCACACCTATAGTTCACAGCCTGCCAACTCCTGTGCACTCCTCCTACCCACAAGGCACTGGGGCATATTAGAACTACCTGGGCCTGGCACGGGATGCTGCCGCTGTGAGGCTGTAGGCACAACAAAGGTGAGGGCTAAGGGTTACTTTGAGGTTAAAGTAGCTTGACAAGAGCTGTAGTGTGTGTGTGTGTGTGTGTTAGCGTCTGTCTGTGGAGGCACTGCGGGGTTTTGCCATATCTCTGGCAGTAAGCTCCCGACCAAGGAGTGAATGTCAGCGTGGCGATGCAATGTCCTCCGCGCTCTCTCGGGCTTGTCATTCACGCAGTGGGTTCTTTTCGCTCTCCTCTTGCCGCGATAACACACTCCCTTTTCTCTGGTTCTACAGGGTTTTTCAGCACCACGAGTAAGAGAAGCATATTGATGGACATTGCAGTGTTCGCGCACCGCTGCCTCTCCAGCGTCACGCATCGGCACTGACCTGAATGGAGAGAACAGCACCTGGCAATGTGACCAATGTTGTCACAATTCAACATATCACAGCCTCGTCATGGCCCTAGCACTTGAAATCCTCAAAGGACCCTAAAGTTGTGCTTAGAAATCATTACATTTTACAGTAAGACTAATAGAGGGCACTTTTATTTTACCACAACTCTGAATGGTAAACTTTCCCCCTGTATCTAGTATTTGCATATATAAGGAACGTATCTTTGGCAACATTTTCTTTTTCTACAAATAGTTGCAAGTAGCACAAGCCGAACAAAGCAACTGTGGGCATGAGGCAGTGAACAACAAGTAAAGACACACAGCACATTTTAACCAAGTTTCTTTTTTTCACGTCTGTGTCTTGACCAAATAAACCCAAAATCTCCTTAACGCGAGGGATTCGTTTTACTTTCTGCTGTTATTTGTGCCTTATGCTACAAACTAAAAACATAATATTACTGTTTTGATTCTATTGCAGTCATCCTCCACTGACTAAAAATAAATAAAATAAAAAATACACTGGGCCCAGCTGGTCGTAGCCAACTCAATTAATTATTGCGAAGACATGAGTTAAAAGTGGGTCATGAACAGTTTCAGATGAGAGGGAAACTAAAGCATAAGTGCCTCTCCAAAAATGACTCAAACTTCACTGTACTAATATTTCAAACTGGATACTGACGGAAAAGCCCCATACTGGATACCACAATATTACACATTTTGTAAATAATTTCCTAAATTTGGTCTTATGTATGTATTCTAGAATCAATACCTGTTTAAGTTTTAATATATATATAAGTACATTTATTTTTTGTTTGCACAACCTCAACTCAAACACCAACTATCCAACTTCTGTGACATGCCTATAGCTTTGAATGGTCTAAACACAAACTGTGCTCTACAAGAAAGCACCATACAGCCTGTGAGCAAATAGCAATGCATTATAATAGTGCAAGGGGAAAAACTGTGCCATATTGGTTGGTGAAGTGCATTCGTTAATCAGGAAAAACAGCTCAGTATCATAATGGTCTATAAGTAGTGAAAAGCAGACAGCTCGGTGCCCCTGGAGTATCTCAACACTTCTCAAACCCAACAGATAGTCACTTACAAGGCCCATTTTCTCCTCTGTTATGACAAAACCATGCTTAATGTACTTTTTACTGCTACATATGCACAGCAATAGACTGTAAATCAGATTGTGCGGGCAGGAAATGTGGAAGAAGCTCATTTTACTCTCTCTGACTCCAAGGGAGAAAGAGAATCACTTTTAAGCAGATCAATATTAACCCGGGCAAAAATTTCATGGCGTTTTACCCATTTCAATGATAGAATTCTCCATCATGTCCTCACAGTGTTTGAGATGTCCCTCTCGTTTCTGTAGGGTGTACTTGAAATGGGTGCTCGGAGACAGACTTTGTCATTCGAGCAGTTTGAGAGCTGCTCTCGCCGAACGCACAAATAAACTCTGACACACATGGGATGCTGCGCTGCATTCTCACCTGACCGCAGAGTGCGGCAGACTGCAAAAACACTGGACAATTATGCTATAGTATGACCAACTACAAAGTATAATAATTGCATGGTAATAAGATTTGATTATGTGGTAATTATGGATATTAACCAAATAATTAACCGTGGATAGTTATCATTTATTTGTTGGGATTTCACAGGTTAGAATGTAATAATTGCATTTTATCTGTCACATATGTATAGTATATTTCCATGAAATATGTAAGAGAGTGAGAAATGCATCAAGAAGCAGTGTATTCATGTAATTACATGAAATTTAAACTGCCTGATGTTTTATAAACTAATATATGCGAAAGCTTACAACCATGAAAACAAAGGAGAAACAGAAACAGAAGCAGTACAGTTTCTCTGACATGAATATTAGGTTTAATGTTATTCATTATTGTACTGCATGCCAATAGTAATTTCACTGGTATTTTTTGTTTATGTTTCAACTGTTTTAGAAAGACAAAAAAGATGTATGTAGTTGATTTTACAATGGACAAATAATCAGTTTCATTGACTTCTAGTTTTAAATGATCAAAAAGCCAGTCTGCATTTATTAAAATAATGAGAAATGATAAACAAATCCATCTGTTTTCTTGTTTTGGCAGTGAAATTTGGTTTCCATCCATAAACCAAACAAATCAATATGCTGGGGAAAAAAACAAAAACGTCTGATATGTTAATGACTTAGGTGCCTTTCAGACTTTGAAATTCAGTGATGAAAAAGCCAAGTAGAGGAGAGGGGAGGAGCTTATCATACATTTTTAGTAGTAGGAGAAACCATACGCGGACATGGGTAGAATGGGAGTCAAACCCATGACCTTTTTGCTGTGAGGCGAGAGCGCTAACCACTGCACGACCGTGGCACGTACATGACGACAATTTAGCTCACTCCAGAGCTATTACACAATGAAACATCTATGTTTAATGCCAGCATACATTTGCAGTATTACATACCGGTAAATATAGTGCGTATCTAAATACAAAACTGAAATGGTGGCAGCAAACTCAAAATAGTGAAAGCGAGAATGAAGAAACAGACAAAAGAAAATATGTCATCTTGTTAACACCTCTTCATTAAGCATCATTAGAAATGCCTTAACAGTGAAATCTTTACTGCATAACTGTGTAGATGTCACAGTTTGTGCTCAGCAGAAACAATGAGGGCTCACACTTGTATTCAGACTTTTGTGGGGAAAGGTGTCTGTTGATTTCAGGAAACAGTCTCCTCTTTATTCTGCAGCTACAGGATGAAACTTAATCTGTATTTTTCATGTCTATGCACCCATTGGCTTTGCTAAATTCTACATTTCTATTTGAATACCCTATAGTGGGACACACAGCTGTTTTTTAAAGATTGGGTCAAAACAGAGATCCCTCCTCTTAAAGAAAGACCTAAGTGTTTCTGGGCTGGATCTCTAACCCTTGGTAAATGATCTGTACCGGCTACACTCTGCTTCCCTGCATAAACATGGGGCTGCTGTCAGATACTTTACAGTCCCAATCTTTTCCCCCTTGTCAAGGCTGACACAGTTTGATTAAACTTGTCAACACTCGCTTGAGCGCCTTGCAAACGCAGTCACCCCGGGATGCACTCGCGGCTGTCGATCCTTGCCGTTCACTTGGGGTCACTCTGGCTGAGCAGTACTTTTGTTTGCCATCCTGCTGTACAGCTCACCTCAGCAGCAAACTGGAAGTACGGCATCATCATATTATTTATGAGACCTGGCCTTCTGGGATGCAAGTCAAGCAGGAATACCAATCGAGGTCCCATGCCGCTCTGCTCTGGCCCTTTCACCGCCTCGCCTGTATGTTATTGTGAAGTTGAAATTATTTACTTTCTATTTAGGCAGACCATGTGCTTACAGCAGTAACGCCATTGTCAGAAACACATATTTGTTCCTCAACGGGGGACAAACTGTCAAACGAAGTCTTGTGTTTGACTATGGCTTCTGCCTTTCGATTCCCGCCTTCGTTTCTATAAATGCAAACTGTGTTAATACATGGATTTGGCTAATACTTGGTCTCCCCAGTGAGCAAGACAAGTGCACAATCCTGTCTGTTTTGGCTACAGACAATCCACCAATCTGTTCAGTGAGATGTGAAATACTGAGCCTCTCCCACTGTTTGGACGGAAAGATTACAATGTTAGCAGAAAGTCATTACATTCGGAGAGCAAGCTAATCTGCACACACCAACCAAGACCTTTACTTCTCTCTGCAGCTGAGGAATAGCATCTCTAAAAATGTGATTGAAATGACATCAATACTTAATCCTATCTACACTACAAATCCACATCAGGTAACTCCATTAATCATTAATACCCTCTACCCCAGGGGTATCAAACATGCGGCCCACTTTTACCCGCTGCAGATTTGTGCAACTCTGTCCAAAAGGAACTATTACTAGGTGTAACGTAGGCTGGCCTTGAGCAGTTGGAGTTAAGTGAGACAAGACAATTCCACATACTTTTAATTTTCAATCAAATTAAAGCGCAAAGTGCACTGTGTAAAAATATGGAGGCAAACAGCTGCGTCTTCTCCAGCAGCAGAACAAGGAGTTCTCTTCTTCTTGTGGTGGTTTTATGGCGTTGGTGTCCATAGTGTTAAATTATTGCCATTCTTTAGACTTCAGACTTCTCCAAAGCACGTGCTCCACGCCATACCGTAAAAGTAAAATAAATGAAAAAATAAATAAATAAAATAAGAGAGCTATTAAGAGAGAGAGAAAGAGAAAAAAAAAAAGAGCTTAAGAAAGAGAAAGACAGAGAAGGAAAGCCTGAACAAGGACTGATGTTCCAGGCGCCTTTAATGCTGTTCACACAATTGGACAACACCACGGACAACATCATTAGCCCATGAAACTTTCTAAAACCTCCATAAACAACAAACACCATAACCATTCAACTACACACAAATATATACATAAAACCATAAAAAACAACACCTAACAATGATATAAAGCCGGGAACCTTATTAGGGAACACTTTGACTCATCCTTCAACTCAAATATTGCACATATCTAATTGATCTAATCATTTAATTTGTCTCGCTTTTCCTTCCAGGACAGACGCTTCAAATAAAGTGCCCCTGTACGACAAATCTAAAAATAGGATAAAAAGGACAGACATTACTTCAGTAATAATTTAAAATCAATTTTGTGCAATTGTCTTTTTGAAAGTTATGCAGTGCTGTGTGCAATAAAGTGCAAATTGTAATTTAAAGTGCAAATGTGAAACGTGTGACATTTAATTTTAGTTTTCTTAATCTTCTTATTTGCATTTCTTCTATTGCTCTTTTCTGCTGGTCTGTAACTAAATATAAAAAATATTTTCCATTACAGATGATATACAGTAAGTGTTACTTCTGATGATTGTTTACAGTCCCAAACATGCAGGAATAACAAATCTGATGTAATTCCTGGCTCTGGAGCCGTCCCAGCTAAAGGCTAGAGCAGGGGTGTCAAAGTCATTTTGGGCCGCGGGCCGAATTTCAACGGTCAGGCTGGGTCGCCGGCCAAACATAACGTAAAAAATGAAATACATTTTTTTTTTAAATAAATCACAGTAAAAAAAAAAATATATATTTTTTTTACAAAGTACATCTTTCATACGATGCTAATGTTAAAGATGTTACACTACGTTTAAACAATGAGGTTAGTCAGTGGGTTAAGCAATCACATATTAACCAGAAGAACGGCAGTTCAAACCTCTTCCAAAGCACACATGACCCCCTCTGCTGGTAGCAAGTGGATTCCCTTAAAATACTGAATAGAACTAGAGCTAATAATTGGGCTTGGCATGCCCTGTCTGTATCTGAGTGAATACACATGTTCTGAGAATAAGCCTTTCTGTGAGTTCTCTTTGCATGACAAAGAACTGAACAAAACGAAACGAAACGTTTATATGGCTGAACAGTCAAAGTGAAAGAGACGCTTTTGTTTCCTGGCAATATTCCTGGACAAAACTGGATGAATGTGTTTTTTTCCGTTGTATGAACTTGTACTGTGCTAGTTCTGGTTAATAATACATGTACAACGCATGCTTTTCTGTCAGTTAAACCAGACTGGTCTAATACAATAGCAGTTCAAACATTGAATTATATTGGTGGTTTATTCTATTGATAAAACATATTTGCATTGACTTTTAGACATGTTTCTGCCATAACAAGCAGATATGGTTTATGGCTGTACCCATGCAGGACTGATAAATGTGTTGCTGACACATTGCACAAATTGCCTCATCCTCCTGTGAGTGTTATCTTCAACTGTCCTGGAAATACAGAGAAGCGAAAGGTTGCAGGGCGGGGAGTGGCATCATGGGAACACAGTGGCCCCAGCAGCATGTCTGCTTTCATGCCTCATTCATTCACTTTATCACCTCATTAGAAGAATGTGAAGGTGGTGAGGAGAAGCCCTGTCACCGGGAGACAGGGAGGGAGGAGCATGCTCCATCTTCTGCTCCCAGCATGCACAGTTCTCCCAACTCTCTTTTTTTCTGTGCTAGCGCGCGGTTGGCTAACGGCACTCCAGGGGGGCTGCGTGCTGCCATATGAACTCATCTCGGCAGGTGACAGGCGCACAGATTGAGGAGCAATGTGAAAAATCATATGGGTCGGCTATAACAATGACTGCCCGTTTACTGGAGACGATTGAATGACTTTGATAACAGATTTATTCATCCATCAGAATTTAGATCTGTTTTTATATTCGATTTGTTTGAGGCACTACAATTTCAATAATAGTCATTTAATATAAGAATATCACTGTTTTTCAAAATAGCTCTGATAACAAAGACACAACATACACATAGCAGACACACATATTACTTGGTTGCTTAGAGATCTATTTTCCAAAACATTTAGAATTTAAAAGTGTCAATGTTATCTCTCGTTGGTTCAGCAGAAACAGTTTCAAAAGTAGTCATCTGGATAATGTTTTGGAAATCAACTGACTTCAGGCAACCAATTAAGTGTGTTTAACATTCTAGTTTTTTTTCTGAAGGAGCTAGGTGTCTAGGTACACAGACAGCTGGGCATTTTAGCCTGAGCTTCATTATGCCTACGACTATTTTTTGTGATAAAAATAAACACATCACATTTTAGAATCGAGGCAGCAGCTTTGTTAAAATAAAAAAACATGATACATTTTGTGCATTTTAGCAATAATACACTTTATTCATAAATGTTTTCTATCTTAAAGCCCTCCGTCAGCATATTTCTGCTTCTATCTAGTTGAAAATGTATCTAAAAAATGTTAATACACAACATAAATAATACTTTGACTAGTCGACCAAAGGAAAACCTAATCGTTGACTAGTTGGCTACTAAAATAATTGTTTGTTTTTCCGCCATTTTGAATAGAAGGAGACAATACTAAGGTCGTTTACTTTCAGAGTGCAAATAATCTCAGGCTTAAATTCAATTAACATGATCTATTTTGGTCGCACCTATGTCCTAACACAACACTTTCCTCTGCTGCCAAATTTCTGCCCAGTAAAAATATGGCCCTAGTAAGGATGATACAACATGGACAAATTGCTCTTCCAGCTAGTTTACAACAGAACATCGGTCAGTGCTGCCCTGGATACATAACCCAGATGAATCCATGCATAGACTGTGCACACCAGCCACCATTTGTCATGTTTTGGGGGTAGCATGCTAAAATAAGTTTGCTGAACAGAAATGACAACCACCACTTGTGTAATCCGTGCTAAACTTGGTAAAGGTGAGAGGTCTTCAGTGGAGGGTCAGAACCTCCCATAAAATACAAATGGTGCGTTTGATTGCGTGTGTCAGGGCGGGACGAGCAGTAATGTAATGTAAAGAGTTTTGTGGAGGCTCCATCATCATGCCCTGCCTCTCTATTGATTTCCTTTGGCCTTGTGGCGCCGAGCCCTGCACTACAAATTGCTATCTTATTATTGGAATATACCTGAGCTGGCTGGCCACTCAACAATTACCCATTATGGCACACTTGATTTGAATAGCTTTTAAGCAGGAGTAAACGCAGCACTGGCACAATAAATAAAAGAAGGGCTCTGATGTCGTGCCCAAATTTTATCTTTATGGATTAGGCTAAATTACAGGCTTTAAAGTAAGATTTCCTTTAACAATATAATATGTTTTTCTCTACACTGTTGTTGAAAAATACATTTCCTTAAGGAGTTTTATGAATACAAATGCCAAAAATTACATGGATCCCTGAAAAGGTCTTTAACACAATGTAGTATAACCAAATTCAATAGTATTATACTTTAGTGGAGAGGTCATAAATGCGAGTATGTTAAAATGCACCGTTAGGTTTGATTTCTCATCTCGTTTGTTTTCAAAATGGTTTTCCCTATAAAGATCAGTAAAAGGCAGTCCACAGAGATTGTTGCTGAGGCAGCTTGAATATAAGTAAAATAACAACAAAAAGATAGGCGCTCGGACTCTTTCTGATATCTACACTTAATACAGTATGCGAACAGAGTAAATAATATTGCCAGGATAATTGGCAATTGAGCTTCACTTTTTGAGAAAAATTATAATTGTATAAAAAGCAGTTAAACTATTTGGATCAAATTGTGTACTTGACATGACATCCTGTTTTGTTTTTTTTTTAATGATTTTCTTCCTCTTAAATGTGCCCAGCAATGCATTCCATAAATTACATGTTTTAGAAATAAGATGTGTTTCACTTTTTTCAGGTTTTAGCAAAACAAATCACTAAAATATCTTTTGAATGACAAGAATAAATTATACTTATGCAACGTTTTCAGTAAGGTTGCTGTAACAGTCTTTTTTTTGTCCGGACTTGCAAACACTACACACACACATGCACACATACACATACACACTTAACGGGGTTTTCTGTTCTTAATTCCATCCCTTTCCGGATACTGTGCGTTTGCAGAAGGAGACACAGCAAAGATAAGCTCCCTGAGGACTAAACAGGTCTGTTGATAAATACAGTACAGGAAGCAAGGGGAAACCTACAGGACCACAAAAGCTCCTGAATAAGTGTAATTTTTGCCACTGACAAATGCATACAACATATTGTGACGAGGTTTACACAAAACTCTATAGCCACTGTTGCTACTACGGCTACAAACGAATAACCATTTGGCAAAATCTAAATTACTCTCCTTATTGCGTAAACATTTGAAGTTTGGCCCTGAAGATCCGCAAGACGAAACAGTAATGTTTTTCTGAGTCCTCCTTGCTCAGCCTCATCTCTCTAATGACAGCGACAGGCTTATTGATTTCCGCTGACAATCAAATTTCTCCTGTCCTTTAAAAAAGCTGCAACTTGTTTTCCTTTAATCATAAAAGCAAATTAACTAAATGCTTTTTCAGTAACCAAATCACTGTGACTAATGGAAATAAAATTGTTTACTTATGCACTCCCACGTGGTCAGCCCTTCATTTACACCCATTAGTTTTTGCTTAATGTGATGTCAGTCTCAACACAGATCACACTGAAGTTGAAGTCTAACATTGAATACCAACTGTGATGAGCTTTTATCGATACCTGAAAAACAAATGTAATTTTATACATGTTTTTTCCAGTCTAGCCTTTAGTGATTGGCAGCGCCTGCATCAAGGCAGTGCCTATTGTCTGTTTCTTCGCTTTTATATGATTTGATGTATAATGCATTGTGTGAGAAAATAATACAGTTCTAACCTCATTATGTATTATAAAAAGACATAAAGAACATATAATTTATGCATATCAATAGTATTTCCTATGAGTCTTTGACACCAACTGATGTTGAATAAATCTGTCTTCTGGCATAGAGTCAGTGCATAATGATATTTGTGGCAAGCTTCAGTGGCTTCCGTCTCAAGACAGACATAGATGGACTGGGCCACATACAAAGTCACACATCTAAAATCTGTCCTCATTAAAACTGGGAGTAAGTGACAGAGAGTTTCTATGTTTAAAGCTGCTGTCTGACGAGTACTAGAATGCGGCAGTGCACCTGAAGAAGTTCAAAATTTGTGTTAAATTGAGAATAATGTGATATGATGAGGAAACTGTGTCCAATTAAACTGTGAACAGGGTCAATTAAAGATATAATTGCCTGAAGCTACAAAAAGAGCTGACAGGAAGGAGGAGAGTCTTGAAATAAGACTAACGAGAAGCAGCGGGCATTTGTACAGAGAAAGTTATAATATGGTCACAGTCAGTTATCTACATTTAACAGACCATAAATATATTGTTGTCTAAGCGAGATTAACAGGTATGACTTTTTTCTATTCCTACAACTATGAGTCTTAAGCAGGACCTTCATGATGCACCTGGTGGCTGACACAGACACAAAAGGGCTGGTAAATATTCACTATCATGTTGAATGTAGTTTGTGCTTGCACTTTGTATTTTGTAGTTTGAACACAGTGCAGTCAGATTCATCATGTTCCATCTGTTATTTTCTGTTTGGAACACTTGCTGCACTTTCACCAATTTAGGTCTATGTTGTCCAAATCCCACTCAACCTGTGCATAGCTGTGGCCATTGGCAAGACACCTTTATGGATGTTTTTTGGTGTCATTGGCGGAGAAACAGAAAGGCCTTGGGCACACAGTGACTGTGTATGAGTGTGCAGGAAAGAGCTTCACAAACCTAATGACAGCACGCTCACAATGCATCTTTTTCAAGGTACTTGGGAATAAAAACACCTGTAATTGAATCAATGCTTGATAGATAAGTTAATAACATCTCCATGACAATCAAATCGCATCCCCCACCAAAGAAGTTGCACCAAGCACATTTAAATACGGAAAAACATTCTATTGTGTAAACTATTGTGATTGCTCAGCAGATTCTCTAACCGGATTTGGAGTTATCTTTTCACTTCACAGTCAACTGTCCATGCCTAACATCCTTGTAAGCTTAGACATTATTTCTCCTTGAGCGGCGGGCCCCACGGAGCATGCCTCCCTCTGGACACATGGGCGTTTCATTTCACACTGACACATTCACCTCAGTCGTGGCTATCCTGCTGCGGCAGCTAGAGCTGTCCGCCGAGGGGGAACTAAAGAACACCAACCTTTCTTTCCCTGAATCAAAACAACGTGAAAATGACATTTGTGACCACAGAGAAAAGTCTGTAACAAAATCGCTCAGTTGTCCCCTGTTGGCGAGAAAGTTATTTATGTTTTTGTTTTGGAATGGTTTTATCTAGCAACAAAATAGCCTGAAGAGTTCTCTGCTCCATACGACATCACTACAGGAGGAATAAAAATGCAATGACTGGCCTGCCTTGTTTTTAAATGCTCATGTCTATTTTGTTTGTCTTTGTTCGCTTCAGGTTCAGACTTCCAATAAAGTGCACTGCAGCAGAGTGGCAGACACATTGGGTTCTATGCTTTGGTACAAATGGAACATTGCTATTATTTGAACATTTTAATTTATAACAATTTTCAAGGAAGGTAAATTATTTGGGGACATGGCTAAAAAGAGTGTAAGTATGCATACCTTAGTATATTATGTCACATTTTTCCATGTAATTATTTTATGTTGATCCAAAGTGAATAATGTATATTTATCATAATTAAGAAACCAGATCAATCATTATTCATTCTCATCTTAGCCTACCTATATAATCATGTCAAGTTTTGTCATCAAGCATGCGTGTGTTGCCTAATCTTTCAAAACTCTTTATGTTCAGCACCACACAGAGCATTCGACTTATAAAAGCAAATCAAGTGAAGAAAAATCAATCACATTTTATTGAATCCATTTAAACTGTAGCAGGACTTTATGTTTTGATTCTGACACCAATAAAATATTGCCAATTTTGTAAATTTGTAAATAATAACATTTACATAATCAATATGCTAAGCTAAACTTATTATTTGTGTACTGGTATATTTGATTCAAATGTAACTAGGGGGATTTGGTCCAAAGACTGCTTTTCTGTTTTAGTGCATTTTACATTCCTTACTTGGTATTATCTATGGCCTTGTATTAAAATGTTGCACAGTTTATTGTTACACAGACTTTAATGCTTCAAAAGAGTTAGGTTAAAAACAAGACATGCTAGACCTGTTACTGTTTATCAAAATTTCTAACTGGGAGATGCAAAATTGCAGGGTGTTCAAATACTTATTTTCCGTCACTATATATTCTAGGTAATGCATAATGGAGATAGTGGATTAGATTAAAAACTCGTGTTTTTTCAGTTATCTTTCCACATCAATCTATTGTACATCTTGCTATAACTGTATCTTTTAGGAAATATTCGTATACAAATATAGTATGTGTCAACGTGTATATGTACTTGCATAGAGGAGGCTCTTAATGCTGCCAGTATTTACACATAAAATGCAGCATTTTGGACAAGGACAACATTTAATAATCTACTCATCTTCTGCTTTGTTCATTGCCATGTCCAATACTCAAATGGCCTTGTTTAGTAAAGATGTTCCTTGCTGTTGTGCACACTGATGCACACATGTACACTACACAAGGCGCCTGATAAGTGGTGGTCCGATGTCCTTGTTGGTATGCATGCAGCTGCACAGGTAGTTAGAACGGGGCTCGGGAGGTGCACTGGCTAATCTATTTCTCTGTGCCAGAAGGTCAGACAGATTAAAGTGGGCTATGAGGATCCCAGTTTTCTATGACAGCTGTCTGCATAGGAGTGGAGAAGCTTTAAAAGTTGCACTAGCAATGAGATGTAAAATTAACTCCCAGGCTTCTGGTGTGAAGGTCATGCTTTTGTACCAAAAAGAGGAGTCGCTCTATGCTCTCTGAGTGTAACCAATTAATTATATGAGGTTTTCATTCAAATAGGTCTGAATATAAAGGATGACTACAGTGAGTCAAACATTTTCATTTGAATTTGAATTATTATACAGAAATCGTAAGACAGGACATTATGGCGATTCTTATCTCATGTCTTTTTTTCCCTTTAAGTTGTCGGGAATCAATCTCACAGTGCTGAGGCCGGCACAGAGTTTGGAATATGTGTTGCAGCATATAGACCACTAAACAAAAATAATTCCACAACATAGACATGTTACTTGCATAAAAAGTAAAAGGCAAAAGAAAACTATAACACAAACAATTCACTAGGTAACATTACAATTAAAGAATGTAGATTTTTTTTTTGACATACTATATAATGATTTTTAAAGTGCTAGCATGCCTTTGATCTTGCATGATCCACCTTAAATGGAAAGCCCATAGGGTCAATATCCAGTGATTTCCTTTAATGACCTCGCTGGGTGTTTGTAATGCCTTGAAAAGGTCATATCCATCTAGGTGTTCAAATTAAACCCCAACAAATTACATGTGCTAAATGCAAAGACATTTATCATCATTTATTCAAGATCTTCATTATGTGAAATACTTGTTCTTACACCCCTCAGCAACAGCCATCAGTTGGAGAGTTTTTTGTGCTATTTTTGTACTACAGTTGACCTCCATGCTCTGGGCATTTATTGACTTGACTAATACCCACACATACAAGGCTGGACACTTTGAGGTCAGATGGGTGGAGTGCAAGGAGGATTGATGCGCAATGTCAATCTTTTGTTGTATGGAGCGAGATTAAATGTAATACAATTAAAGACAATGATTTCATTTTCTCCAGCTTTTCTCAGGGGGATGTACAGTAAACCATCTATTGCAGCTTGATAATTTGAATATTGATTTATTTTGCATAGGTTTTGACACCCTTTGTATGAAGCGGCCATCATTTTACGGATGTGAAACAAGCACAAGTAGTACACTAACTTGATATAATTAGGGTCATATAAAAAATTATAAATATATCTGCAGTTTGGGTTCGCCTGAAGAATATAGTTTATACATGTCTTTATACAAGTCTGAATTGAATCCATGGTTGATCAAGAGAGTTACAGTTAAAAATTGGCAAATTAAATTAATCCACTAATTAAAAAAAATAAAACAATACAAAATCCATGATGACTTTAAGTTACCAGTCTTCCACTCACCTAAACCTGAACTATGAAGAGAAGAAGCAGACTCTGCAGGTAGGAAAAAATATAGAAAAACAAACAATGCGAAAAAAAAAAAAAAAAAAAAAAAGATATAATCTACGAAAGCGCTTTTAGGTTGCTGTATGCAATATTAACTCTGCCTCAGGCTCAACCAGTTCAGATAAAGAATCCACTACTTGAGCCTGCCGAGCAAACACTTCAAATGTGTTGTTTGCACCAAGGGCGTAGAGCAAACAAGGAAAGGAAAAAAACAGCTGGAACTATACAACAGAGACATGTGTATATATAATATATTATATATATATATATTATATATATATATATATACTTATATATATATGATATAGATATAGATATAGATATAGATATAGATATAGATATAGATATAGATATAGATATAGATAGATAGATAGATAGATAGATATATATGGTGGGCTCCCTTTTTTCTAAGCTTAGGTCCTCCACCAGAGGCCTGGGAGCTTGAGGGTTCTGCGCAGTATCTTTGCTGTTTCTAGTACTGCACTTTTCTGGACTGAGATGTCTGCCCCAAGTGCTCTGATGACCACGGGCACCACTTTCGTCTTCACCTTCCACGCCTTCTCCAGCTCCTCTCTGAGCCCTTGGTATTTTTCCAGTTTCTCTTGTTTCTTTTTCCTGATGTTGCCATCACTTGGTATCACCATGTCAACCACAACGGATTTCCTCTGTTTATCCACCACCAAAATGTCTGGTTGGTTTGCCATTACCATTCTATCAGTCTGTATCTGGAAGTCCCACAGTCAATTATACAGAACTGTTGATTTCATTGTCCTCTTTTTTTTAATTATTATTTTGTAACATTTTTACTAGACACAAGTTTCTAGCAGACAACACCACTTTCAGCCAGGATGATAGCCAGGATGCTATCATTGACCTGACTTGACAACCACTTCCAAGTGACAACAGGCTGCTCAGGATGCACAAAGACCTGTGCATTAACTGTGGGAAAAAAATCAAAGATGCATTGTGACTATGTTAGCAGACCAAAAGGAAGTGGAGTGAAAAGTTGTGTGATGTTCTGTAGGCACTCAAGTTAACTACATACAAGTGTGAGAGAGGCTCACTATATTCCCAAAAGTTCACCCTGGCATTTTTATAAATATACTGCAAAACAACAGCAAAAAAGCACTTTGAACTTTTCTCAGTTTTCCCTAATGTCTTTGCGGCTTTTGCTATGTGTTCAAATAAAACATTCATAAAACAAAGATAATGTAGTGAATCATTTATAACACTGTAACTTCAAGCACAACAATTGCAGCATACATCTAGTACAAAGTTTTGGTGGGTTGCGAGTGGGTGTAACGCACAAGTAAATAAGCAGGGCTGCTGTAGTTTGCCTGTGGCTCGAGTTTGACACCAACATAAATCAGTTTGGATCGAAAAATCTGCATCAGACTCTCTCTCTCTCGCAAACTTTTCATCAGAATAATCGGGCTGGAAATTAGACACATTATATTGTGCGTCGAGGAACTGAAGCCATCAAACTCACACCTTAAAACATATTTATGTATCACAGTTCCCTTTAAGCCATACCATGGAGGTGTAGATACTTTTTTTAAATTGTATTTTATTGTTGGCGTTTATAATCAGCCACTTCCACATTTTGTCAAGTTTGGCTGTTACATGTTTTGTCTCTGTGTAGCCTGAAGCTAAGTTTACACTAAGAAGCACTTTACTTGCTGCCACCTATAAATGGATCCAGTCTTTGGCACGACAAATACTAAATAGAAACACCATCACTCTACTGCATGATCTCAACATGTTTTGGCAAAGGTTTGATAACAGACTTATATGCACTTTTTGGGATGAGTTCAATGTAGTCTCTAAGATCAGCCTCCTTTTACATCTGATAACACAGGGAGTTTTGGAAGCAGTCTCTCATTTTGGCGTGCAGTATGTGCCGTCTTGAATATAGAGATCAGTTATGACTCATGGAGGTTTGGTCCCACACGACCAGTATTGAAGAAAGGCACCTGAAATAAATCACAGCTGGAGGGCTACATACATCAAACTCCATACTCCATTTCAAATGTGTTTTGTCCACTACATCTGAGTTATAAATGTACATTTGGTCTTTGACAGCAGGGTCCTGCTTGAGAAATGTAATACATTACTAGTTCCTCAGACAAAGTGGCAGTTCGAGAAATGTAACATAATGGGATTTCTTATGTGAAGAACTAAGGGCAACGCAAGGGCATTAGGGTTGTTTAGTATCTTGTAAAAAACAGATGGATTTTTTTCACAGCTGAATTGTACACTGGCTGAAATGGTGACATTTTGTGCCAACATCTTCAAAAATGAAATCAACTTTAAATGTCCTCACCTTCTGTTCCAGCCGGGCCTTTAAGTACCACATACATTGTTGTCCTACTCTTAAATCACTTCTTTCAACATAATTTCATCGTCCTTCATATGAAATAGACAATTTTAATGACAAGACCAATGCTAGGAGAAAGATGAATGTAATCTTTACAATGAACATTCGTTATAGGTACAACCATAATTTCTTGCACAGCACCTTTAAAGAGTACTGTGAACTCTGGAGTCAAATCTGAGACCATGTGCAAAGATGCATCACGAAACTGCTCGTCTCTATGATGTTATTACCTTGCGTAATTGCCAGGAAAGTTCTACTGTATCAAACCCACAGACTGCATTTTGTACAGCTTTCACCGTGCCGTTTGAGTCTGCACAGGTTTGGTGTGGAGCAGAAAACACATATTCTCCAAGAAATGTTGGATATTGTGGGCGGTCACAAATTAACCCGTTATAAATGTTTTCAGTTGTCTATGACAAACAGATTGTCTTTTATGAATTTTTAAAAATCAAATTTGGAGAGAGCGCTAGCCATGTTATTAGATAGCCACTACATTTACATATCATTGACATGCTCCAGTAACATTTTCCTATATTTAAAAAAAAATAATAATAATTGAAAAATGTTGAAAAAATATTTTTTTTCCACTTTGTATTTTCATTTAAAAGGTTTGAAAATGTGTCAAATTTAACTACACCCTTGTGCGATTAGAAGTAATTGTTTGATTTTTGATAAAATTCCAATTGTGGGCGTGGCAAGCTCGTTAACTAAAACTGGAATTTTTTTAAATGTTAACACTTGCGTGTCTCTGACATGACATGTCCTATTTCCCAGCAAGAATATACATCTTGTGCAAAATGATGAGCTGAACTCAATTATATATAGCTATACTTTACAAACGCTCTACAACGCCCCCTTGAACATTTGAATTAAGTCAAAAAGTTTACTTTGACGCTGACAAATCAAATTTAACACCTACTTGCCATTTTGAACAAAAAAGCCAATGACGGCATACCTCTATCTGCCAGCATGTTACCGTGGCAACCTAACAAATATTGCCATAGACCAGTCCTTCTCAAATAGTGCGATGCCTAGGGGGGCGCGTGTGACCCCATTTTGAATTTTCTTACCCTCATTTTGAAAGTAAAATGGTATAGAATGAAGTGTAATTGCAGGGATGTCACGATTAACCGGTTTTACAATCATTGCGATTATTTATGGTCATGATAGGTTATTCGTGGGGTTTTTGGAATCTGCGGTTAACCGCACAAATGTCTCCATGCGCTACGTGAGTCACATACAGCGGCGTGCACGAAGTCCAGCGTGTCAACAAGTCGCGATGAACGCACTGAACGGCCGGTCCTTTATACACGGGGTTCACACTAGCGCGAGTGAACAGCACAAGGTACAGTCAACGCAAGTCGTTTTTTTTTTTAAATGTCGCTGCTTCTTGAGTTTACACGGGGCAGCAAAGCGGCCGCTCAGCGGGAGCCGAAAGTGGAACCACTGAACACATGAGCTAGGAGGAGAGGAGAGAGAGAGAGCGAGGAGGAAACTGGTAGTTCCAGAGCGTAATCTTACCTATAAACACTTTACAAATCTGTTGTTGGCCCGAGCGTTACCATGGAGCTCTTTTAACTAATAAATTGTATAATGCTTATAAGAGCTACAATGAGGGGCCAATAAGCTTATATTTATATCATGTAATCCATTTGTGGCCATTATATTTAATTTTTGTATGAATGTGCCGTTTTAAAGGGTCATTGTTATAAAACAAAATTTTCCTCTCACAGGAATATTTAACTTTTAAACTATTAACTTTTAAAAGTTTAAACTTAAAAAAATAACAATATAAATTATAAATGTGTCCTTTCTTTTTCCTCGTGATAATCGTGACTCCAAAATTAATATTGTGACATCCCTACAGTGGCAGTGGTCGCAGCGGAGAGTAGGGGGGCGCGAAGTGTCTTCTTCCTGGGGGGCTTAACAGAAAATAATTGAGATGCACTGCCATAGACCTACAGGCGTTTTGGTTTACAAGCATTTTGAATGGGTTGACAAAATTTACTTTGACGTAGACAAATAAAATTTGGTACAGACATCCTTCACTAGCAAGGACCACAAACCCAACAACGATGCAAAGTGTTCATTGACATACGAGAAACATGAACACCACGAGTGTACAGAAATCGATAAATTAGAATAATAATTAGAAGAGAGTGGGAGGGAGGGGCACGAAGTCACGAACGCTGATGTGTGTGACCTGGATGCCTAAATAGTGTAGCCGCAGGAAGGGCCTTGAAATGGATGTGGTCCTGCTCCCTAATTTAAGATTACAAACTTATCTTCCTTTCTTGCCATTCTAAACAAAAAAGCCAATGACCGCATACTTCTAGCTGCAAGCATGTTACCGTGGTAACCTGAGAAATACTGCCATAGACTTTCCTGCGTTTTGTTTACTGGCATTTTGAATGGGATGAAAACATTGACTTTGTCATTAACAGTTAAAATTTGGCACACTTATTCGCCCTGAACATAAAAGTAAATTGGTACATGACTCTATCTCGAACTGTGCAGTTGTGAAAATGTCATATAAAGTAGTATAAATTTGGTACTGTTTGTGAGGGGGGGTGATATATGCGGGGGGGATTAGAGGTGTGCTCTTCGTGGTGGCTCGTACCCCGTGGTCGCAAGGGCCTTTATCGTCGTGCGAGGCTTTAATTGACGTTAAAATACTTAATTCACTTTCATGCACACATTAAAATACTTAATTTATTTTCATGCTCACATTGTTTAATAGATTAGTATTCCTCTAGTCCTGTATGTAATTTCAAAAAAATCAAACCTTCTGAATGCAAAATTGAACATAATGTGACAAAAACAGCTGTTCATTTCAGGTAGTTAGCAGCTGGGTAATGCTAGCATATTGTGTGGCTATGCTCATAAACGTTAGCCTACTTGCAGACAGTTTTAATGAGCCTTTAACAAGTTATATTTTAGGATCAGACAGTCACTCACCTGCACACGTAGGCCGTGCTCTTGAAAGCTTTGAGAGCTTGTCCGGTGAAGAGGGCTTGAGGATGAGGAAGCTTAGATGTAAATGTCTGCAAAGGTTTGTGGCAAGTCGGTGCTTCTTTTTAGTGTCGTCAGTGACTCACCGCTGAAGATAAAGATCAAATGCCCCAAACTTCTGACTTCCTGAAGTATCAACACTTGTATGCGCTATTTTTCATGACAATCTAACATTTTGTAGTCTTCAAAATGTCGGTGACTACAAATAAGTCACGCAACTGAAACCCATGGATATAACTCTGTGAGAGATTTACTGTTTTTGGAAGAAATATCCAAAGTAGAAATCCACAAATGTTTAACCTTCTCATTATTTGTTTTGGATTGGCGCCATAAACCTGCAATATTAAATTTAAAATCCTTTCAACTGACAATAATTGTGCCTTTAGAGTTGAATAGTTGGGAGGCTATTGTGAAAAATAAAAATAAAAAATCATGTTTGTTTATTTATGCTGACAGAGAAGAACTTTTTCATGTGGACATGCCCAGTAATTACAGAGATAGGAACCATAAACCAGGACAGAAAAAAATCTGCAATCTGAAAGTTAAACAGCCAAATTTACTTTACCAATAGTCCGTCCAGCTCAATATTAACCGCATAATCTTTACATCCCAGGTCAATATAATCTCCGTGGAGACACGTAGGTGCTGAACCTTCCCCCAGAAATGTTACATAGTGCACCTATAAATGTTGACATTAGTGACATTTCAAGTGCTTAACATACAACATTGTTATTTAGTTTAAGGATTAACACAGTTTCTCTACAAATAATTGTAAAAAGTTGAGTATTAGTTTTCCCTGCTGCTACTCTGTTCAGATTGAGTAGTTTATAATAAAGCCATTACGCCCGTACATGTCTCAGCAATGAGCTGTCAGCAGAAGACAAACTGTTAAAACATGAGGTCAATTAACTTCACGTTAGGCCGTATGGCTTCTGTCCAGTAAAGTCATGCTGCAGTGACCTTCTTCAAACAACCACATTTGTGATTCTGGGATTATCGATTTACAAACCCAAAAAAGGTGACAAGATTGTATACCATTCAAACCATTTCCAGTATGTATGTAACAAGAACTTGTAATAAAATATTTTCCATTTATGTGTCATTTCAATCGATTGTTGCACACACTCATTTGTATGACAGCTTTATTAAAAGAAAGCTGGTTGTAAAAAGAAAAATTGGACGCATCCATTACTCAAAACAGTCCGGCATTATGATAGCCTAGTCCCTGATCTCTTTCATCTTGTTCATAATTCCTGAAGGTTATTATGAGTTGAATATTAAAGGCTGCCACTCTTCTTTGCCTGTGCAAGACGCTAAATGGACTTATTGTAATTATGGCTTTCATGCATGGCAAGGTACATTTTCAGAGGTAATTTGAAAGGATCAGAGAAATAAAATGAAAAAGAAGGGGGGAAAAAAAGTCAAGGTGGTAACGCAAACGGGAAAATGTATCAATAGTTCTCCACCCAAACACCTCTTTCACAATGACTGCGTTTGTACTGACAGTATTATCACAGTTATTAACAGTAGAGGGAGCTTTGGTTGTGCAAATTAGAGCCGTGTCCATGTCAAGAGGAGCCCTCACTCCCTCCCTTTTAGCAGTGCTTGTCATGGAGCATTTGTTGTTGACTCATTTCCAGCACGAGGAACTGACCTTCCTAAGCTCCAAAAAATAACATTTTGCGCCTCTTTCAAAACTCAAACAGAGCAGTTTCCGTAACTCATACACTCTCATACCACTGGAATAAACTGTTTATCTTCCCAAATAAATAATAACCAGGGAACTCTTTCAACTCTCAAGAAAGCGTAGTAAGAATTTCTAGAGGCTATCCTATTTCCAATTTTCAACCTGGGCCGGGAAATGAAATAAAGTTTGAGCTAAAAAAAAACAAAAAAAACTAAAGGCACACTATAGCTCTAGCACTCACCTCATTAAATTTCAATAAAAGGTCCAGACATGCAGCTTGATAACAGCGAAGGCTTCAATCCCCTTCTGGCTTGCGAGATAAGATTTTAAGATATGATGTAGTGACACCATATTGATTTAATAAAATCTACAAGAACTACGAAGACACAGAGTTTTTACTTTAAATTAAAATTACTTTGTCTAACCAACAAAAAATAAATGCATCCGACTGACCCACATCTGTCATCGACACATTCAATGTCAACATGTAAATGTGTCATTTCTATGGCAACTGCTGTGCCGCTCGTTAAGAATTATGTAGGTTAAATCTTAAGCCTCACATGATGCAGGACATTCACTTCTTAAAGACTCCTTTTGTTTAGATGTTACATAATTAAACTAGCCCTATTGCTCAACTGCCTCAGCACACATTTTATATTTGTTTTGAACTGAAAAAAGTTCTTTATTTAGTTTAAAAGGGAAAGAATAGGATAATAATTAAGATGACTGATTGTCAAAAGTATTGAAAATCAGTATCGATACAATAACACAAAATAAATTTTTTTGACCTTTCCTGAACAGTTTTAGAGTAATCTTGAGCTTTATCAGATCTGGATCTTTGATAAAACTACATGGTAACATAAAGAAAGTACTATAATTTTGTATTGGAAATTATATTATGTCTAAAGAAAACATGCTTTTTTGTTTTGGTCCTTGTTATCATTGTGGCGTTAACATCTCTACTGACCCTATTCTTTAGTATCAAAATCAAATTATATTATACATTTTTTTTAAATTTTGTGCCCAAAGGCTTTATTGACAGGAAAGTGGTGTGAAATGGGGGATGAGAGAGAAGGGAGGAAATGGAGTAAAGTCGGACAGGACTGATCATTCTCTTATACGTGTCCTTTTATTACTCTCAGCAACAAAAAGTTTATGTAGACTACTAGCAGTGTTGGGAGGAATAAATTGAAAATGTATTTAGTTACAGAATACTAAATACCCGCATTAAAATATATTTTGTAACATATTCAGTTTCTTTGTCTACTCAGAGTATTGTATTGTGAATACTTAAAATATTTTCATGTTGCGTTAAAGTATAATAGTGTAAAAGCACAACATATATTAGAACTGTTTTTTGTTTCGCAGATTTTTGTGCATTTACTTATAAGTTAAGAAAATCACAAATTAGAGAAGGAAAAACCTTCTGTAATCGCACTCCCTATAAGAGTTGTGATTTCTATTTTTCTACAATTCAATGCAGTTTCAAGCCTACATTTCATGATCAAATACAATAATATATTCATCAGATTTTAAGAAAGTAACTGTATTCTGAACACAACTAACTGTACATGAATACAGTTACTCTAAATTAGTATTCTGGATACTATTTTCAGTAGGCTACATGTATTCAGTTACTTCCCAACACTGACTACAAGCCATAACTTCATAGAGCTTTATAAAAGCCTTTCAGTAAAAGTGTTAAGTTAGGGTTCGGGATATTCTGAAGTTTTCCTCCGGGTCACATCTGCGTCATCGCCTGTAAGCTCCGTTGCCACAGACGCTCGCTGCGTTCATTTGCTTATAGGGCATAAACAGGGCTGGTTTTGCAGTTGATATCTATAATTGCTCGTGGCTCGTATCAATACGCACAGGTTTCACGGCTCCATCACGAGCCACTGGGAACGGGTTGCCCGGGAAACGGCCGCATGGCAACAGGATCAGAGCCTGGGGGTTGTCTGCTTCTAGGTCTGCTCCCATTTTACATCGCATTTCCACACTAGATGGTGTGCGAGCCACTGGAGAGTAGACTACACTTCACCCGCACCGTGGGCTCCGTAGCATCCAGCAAAACAAACCTGGAAAGTACGCGATCGGAGCGTTTCTACTCCTCGGAGGACATAAAGTGCGGGAATAAAACCTCTTTTTCTACCCTTCACCGCTGTTTTGCTGAAGACTTGGGGAAAAAGGCGACAACACTATACAGCTGTGATGGACATAATGATTGCGGTGCAGGATGCTTGTGTGTCTGGTCAGTGGCTTACTGCGATCATCCTGAGCCTGTGCTGCTTTCTGCCGTCCTGTTTGCCCGCTGGACAAACTGTGGACTACTCGTCGCCGGTGGAAAGTGTGGTCAGCAGACAAGGCGACACCGCTTTGCTGAGGTAAAGAACACGCTAACTTCACTTTTACCGCGAGTTTCCCCCACGAGCGAAAGCACTTTCAGCCCCCCTCTAAGTGAATCCAGCGCATTTGACCTGCACAAAGTAGTCGCGCGATGATCGGTCACGCTGGGAAAACACCCGGGACACGACAATACATAAACAATAGCGTGTTTCCCTCCATCCCGTCCTCGTTCTCGCGCAGTGCAGCGACGCCACCGGAGCTACGCAGGACGCGGTTAGCTTTGCGGGATGCTAACGATAAAGTTTTGCCAAGACACTTTTTGCTATTTTCTCTTGTGCTGTCAGACCAAACCGTGTCACATGTGCACCCCAGTGTGGCTACAACGCCATCACACGACGAGTACCAGTATGCTAATGTGTGTTCAAAATGCACGACTTGTATGATGACATTTTAGCCACGCTGTCATGTTTCTTCTCGTCTTTTTTGGCTCAACTGATGCCATGTGACACACCTGCTTGTCAAATGCGTTTTACTTAAAGGATGTTCAGTATGATGTCGCAGTTTCAAAAACGAGAGAGAGCGGGAGAGGGGGGCTGCCTGCTGCTACATGTGAGGTCTTCTGCGTTTTGATCGGAAGACGTTATGTCTTCTACGTCTCTCTTGTCTCCTTTCATCACGTAACGTAACTTACGACGCCAGCTGCCGCGTTTAATGTCACGAGCGTGGGTTAGACTTACGATGAGTTTGGAGGGGAAAGTTAAAAATAATAATGAAATAATAATAATAATACGTGCATCATATTAGTATAGTCTTATCGTGTTTTTCCAGACAATACATTTGGACTGCTACCAATGCCAAATACATTATTTAAAACGAAATATTATGCGTTTTCAATGGGAAAATGTTGCATATAACTGGAAGCTAAAACCCGTGGATTGATAACCAGGCATTGGTGCTTACACTTGGAGTTTTTGGATGATATAGTTCACATTCATGTCTGTTTGTCTCCACTTTTATGGGATGGACTGGAGAGAAGGGCACAGGGGCAGAGCCTGTCCCTTTTCAATGCTGTGGATGCTGCTCGGTCTGACTTCTGGGTGTGGGCTTGAATTTAGAATAGCCGAAGTGTCCTAAGATCCTCTGCTTGGCATTTTTGCTTCTGTGTGGTTGTTAAAAGCTGATTTTAAAAGTCATATCTTTAGATTTAAGAAGATGTATCATGTTTTCAGTAGGATGTGGCAATGATGAGTTGGTGTAGCTACATCTAAGATTACCTCGGCAACAGCTTGAAGATATTTTTACTTTATTCCCTCAATGCCTCCGGAGGCCACCCTGTCAGATAGACTTACCCCTCTGACAGTCTTTTAAGAGAGGGCGTCTAATTCCCTGGTGTCAATCTGGGCTGGCTGCGATCAGCAACACAAGCTTTGTCTGGATCCTGACGCTTTATTGGATGGGAGATTATCCTTATGCTATGAATCACCTCAATAAAGCTGCCCCCACCACCGCAACCCCCCGGCAAGGCAACACTTTCTCAAGCAGGTCGTCACCTTGGTAAATGCCAGCAGGAAATGTACAAATGGAAAAGAGAAAAAAATGGTATCCTGTATAAGATACATTTTCACACTTCTGAACTTTAATTAATTGGTCATGTGTCTATTGCTGGCAACCATTCATAGACCATTTTCTTCACGTAGCTTACGCACCCACAGCAGGTTTATTTGTAAAACGGTCCACATTTAAATTATAATTTGCATGTTTTCTGTCCATATTTTCCCCAGGTAAAAGAAGGTAGAAATTGTCACTCAAACTGGAGAAATATAACAGTTTGTACCATCAACAAGACCCTCGGCAATCCGAAGGCAATTTTGTTTAGCCTCTTGAAATTCAATACAGCCTAAAAACATGAACATTTTCAAATACTGACGAACCCAAGAGCATGCAATTAGTCATTGCTGTGGATTATGGAATGGCTCCCACAAGATGCATCCACAGCCACGTGTTAATTTCTCCTCGGCTCTCTTTAATTCTTAGCGTATCCACCCATGTTACTGGGTCCATAACAATAATGATTTAAGCCATTTGAAGATGAGGAATGGTTCACATGTGTATTATCATGTAGCCTTTTAATTTGTTTTGATAGCTTAGAGGCTGCAGATCATTTTGAGGCCCTTGTCTCTGAAACGCCAGCGCTGCCGTGCATGAATGAACGTAAGTTATGCACATATACTTCTGCCATTTTTACTTACATTAAACCAGCTCACAGTTTCTACAGAGATAACATGGAGAGCATAGTCTTTTAGTGCCGTATTACATTTTTATGCATTTTATATACCTGTTTGTCTCCATGTTTTGTCTGTTAAAGTCAACACTACATCACAAAAGTCATATGTTCAACTCAATGAAAAGTTGTTACTTCAACATCCTCATCCTCATCATCATCATCATCATCATCATCATCATCATCATCATCATCATCATCATCATACATCTCCATTTTTACCCTGTTGTCCCTCTGCTTTATGTTTGATTATATTGTGATAAGGAAAATATATATATATTTTTTTCAATCTTTTTAAAACGTTTTACTGTTTATTAGTGAATTTTGAACTTTCTAATGACGCATACTTTGATAATACACTTGCTTAATTGATTCTATGTTTGCTTCTTGTTTATTTATTTGTTTTTTAATCAGTTTTGTACATGATGTCTTTTTGAACAGTTAGCAATTTCAAGGTTCTTTGGTCATAATGTTTTAGTCTCGACTCACGGCAGCCTTTGAGGTACTTTGCGAGTAAAGCAATGAGCTTTTCCTTGGTATTGTTTTTCATTCTGGCGCAGTGGATCAGCACTCTCCTTCAAAAGACTGCCAAAACACTGCATTTTTGGAGCACATTAAGTCTAACTGGCATTGCTGTAATTCCAGCAGTCCAAAATCCACTCTAAAGCTGACAGCAGTTTCAATAACTAAACCTAAAAGAGAACGAGTGGCCATCTCAGGTGCATGGATGTCATAATATCACATTTTAGTGTTATGATTGTTCACGGACACCATGCGTGACCAAACAACAATGAAATCCTAGCTTTTATTGCATCCTCATTGTCCAATACATTACTATTCTTCAAGCTTTGTGAAATCATCAGAATCATCATTCTTGTAAATGTCATATCTCCCCATAAAGTGTAAGCAGCAGAGTCACTGTCAGAATCTAATTATAAAACATTATCCATTGCAAACCATGCGAGCCATGAGATCCGAGTGTAAGACAGTACATCTGATTGGTTAATGACGGGTTCAGGGGTTAGCTGTTGTTGGGAGGGTAACAATTACTCTCACACATTTTCCACTGTGCAGATGTCACTGGTTCTGTAAGCTGTTCTAGTACAAATCTGAAAATATTTTGTATAGATTTGTTCATAAAAATAATCCTGTCTGTATAGATTTTTTTTTACATATCTCACCCTGAACACAGAACTGTGGATGGATCGTTTCTCTCCTCTTTGTCATTATTTCGCCCCTGAAAGGTCTTGACATTTATAAGCACTTGTGGCATAGGTAGAATAGTTAGGATCCTTACCCCATTGCATATTACTAGACAAAATAAGAGAATATATTCTGTTTCTAAGTCCACGGATGCACCTTTTAAATACAAAACTGCAGTTGGTTATCCCCTGCAAAGTGTAGCCATAAAAAACTATCTTAAAAACTATCTTGCACATTCTGCTTTTCAGCATTTTTTTAATTAGGCCACAGTTGTGTGTTACAGCTTGTTGGGAGATGTACGGAGGAAGGATGCGCTGAACGTTTTGAGTTATCTGACAAATATTCACAGTTTCATGCACTCATTTAGTAAAAAAACCTGGTTACATCTTACAGTCCATCTGGGGGTATACACAAACCTGTCTTTGTTAATTATCCCCAAACCGCTTGCTTGTCTTTACAGCACATGTTTAGTGTGATCAGTGTGGTTGTTTGATTGTCTGTTTTTACATACGGTATTCATCATGGTTTAACTTCAACCCACAGAAATTCAATGTCTGATTCACAGTGAATGTGACTTTGGCAGGTTTCAAGTATGCGGCTTTTAGCTCTTCCTGATTGTTTCACTATTAATTCAGCCACCCATATTTTTGTTCCTTCACTAATTCTGTAGTTTAATTTATTTTTGCAATAGTGCTATACTCAATCTTTATTAGATATTCTGGATACAGATGCTCTCTTTTCTTTTGTTGTAAGTATCCATTGTGTGAACAGTTTGAAGTGGGTTTTGCAGGTTTACAGGCATGGTAAACAAGTCACTTGTGTTTCCCTACAGTATCCTTACTGTATCACAATGTTAGATGAAATTAAGGAGGAGCAACTCCAGCTGCTGATACAACAGTATGAGGACCCTAACCTACTGTATGCCTTTAAATAAGTGGCTCGGTCTCTTGCTCAAGGGCTACAATGGGTGCTACTAAAGTATTCATAAGATTCATTATTCTGGTGTTCGCAATAGATGTGCTGCAGCCAAAATTAAAATGAACTGACAAGGTTACATGGTGGTGCAATTGCTTAAAGGGATTTTCAAAACAGTTTCATTCTCATTTTATGACCACACAGAGGCACAGAAAATATCTATAGGTAAATGTTATTCTATTTAACATATTTATTTTGTTGAATGATCGTTTAAACTGTCAGAAAATGGCACCTCGCACATTGATAACATAAGCAGAGGGATTCTGTTTTAGAACTCAACTTTACTTAAAACTACTTTACATTTTTATTTTTAAGTTCTTCATGAACTTTACTTCGACGAAAGTAAAACTATAATAAATATTTACCACAAGTGCTGTCATGATTAGAAAAAAGAGGAGAACCTTTTATATTAGTCGACAAAATGCCCCACGCCCCAAAGGAAATTATCAGGTTTTTTAATTTCTGTTTTATAGTACACCACTATATATATATATCCCTCTGTAATTGGAAATTAACTTGATAAATAGCAAACATGAGAATTAAAACCATTTTTTTGTCCTTGAGAAAAATGCTTTGTACTGGTCCTGTCAATAAAAAAGGTTTTTTATTGACTTAAATATTCAGTATTAGACTGTGACAGATTTAGATGATGTTTTGAGCTGTTAGAGGAGCAGATTTCATTACTCACCATTGACGCTCATACAATTTTGTCGAAATTCCAATTGTTGTGATATCATCTGCATAACATCTATTATAGAGCTGGGATGTCTCTTTGATGGTGTGAAAGCTTGATTTTCTAAATTTTAAGAATTCAGCAGCAGTGGTAAATTCTTCATTTTTGTCATGGGATGTGTCAAGTGTTTGGAGATACGTTTGTTTTTCTCTTCCAAATGCTAGCTTTAACAGTTTTCATTTTAACACAAATTTTAACTTTTTTTGTAAACAAATTGCTATAACAAATAATAATAACAGATGTACATTGAGTTAAATGGGCGGTTAGAATTCTGGTTGTTTAGGGATGTTTCAGCTTGCTATTGTTTTACTTTTAAGGTGAACCATCTAAATATTAAAAGAAACAAGTGTGGAATCTATCTTTCCATATCTCAACAATTCATTCTCACTGCAATCGTTTAGAAAAAATAATGTAATAATTGTGGAACTTGACTTTGGAGGACTTGACAATCAGCTTTACCTGGTGACTTTGATTAAAATGGATTTGTTTATTTCATAATTAATGGTCAATACACCAGTCAGTATAACTTCCTTAGCTGAGGTAATGAACAGTATTGTAACTGTAAGTAATAACACTATTGTCATTATTCCTTTGATATCACATTTCTATGGTCAGAGCATTTTAATTGGAGCCATTCAGATTAGGTTGTGCGTCCCTGCCTCTTTTTTCTATCAGATGAATAATTAGTGTGTAGTTTTCAGGGGGGTGCAAATGTTTGTTGGAGCCACATAATTGAAGAGTGCATATTCGTAATTATTACTGAATGGAGTATTGAGGCAGTGGAGAAAATCAATATAACTGGGAATTCCAGTTGGTTACAAGCTAAAGTATGTAAGTCTAGGCACAGAGATGAATAAAAATCTAATTTCAGGTTCAATTCATTATTATAGCTTATGTTTGGATAACATACGCTATTCTGCATGTTGCACTGTAATGAAAAAGGTTTTTGGGCAGACATGCTAATGCTTATTGTGTATAGTGGATGCATAACATGGTTTAACTCTGCTTTTTATACAGAACATAATGTGATCTACTCAATTGGAATATAAAGTGGTCCCTTTAGCACATGACTAATTATGGGATTTGTACAATGCTGTCACAGAGGTGAGTGCTACAGTATGTTTCATATTTGTTGATTGACGTTCGACAAATAGGAAGCCATTTATCTTCTTTTTGAGAAAGTACGACACAAACTATTGAACTAGTTTAAATCAGTAGTGTGCAGTGACTTTTATGGATAGGCAAACAGACTTGTGGTGTTCAACACTATGTCTGGTCGCGGGTGACTGGGATAGGCTCCAGTCACCCGCGACCCCTAACGGGAACAAGCGGTAGAAAATGAATGAATGAACATTTGCACACAAAAGTGAAAAAAACATGCAAAAGATGGTTTCAAACCCCAGTCTCCCATGTGAAAGGCAAATTCATTACACAAACTGGCGCTCTATGTTATTAATGTACTGCCTGCATTTCTTACTAGAAACGTGAACAGAGTCTCAGCTACAAACAAAGACTTTGTTTTTAAGTCATTTGTTAAAACTTTGCTCTTCACTTCTCTGCACATGCTCAGTTAGAGCAGAACCTGCCAACATCCAATATTCCCACCCAGGATTATTCAGCATGGCTTGAGCATAGATCCATGGGTTTGAGCTCTGGTTCTAAAAGCTCATGTTAGAGAGCAGAGCATGAACGGGCCTCTGTACCCGGCCGCAGTACTGCTTAGTGGCCTGTAGTGGCTACTAAAAGACACCGTGACGAAAAACGGGTTTATGTGGATATATTTTGGAAACAACAATTTAAATTGTTCTGAAATATATTCAAATAAGACAGTTTTCACACAGTAATTTTAGATTTGTCTGTGAACATTTCAACAGTATTTTATTGTGTGGTATTTACCCAGATTCTTTCAATACACAGCTCTAACTAGAACCATTTTGCTTCATTCACGCTAGTTTGACGAATCCCGGTTAGAAAGTCCTCTCCCCTCCCGACCGTCAAAAACACGCCATTCTGAATTCCACGATGACTGACGTTTTCTCGATCTGTGACATAGCTCTGAGAAGCTTCTGTGCGTTTTTTTTAAGTCCATAAATCATCGCCAGGCTCGTCCGGTACAAATCTAATCATGAGCTTTACAACTCAGGAAGTGAAAAAGCCAGCTTGAAGTGTTCATATTAAACTTGTGTAATTCCCTCGGGAGCCAAAGCTCAGTTAAGGCTGAATGTAAATGTTTTTTGTTTTGTTTTAAGACATAAAATGCTAAAGTAAAGGTACTCAAGGGTATGTTTAAAAGCCAATAACAATACATAATACATAATATTTGTTCTGTAATATCAAGAGCAGTTAAGAGTACGAAGCTGGTTAAGTAACTTTATTTTCAACCAGGGAAGATTAGAGAGAGAGAAAGAGAGAGAGACTTAACTTGACAATGTCTAATAAATGTTTGTTGTTTGAAAGTATATAATGCCGTCTCATTATTTGGAGTACAGCAGTAGCTCTAACTGTTTTAAAGCGGCCGTAGTCAAGTTCTCTCAGACTGAGCAATTGCTTAACACTGAATTCATCAACGGCGCCTATTCTGACACTCATTACATTTCTAATTTTAGACTCTTTTCACTATTCATAACGGGGCTTTGATTTCAGAGCACAATACTTCCTTTTCTCCCAGGGCCACGTCATCTTCAACTATCTTCAACTCTCCGCTAGCTTTGCATAATGGCATCTACTGTAAATACCCAATAAGTAAAAACTCTTGTAGCACCAGTCCTAAAATTATCACCATAAATCAAGCCTGGAAAATATACTGTTGCCTGGGCTCTTATCAATCATGAAATCATCAATTATCACATTTTGGGCATCAGCTGGGGGCATTCGCACACTTACAAGGATGTGCAAGCAGCATCGCCATCTCGATCTCTGCTCCTCTCTGCCTGAGGAAAATGTATCTGTGGCAATGTTGAACAGACCATTTCTAATCCCCCCCCCAAAAAAATAATCCAAAAACAAGCTAAACAATGGGCCGGCTTTTGTGTGATGATTTTCTTTTCATAACACAATAGAAATCAATATTGTATTAAGCAAGTCAATAGCAACAAATTCTAAATGAATACACAGATTTTGTTTTTGTG
Source organism: Chaenogobius annularis (assembly GCA_015082035.1). Classification (NCBI taxonomy): domain Eukaryota; kingdom Metazoa; phylum Chordata; class Actinopteri; order Gobiiformes; family Gobiidae; genus Chaenogobius; species Chaenogobius annularis. The sequence goes on from BJKM01000254.1 coordinate 273,694, forward strand.
CAAAAAAAACCCTAATCAAGATGTATGCTCCTTCCCCTGAGCTGCAAAGCCCTTTATCTCATCAGGTTAAAATCCACTGTTTTTCCTCTACCAATCAGTAACCATAATTGTGTTTCCTCATTGCTGATATTTGCAAATGTATTATTCCTAATTAATTAAGAAAACAAAAAAAACACGTCTTGTGCGGGTTGTTGGCGTCACAAGAGCTTAAACCTCATAAATGTAGTGAAATAGAAAGTAAAAAGTGCTGCACAGGGTCAGAGCTGACACAGCATTCAAAGAAACAGCTGCCCAAAGCGGTATCAATAAGAGGAGGATTCATCTTTTTGGACTGCTAAAAATAGAACTGGTTCACAATTCCCATTCCTTTATTCATCCCATTAACAGACTGATCTGGAATTCATAATTTCTAGATGGAGATTCAATTTCCACAGTCACTCTAATACTGTTAGATGTATTCAAACAAACATTTATTAAAATCCTGTTATGCAATTAACCTACACAAGAATCTGCTCTTTTGGCAACTGTTTATGCATCTGGCAAATGGGGATTACAGCTTCAAATTCATTTGCATTGATCTCCAGGAAATACAAGAGGAAATGTAATTGTGCATAACACAACAGTAATAAATGTCAGTTGTTGCAGGCAAATGAAAGTCGTTTGATATTATTCTCAAGTTTTTGCAGCACTTCAGGCACCTCCCCAGCCCTCCCGATGTCAGCAGCCAGATTCTATTCCCAGTGCAGCCTGTTTTTCAGCTTTCTCACAAACTGCCAGTTGACTTCAGTAGTAATACGGCGTCGTCTCTCTACTGCCTCCAACCTCAATCTAGGCATCGGCTTTGATTTCGACACAATACCCCCGCTGCCTTCCCCACTCTGCTCTGTGTGCGAGTGTCACTTTCATTTCGGTGAATTCAACCCTGTTTTTTGTTCTTTTTCGTTAACTGCAGCTTGCTGATGGGGTGTGTTTTTTTTTTCCTTTTCAAATCTACAAAGGATAACTCCGGCAGCTTTACTTTTTTATGGCCACCTCAGAGCCATAAAACAAGTCCAAGAGGTTAACTTTTCATTCATAGGCAGTTGTTATAAGTACAAATAAGTGCTCTGGTATGGTACTTTAGCAGGACTTTAGCTGGACTTACTGGGTTCACTGCATCAGCTGAAATAGAATCATATTTTTATTGTCTGCCAAGGTAGAAGTTACTCTTGGAGATATTTAGTTAATCTAAGTGTTATTAGTCTGTTGGAAAGATAACTGTCACCTTCAACCCTTGAGTAGTCTATTATAACAGAATGTTGAGTTGCATGATTGGCAGTGTGTCTTTCTACTTTCTTGATGATCGTATCAACAAACTTTGGAAATCAGTCAAATTTGAAATAATTAGTTTGGGAATATGTTTAGTCTTTTGTTGCCCTGGCCTCTGCCCACCTTCCCACCCGAGCTGAAAGAGTTTGAGTACTGGCCAGCGCTGCCTCAGCCAGTGGTATTGACCAAATGACAATTAAAGGATCAGATAATTGTCTTTAGGGCACAATAGATAAACATCTGGTCGACTTAAGGCGTGTTCAAATTGATTTGGTTTACTGTACACAGTTCAGTTATCTCAGGCTATGTGAACAAAAAGAATCTCCAAAACATATTGTTTTTAAAACATGTCTACATGATTCTAAAATTGTGAAGTATTTTTTAAAAGAACACATAAAACAATTATGCAGCACCCAATTACGACTACCTTTGAAACCTTTTTACCAAATAGTAAACACATTTAATACAAGCTATGACAGAAAGTGCTATTTGCTTGTTCATATACTGTAACTATTTCAAAAAATGCCAAACTGGTACAACACATTTTCCTAAATGGAAACTGTGAGAAAAGGTGAAAATTGTCATACAGTGAAAAGAAAAAATATTTGTTTACATTGTACTATGCCATCTCCCACAATATTATTCTGTTTCCTGTTTTGACACATAGAGAAATTTGATCCTTCACCGAGCCAATCGACAGAGATGATGAAGTATGTATTCTGTGCAACAGCCACTAGTCTTATTCATTTCCACTCACTTCTACTGGCTTGAGTTTTCTTTCCCTGAAATGAAATGAATCAACTAGAGTGAGCTGAAGCATTTCACAGTGAAAGCTGCTGCTCAAAAGCTTCTTGTGCATGTAAGTGATGAGACCTCCATCCACTGTACTTTTATTAATGATACAAGTATTGGGACAAGGCCTCATTGGAACATTCATGTTTAAGTCCATTGACAAGGAGCAACATAAAAGTATCTTCAAAACCTCATTTTTTTGCAATATAATACATTATATAATACGGTCAGTATTTACAGAGTCTGTAATAGTCAGACCTAAAACTGCTCTTCTGATGGTATTGATCAACAAAGTCATTTTTCAGTGAATAATTGAATTGATTTTTTTTCTGGGAAATGTGGCACAACAGCTACCTGTTGCGCTATGTGCAATTCCAAACAATTCATCCGAGCTTGAAGTTTTTAGAACGGCCCACACAGAGACAACAGAACCAGCCACTTATGCTAAAAAGATGAAAGCAAATCAAAATCAAAAACAACAACAAACAAAAAGCTTCACAGCTGTGTAATTCATGTGTGATACTAAATTGTTTCAGGGGTATTGCAATAATCTGTAGTTTAGCTAAAGACGCCCCAAATGGTCCAAGAAGAGATGGAAGAGAAGAAGAATGGGCTGTAAAGTTTATCTCTGAGCTGAAAATGCCTTTAGTGCATTCTCGGCACTAAAAGGGTTATTGCCATTTTTGGACTTGCCCGCTCTCAACTTGAAGTCTCACAATAATTTTGGCGTTGCCGGTCTTTCCTTGTCCTGGCCTTGGTAATTAACCCTGTTGGTCATGTGTACACTGTGAACACGACTTAAATGGAAATTCACATCCTTACTTATGTGTGAACAGGGAACTGACCTTAATCATTGAACTGTGCAGAGTTTGTTTGAAAGTGGCTGGCTTATGCAAATCTAGGGAGTGTAAAAGGCCTTTTAACCAATCAATAACGTTCACTCAAGAATTTCAAGAGTGAGAAATTATAGCACAGCAGCCCGCTTAAAGCGCTTTGACAAACGGGGAGGTTTAATTTTGCCCTATAAGCCCTGACACTCTACACAAAATTCACTTGACAGGACGTGCTTATTGGCTGCACACAATCTTTCTCTACATAGACCGTCAGGTTGAGTTTTCCAGCTGCCAAGGCAATAGACAAACACAGACGGAAAGGCCTTAAAATTAGCCTGGGCATCAATGTGAAATCTCTTCAAAAGACACATGATAACCACTAACACAATTTAAATATCTGCATATCTGTTACTGACGTTTTCACCTTAAATATGCACTTTTCTTATAATAAATAAGAATAATAAATCTGTATCTACTTTTCTATATAGTTGTATGCATACCTATACTACAGTCTTCTTATTCTTAACAATAAGACTATACTGTACTCTCACTGTGGCATAAATTATTCATGCTAGCTTTCCTTTGTAGTGATTAAAAAAGAATAAAAATAACTCGACTGTGAGCTTACATAAATGGTTTGAGAAGCAGCTAATCAACCAGGCTGCCGACGCCGATGCCTTAACTTTGGAGCTGCTCCTTTTGAAGTGGCTGTTTAAGCTGGGATAAGAAAGTTGAATTCAAAAGCGTCTCTGTTGTCTCCACCTCCTCCTCCATCCAAGTTCTTCTGATTCTTCCATAGACGTGCCATCTTAAAGCCACCCCTGGTTTACTCTGACGCACAGTCGTGACAGGCATTAATTATCCCGTCTGGGGGCCCCAAGACTTTTGAAGCATTAATAATTACACTGGAATAAAAGCAGCAGATACAAAAGGCATGATGCAAAGGGCAAAAGGAGACAATGGATACAGAACAGGGACTAATAACTGTATCAACGGAAGTACTGCACAAAGGTTTCCGAGAGGAGCTCATTGATTGGAAATTAGTGTTAATGAGATTGTTTGGCTCAAAAGGCACTGGGCCATTAGAAATTAGTTGTTTGGATTGCGAAAGGGCAGTGATCTTTAGAGTTTTGCTAAATTTGACCCAGACAATCGAGGCGTTTTTTTCATCAAAACACTCAATCTAAATGTTTGCTGTGTCATTTTGATGTAATTCTTGCTTTGTCTGAGTCATAAAACCTCTTCTTTCAGCACATGGCATGTTTTGGAGTCTGTGTTTTATTCAATTACTAAATCATGATAATCTCAATAATCGATTTGTTGTGATTAATCAATTCATTTGCTGCGATGAATCAATTAACCTAATCTTGTGTTTATTATTATTATGCCCTTTTCCCATTGCGACATAGCGCGAACGCCTTGGCAGCGTTTCGGCACTGTAAAGCCTGTTTCAGGGCTTTTGCACAGGCCTGTCGCAGGACTAAGTTTGTCCACTTGTAAAAAAAATGTTTGTCAGCTTGCTACAATATCAGCACATCATGTATATTTATTCAGCGGGGTTTTTTACTTTGCATAATACCCTTTGTGCTCACCAATTGCACAAATCAGTCATGCCTCAGTGCACTGCTGCAATTTCTCCATCCGTAAGCTAAACCTTTGTCCTTCATTGAAACCCAGCAAACATCCACCAGACACAGACTGTTAATAGACATCTCCCGGACCATATGCTTGGCGGGTCCAGTAATTACCCACGCCCGCATTACAGAATATTGTGGATTCAGTCATGATGCTAACATGCCGCAGTGTTTAGCAAACTGTTTCAAAGGACACCGGCCCTTCTGTTTATGTACTCCCCTCCCGGATCTAAACGGATTAATAATCCCGAGGTTGTCAGTTCAAACGCAGAGGGGCAGAGGAGAACGCTGATGTGTCCTTGAGCCAGGTACTTAATCTAAATTGTGTCACTTAATATCCATCTTCATAAACGCTTGGTACACATCGCATAGGTTATGTAAGTCGCCCTCCATGGAGTCAGGAGAAACAAATAACGCTAGCCCTAGATAGCACCTTGGCTCATAACGCCGCCTGGGAATATCAAGTGGTTGTTGTGTCTGAATTGCTTTTGCTTTGTCATTGTTTGGAGTCACTGTCATAATGTATTCCGCCTTTCGTAAGTTGATAAAAATAGCTCATTCCAAGGATCCGCGAAAGTTCTCATCCACGGAAATGGGCCTTGTATATAAACTTTAATGAGGCAAAAAGGCACAGTAAACAAGAGCATAGTCTGTTAATAAATGTTGAGGAGATCCAGAGCTCAAATAGTTTACATAGTTTTTCTGACTGGCTGGTTTTTCCTCGCCCGGACTCGGACCACACATACTGGGAGGGAAGTTTGCAGGTTTTTGCCCAATTAGTGCTGAAAAGTGAAGCGGTGTGAGAGTGCGTCAGCGGGGGAAGTGTGCACCGGAGGAGGCGTGTCATCAATCATCACTCCGGCTCCCAGGCTTCTCTTCCAAACCATCCCCTCTTTCTGGCACAAGAAAGAAGAGGAGGGAAAATAGGAGAGAGGAGAATGACAGTGGTGAGGAAATTTCACAAATGACACTGGCATGATGGCATGGTATTTTTCAGCACATGAATGTTGGATGGCACTCAGTTTGGATCACTTTTTGTTATTGTCAAAAACAGTAGGACACTGTACAAACTATGAAATGAACGTGTGAAAACAAAGCAAGATGAAAGTTTTAGTGGAGAAAAGCCGAAGAATTTTCATGTGTCCTGTCAATGTTTCGGAACTATATTGCTGAAAACATATATATGTATGTGTGTGTGTGTGTGTGTGTGTGTGTATATATATAGACACACACACACACACACACACACACACACACACATACATACACATTATATATATATATATATATATTATATATATATATACATACATACACATTATATATATAATGTGGTGTGTTGTGTGTGTGTATGTAGAGTGTATGTATGTATATGTATGTATGTTTGCTATATATAATGTATATATAATGTGTTATGTATGTATATATATATGTGTGTGTGTGTGTGTGTATATATATATATATATATATATATATATATATATATATATATATACATCATACATAATATTTGAATATATTTTTGACACAATCATTTGTGTTCATGCCTTAATGTATTAGTCAAACATTGTCAAAAAACAAAACAAAAACCAAGGCAAATTAAGGCTGACGTTTTTCTGATGGAAGACCTCTGTGATTTTTACGAACTGATTATTGTTTCAGCCAATATGTATTACGGTATTTATACTTTTGTAATATAGGCAAGATAAGTTTATTTGTAGAGCAATTCAAAGATGCACTACAATCACAATACAATTAGATAAAAACATAAATGATAGTAATAAATGTACTTTTAAAAGAATAAGGTGCAGATAAAATCCTTTCAGTCATATGCACTTTTTTTTTTTAAAGGCCTGTCTCACATCTTCAGGAAAACTGTTCCAGATTTTCACTACAGAAAACGGAAACTCTAATCTATTGTGGAGTTCACATCTAGTTAATGGATTTTTTAAATACTTTTGACTGCCCTATATGCTCCTGGGTGGTTTATTTTATCATGCCAATATAATAAATACTTTAAATTGAACTGTGAGATGTCACTTGATTTGTCATATATTTTAATTTGTGGATCGTGTCATGATTGAGTGTGGTTGTTGGTCAGTGGAGAATCCAAGCCCTGCATGCCCAGACAGTAATGATGGCCTCTATACTGAAGAGCTGTCCCATTAGACTTTAAATCAGCAGACACATTTGTTTGACTGAAGTAAAGCCGGTTATTATTAATTATAATACATTAACGGGGTGCTAATAGCTAAGTGTGTCCACCTGTTTTTACATGGCAGCTGCATTAAGGCCCTTTTCCACAATGACCTCTCTGCCTGTCCCATGTTTACAGTGCACTCCCTGTCTCTTGCATCAGTCTCGTATAACTAACTGTTCCTCTCAGTGGTAACAGTGACACATTGCGCAAATGCGTCTGAGGCATTTATAACACTTCCAAAAATGGCTGCTTGGCTCGACGAGGAGGGTATAATGGTAATGACAATTCATCATAGTTGAAAATCCCTCTTTTATGAGTGAGTCTTTTCACCGTTTTGTCACAGCCTCAACAGTGTCAGCAGCAGTTAATGAAAGCTTAAAAAAAATCTTCCCTGCACATTATCTTATTGCAGCGTTTTATCATTTTAGGAACTTATGAAAGCGCTGTACTAGAATTATGAGCAAGTTCTGGCACACTCCTTTTGTTCATTTTATGTCCTACCACTTTACAGCAGAAATGGCCATGTGGAAAATACTTTAAGATAATCTCTCCTCGGGGATGTGCGAGGTAATATAATATGGCGTATAATAGATGCTGTCCTCACAAGGGGGAAACGGAACAAGGGGAAATTTACCCAGATCATTTTGTTCAATTGAAATGCTCACAACACGACATGGCTTGTGGCTTACCAACTGTCGCCTACACACACGCAATTGACTGCGCTAGCCAAAATTAGGCCTTTATCCCTCGATTATGGATATATTTCATCAGTCAAATTATTATCTCCATGTCAGTATCCATATGGCTTTTGTAATGACTGCAACATTGATGTTGGCAGGGACGTAAAATGTTATTGCGCCATTGGAGATATCTCTTCATGAGCCAAAAGCAAATCATTTCAGCAAGCCAGACCAGATCTGTACAGTGCTTTTAAGGTCATGGATATTTTAGAACTAAACTTGATGGCAACATGTACTCTGTATGCACTACCAGCCTGTCGGGAGATGCATGCCGTTTTAAACAAAAAAGAAGCCATGGGAGAGTGGAGCGAACATCCACTGGTAATAACATCTACTTTTAAGCAGTAGTCATGAAAGACAGTGCTGACCTACATGCTGTAAGCAGTATCTTTGCTTTTCTCTTGTTAGCGCGGACTGCTAGCGGAATGGAGGTCCACTGTCAGGAGGTGATGTGTCTCAGCTACACACACCATCCTTTACAAAGCTCTGGGAAAAATAAAATATAGTGTAAGCTAGCGCAGCAAGAGGAAATCCAGCCAAGGTGTGGACACGTTTGGATTACATTGATTGTGCCCTGTTGTGTTGTGTGTCTGTGTGTTCCTTACAGTGAGAGCGGTTGACAGACAGCCCTATCTCCCCCAGGCGCTGTGGAAGGCCATACATCATTAATCCCTGACAAAAATGAACATTCGGGCCAGTATCTTTCAAGGGCTAGACTCGGAGGCTTTCCCCCCATTGTGACGTGCTGTATATAGGTGAGAGTGCCTCGCTAACTTGGCGCTGCTGACCCGCGTCTTTGGTTCAGCGCCGCATGATGGATGACGTGGTTATCAAACTCAGGATGCGAATGTCCTATCTCGCTGTCAAGGTCAATGGTTGTCGGGCTTATAACAAAATGGCAACCCGGTGAACTTACTGGAACATATAGCCCGGGTTTCAATCTATCATCCATCATATCCCAACATTTAATGCAGAGAGACTTCTGCTTCAAAGTTACAAATGGTGTGTAGTGTATTATATTTAGTCAAGTGAAAGCACCAAAACTATATCTTTGGAGCCATGGCGCGATATAATTTAGTCAGTCCATGTCCAACAAAAGGTCCAGATCTATGACTTAGAATTGGAATATTAAAAGATAGAACTCTTTACCAACACCATGAAGAGTTTAGGGCTGGGGCAAAAAAAAGTCTCGATACTTTTCCTCGTATTAACTGATTTTTGTTGTTTTGTTTTTTGATTTTTAAAATGTAACATTTAGCAACAAACACAAATGACAGAGCAAGACCAGAGAGAGCACCGGAGACATCCAAAGAAAATGAAGGCACGTCCAAAGTCTTAATTGATTAACATGGCTTTAAGTATTATTTCCTAAAAATAAACAATGCATACTTTTGCATACACCAAGTCGGAATTTTGCTCCAAACCACATACTTTTACTGACAGAGGATTGGCTGTAAACGTCTCAAAGAATTGCCAATTAAAAATGACTGTATCTTGACCAAAGAACTACAAAGATTGTTTGATCAAAATAAGTGTATTAAGTATTAAGTGTACTGATTCAAAATCAGTATGTTCTTAGCCAACAAACAAATAAATTAGATCAAAAACTGCCTGTCAATGAACTCTTCATTGTTAGTGTTATGGCTTGTAAATACAAATTAAGCGTAGTCCCTTGTTTTTCTCATTGCTTGTACAAAGTGTATAACATATCACCGTTTGAAAAACCATCACAGTCAAATTTAGGATCCGAAATAGAACATTATAGGATTACAGGAATGGGATTATTTGGCTCCAGTATCGGCTCAGTGTTGAATAGAATTTATTCATTCAGAATAATGCAGTGTGCTGTCTGCGTGTGGTGTCATCCAAAAGAAAGGCCTTGTTGTGCGTGCCAGTGTTTGCCTGTCAAACAGCTATTTAGTTGTAGTTTCATTACAACAGATTCTGAGCTGGAAATCGACATTAGTCCTTGGGGAGTTTAGAACAGATTACAGGCTCTAACTCTTAGTTAGTCGTTTTTAGGCCGGATTGCAAAACCTACATTCATCTGCCACATGTCAAAAATCTTTCTGACATAGGTTTCATCATGTAAAAATAAAGCCTTCCGAATGTAGACAGAACTGTAAATGAAGCTCAACTATTTTGCTGAACTCAGACAGACTTTGATGTTATATGTTAGAAAGATGTACGGCATAAAAACAGCATCCTGCATCTCTCCCTGGGATTCACAGGCCAGACTCATATTTTTCTAAACACTAATTTGCTAACCTGCTGATTGCAATTTCAGTTGATTGCCTTCCAGAGGAGCCGCTGCAGCTACTCTGAATGTAATTGGCCAGAAAGATCACTGCCCATAATTCAACAGTTTCAACTGGTGACTTAACAGGTGTGTTTGCAATAGCGTTGGGATGATATTGACGCAACAGCAACACATTCTATCACAGGTTGAGTGAACAAGTTAACTTTGCCTTTTTGTGTTGTGCCCGGTTTCACACTTAGTTGCAGATGTTCAGAACTGTGTAAAAATCCCATGTTTACTAAAACATTGGATTTCATATGTTCTTCTACCTTGACTCTTCTTTCAGGCCAATCAAGTTTAGGGCTGCAGCTATCGATTATTTTAGTAATCGAGTAATCTATTGATTCTTTTCTTCGATTAATCGAATAATCTGTCATTTTTTTTGTACATTCCGTAAACCATTTAAAAGCATATTCAATCTGTTTTTAAATAAACATTAGAGTTCATAGTAATAAACAAATAACAAATGGAGTTTCTGCTTAAAATAACATATATTATAATTAATTTCACATAAGTTTGTCCCCAAAACAGAAAACGAATCAGAATCAGAAGCAGAAAAGGTTTATTGCCATTGTCAATGAACAAAATTCACAAACATAGGAACTTGTTTTGGCATTAAGGTGCAACATAAAACACTGAGCAATAATAAAAACAACATATATGAAATCAAAAGGGCATGGCATTGGCATTAAGGTGCAACATAAAACACTGAGCAATAATAAAAACAACATATATGAAATCAAAAGGGCATGCATTAAGAAACAATTTAAAATGACTATAGTATCAAATAAAAATAGGCTTACTATGTACACAATAATTTACAGTTAAAAGCAACAGCAACATTTCACTTCACCAGTCCAAACTGTTCTGTTTGTATATAAAGAATATATATAAAGGACTAATTAACTTGTCACCAGACTGTTTGTAAACAGTTACAGTAGCTATGAATGAATTAGCGTTAATGTCACGTCACTTAAAACAAGACATTTGTTTGTGAAACTTTATGTTGGGTGGGACCAGTGATCCTGGTGTTTTGAGCGGTGGCTCTGCATTTTGCATTTTGTCGTTTTGCGGCATTGGCTCCATGTGCCGTTCACTTTGGCCTCTGTGTCGTCGCCGCTGACTTGTTTCACAACAGATTATTATTACATGATCGCGGTCCTCCATGTGACTGGGAAGCAGAGTTGTTGTGTGGGGGAGCGCGGGGTCCATGGTGGCGTGGCGAGGACGCGGGGGCTGGGGTGGGCGGCGCGCGGAGCAAGTTGCGGTGGTTAGAGTTGCAGCTCGGGACACCGGGCTCTTTCACACAACAAAACTCTTCCCGGTCGCACTCGTGAGTTTGGAACGCGCCGCTCTTTCTCTGTTGCGCTTTCGTCCGAGCGGAACAAGCTCTGTGTGAAACAAAAGCGCCACAAGTCGTTCCGTGCGCTTCGTGCGCCACATATTCACATAAAGCTTTTTATTATCGAATTATTCATTTTAATCAAGTAATTGTTGCAGCCCTATTCAAGTTTAGCCAAAAAGTAGTTGTGGTGGTATAAAGATATTTTGCCGAAGGATTTTAAAATATAACAATAATAACACAACCGTAAAACCAGGATAACCCCATCAAACCAATATTGTTAAAAACAGCTGAATATTCATATGGATTATTCAGGTCACAATACAATCTTAGTAACTAAATATGAAGTATTTTTTATTCCATCTATTTTCCAGAAATAAAGCTAAATGTAAAGTACTTTTTTTATCCCTCTGTTTTTGACACATTTACTTTATTTTGTCATTCAGAAAGTTCGATTTCATGAAGCTGGTTGGAGCATGTTAGACGAAGGGAATGAAAAGATAATGAAGGACGTATCTGTTTTAGGCTGTCATGATCTCAGTACTTGTGAAGAAGCATTTAATTAATCGGTAAGGTTTTTTCTCTCAATAGTAGTAAGACAAAAATGTTATATTGTGACATCCCTTGCCTGAAGTCCGTTTTCTCGCTGTCTCTAGTTCTGGTTTAGCATTTGAAATTTGAGTCCATATAGTTATGGAGTATGTAGGAAATCCACATACTGTATGAAGGACTTGACTGATCCTATTGTAACCAAACCCCTGGACAATTAAAGCAAAAGGCAACTAGAGCACTGTTACACTATACTAAGCAGGGTTTAAAAATAGATTCCATTAAGCCCTCCTGTTTCCACGGTGTTGATATGATTTGCTTCCTGTTGTAGAGGAGGAGAGCTGGTTTTAAGTTCATCTAACCGTCCTTTACATGCAGTCACATGGTAAAAAATATCAAGCAATTCCTCCATATTTAAAATTTGCATTGGAACCAGATGTTCTCACCTTCATGATTAATAGTGTACTGCAGTGAGACGTATTTTGCCATTTAGGGTGTGATTGTACATAAATTATCCAGAGTATAAACATTGCCTGAATCTTAAGTTGTCTGAGGCTGCATTAGGAAAAGGAACGCGCTCTCTCCTATCAAATAGAAAGCATGTCAATGGAAAAACCCATTATGTTTGCCTTTAGGCGCGGTCCTATTTAACACTTCTCTTTTAATGGGGTTATTCGGTAAACCTCGCGGCTAACTTCAGCTAATTGCGTGTTTCATAAACTGATAAGAAAAAGCGCGCAGGTTACAGGCTGCAGCCTTTATATCTTATTTAGATTTGCACACTTCTATAAGCATGCAATTTAGGGGCTTAGCCGACTTTCTTATCAGACACTTGACTCCTAGCTAAAATTATGGGCTGAGGAAGAATAGCCATCTTGAATACTTTGCAAACCTAACAGGATTGAGTCATGTCGACAATCAGAAAGGTAAAAAAGTCAAGCTTCGATATTGATGTGATGCGTTGTTTGCCGTACAATAATTAATCGCCGCAGCCCTACCTTGTACAGTGTTTTGTTTCTCATTTGCCATTGGCTTATTTTAATATGTGCCTGTGTCGGTAATGAGCAGCCAGAGCTAGCGGGCCATAACAATGCCCGGAGAAAGGGATGAGTGCTCTTCTCTCTGAATTCTCTGATTAGCGTGGTCGCGGAGAAGCTAAATTCCCGGATGCTGCAGCAATTTGCGACAGCCTAATGAACCTGTTGTCTCGCATACATCTTCCCGTAATGCAGCCTTACTTGTGGCACACGGCTCGACAAGAACTGGCCACAGTTAATAGGGCTTAGATAACAGCATCATAATGTTAATATGTTTTGCTGCTTTTGGAGTGGTTCCATCGCCTCAGCAAATGTGTCTACACTACGGCCTAATGCATTTGATTAGGAAAGCCAGAAGAGATGTTTCCTTTTGATTTTTTTTCATTGTGCTAAAATGGCGCAATAACAGCTGATCGCGCAATGCAAAAAGTGTGCTGAAATTGCTTTAGGTCGATGTTAGTCTTTTTGTCAACAGATTGTGTCAAAGTTGTCAGTAAAAAAAAGTTCCTTGTTTGGCTTGACAGTGCACCAATGTTTTTCCTGCTAATTAAGCTTAAGAAGGTAAAAGTGTGTCAGGGTAAGCTGTTAAATGACTATTGTTGGGTAAAATCCATGTTCATGTGCATAACACAATTACTTTTTTTGACTTGCGTTGTAATTATTTTTTTCTCTGCACTGGAGCTACTTCTGCATCTGTCAGTCAAGTCAAGTACTTTAATTGCTTTTCAGCCTTGTTGGCTCCCACAGATGGCTGTTAATATATATGTAATTAGATTTTTTTTTTCTTTTTTGCTGTTAATGTCAGATGAGACTTTGATGAGATCAACTTTTAATTTAAAACCATTTTGGTGCAGATTATTTTTGCTGGGTAGACGTCATCGCAACTTCTAAAGCTAACTTGATTTATTGGATTGAGCTATGCTGCATATGTGCCTCTTGTTCACCAGAACATTTTTGGAGGGTTAGTTAGGGTAGCTAAAATACCCTCAACACTAGATCTGTCAATATAACAACTGTTATGTTAGATTTTTGTGAACCGGGTCTGAACCAGAACTATCGCAAAACAAAACTAGGACAAAACCAAAACTAACCTAGAATTAAACCAGATTCAAACCAAGAGCAAACCAGGTCTAAAACTGAATCTAACAAGGATTATAGTCCAGGACTATACCATTTAGAAACCAGCAAGAGAAAATAGGCTATATTTTTGAATATTTAGAAAATGGGGCGGGTCACATTATTTGGGAGGCCTGATCTGGCCCGTGGGCCTTAAAGTACAAATATTATGCATTCATTGTATTTGTATTGTATGTTGGCCTTTAAACAGGCTCATGAGTACTTTTACTTTGGCACCTCATGTTTTAGAACAAAAACGTACTTCATGTTACTGTCATTTCCCACTCAAGGAATTAACTGTAATAGAAGTGTTTAAACAGGATTAATCACATTAGCTGAATGAAGCTAAGCACTCCAGTTATGGATTTGATGAGGGAGCAATGTTGTAAAATTGTTCAAAGCTGAAAAAAGTTATAATATACTGCATGCATAATAGTCTTTAAGATGAATAGGCCTGCACTGACCTCTACAACACTACCATAATGCATGATATTGATAGTTCATGTTATTTTATATGGGGTTATAATAGTATGCCTGATGGTTCATCATCATCATCATCATCATCATCATCCTCTTCTGCTATTGCGATGGCACTGTGAAGAAAAGACACCCTGTTTGGACTGGTGCTGTGGCTCCTGTTGGCTGTCAACAGGAACTAATGCTGACTCTTTTCCGGCGTGTGCCTCGATGTCCTTAACTCAACTCATCCCTGCTCCCACTCCCGGGGAAATAAATTGATAGCTTTAATTGCCTTAATAGCATTTTTACTCCTGCTGATGTCTCTCAATGAAGACCTCTGTGCCATTAAGACAATCTTAAAATGGACTGTTTGCTCTATCAACAAAATTACTTGCTCAAATCAGCGTTATGAATCAGAGACCCTGTTCGGAGGACACACCCTAAGCTGGGCCTAATCCTTGCCAAATGGACCGGCGATTAGCTTAACTAAGGACTTTTTGGTCCCTGCCAACACACGGGCTCTGCATTTTAAACAGAGGAGCATTCATTGGATTTGTGCATTAATCAAGCCTCTGCCACCATCCCCTTACAATAACTTGCATCTATACAAGAAAATAGATGACAATGTTTTTATCTATTGCTGTTGATGTAATTAATGTGTTGGCTCCTTAATTGCTATACATGCAAACGATTCTGCGTATCCCTTTGTTGCTTCAGTGAAGATGTTATCCTTCTTTGTAAATATTGCTGCTATAAATTATTTTACAGAGGATCTAAGAGCGGAGAACCGACATGCACTTTATAGCTCCTGTGATTCACAATGAGACGCACAGCAAAAGCATCACCTTTAAAGAAAGCACAAATAGGGTGGGTAAAATATGAGAGTGCCCACAGGGTCCTCTTTTCTTCTCAATGTATTTATTCCAATATTTGCAGATGACTGAAACCAGTTAAGTGCTGTGGCAATTGCTTATTTCCCTTTGTCAGGATGATGAATGTGGGCGCACCTATCGGACTGTGCAGGGGTTCCAGTGTCCTTTGACAATGAAGGATTGTCCATTTGTGCCGTGGACAGAGCACATCAAAAAGGGTGGATAAAGCCCCGCAGGAAAGCAATAACAAACATTGCCTTGTTACTGTCACTGTTTATGATACAGGGATTTTAACACCTGGAAATGTTCAAAGCCTATACCAAAGACCAAAGCCTCATTTATATAGACCTGTGTTTTCTTGGTGTCTTCACAAGACGTGAAAACGTTTCTACTGAAGACATGTTGCTCTGAGTTTCATGCTCAACATATAGTGGAGAATTGTTGAAAAAAAATCACATAAATATAAAAAAAAAAGTAAAAAGTAGTTTAACGTTTGTCAAAATGTTTTGTCTCATTATTCTAAGCGGACTATAATTTGAATGTTGTAATAGAGGACATCACCTGCCATCTCCAAAGAACACCTGACCGGTTCAAATTTTAATATTATTATTATGATGTGTGTTTTAGAGTCTCTGAAGTCCAGATAACAAGTACAATGTTTTATAGTGGACTATAGTGATTAGACTATGAATTATTGCAGCCCTGCAACACTAACCAATAGGCCATGTGGTGAACTAGCCAATAACGGTTTATGCGTTGGGTTTTGCTGTTGAGGTGGGTATGGGCGAGAGAGGAGATGGTTCTGTTGTTAGTGTTGAGATGGTGATTGAGGTGGCTTTTAGACTTTAGATTTGTATGGTAAGAGAATGAGAACAATTTGGCCCTTTTAACCGTTGCCCCCTTTCCAAGACCTTCCTAAGAGATAATGACCGTCACAAACAGGATCTTCGACTATTTTGAAGTTTTAAAGCCGTAACTAGTGTCAACTACCAGACACGGCGCATAACCCCCCTTCAGAAGTGCTCATTTGCTGTGACATTTAAAAGCGGCAAGCATGGCCCCTTCTTGTCATCTCAAGTGTCCTTTCGCCGTCTAGACACTGCACAAACATCCGTGTTTTGGGTTGGTCTGATGAGGCTACTCTGTTATAAAGACTGTACGCTGGTCTGGAAGTGTTGGTGGTGGGAGAGACTGTGAGTGGTTGTACCCCACACAAAGTGACTCCACTTTCATGGTCCTTGCTGGAGCTCAGCCAAGCCTGACCTGTCACTGAGGCGGTTAACTGGGCCGCTTAACTGTTTGGCAGGGGAATACACACGGGGTACACTTACTGATGAGAGGAATCAGGGCCTTCTGTGCACTTCAAAGCACACGCTGAAGTAAGGAAGTACACCTGCATCCGCTGTTGTTTGTAGAATAGGAAATGAGATGGTAAGGCTTGTATTTAATTTCGATTTAATTGGGTCATAATTGATTGTACTTTGATTTTCTCTTCAACAATGGAGCTTTTACAAGGAAACGTCAAGGCTTTACTTTACACCTCGACCACAGACCACTTACAGTAAATGATCAGATCAACTGCCTGGTAAAGGTGTATAGACTTTCAAAAGATTGAGTTAATTGGATTACAAGTTACTTATGAGGTTTGAGCTCTGGAGAAGGAGACAGACAATATATAGGTACCGAAAGGTGCAAGCAATACAAAACTCGAGGTGTTTTTACTTTTGAGAACAACAAAAAGTATAACATTTTGTGATATCATGTCTTAATTAGAATTCTAGCAATAATCCAACAATACACATTTTATTTTACTAAGTTAATTTCATGATCACCACTATACCAGTTTGTTACTTCCAAAGAGACAGCCCACAGATTCACTGACATTGAGCACACTTGTCATTCAGAATTGACGGCACTCTCCTTAGCTGTCATAATGGATTGAGGACTACAATATGTCTGCGCGGCTGCAGTATCTGAAGTTGTAAACACAACTAGAGGAGAAGGAGAGGGGAGAGTTGAGAATGGGATGGTTTGACAGCGTGTGGGGATTAGTAGAACCTGGGCCCAGATGGCTGTGGGAGGCTGACGTCCTCGCGGCGCTGCAGAGGGCTGTCCTTGCCAGCTCAAAAAACAATCAGGCATGTACGCCTGGCAAACAGGATACCTCCAAACGGGTGGATTTGGGGAAACAGATGCAATAAAATGCTCCGAAATGTCACCAGAAAAGATTGCTAAAATTCAACATGCCCCTCCGGAGTGTTGCTTTACCCGCGCTTCTCACATGTACTTGTACAAGACTGCTAGTAATCTCTGAACATGCACTAAACAGGAGTGAAAAGGTTAACTGCATTTTGTGTTATGTGTTTAATCTGAAAATGGATGTACATTCATCTTGGTCAAATCAGCCTGTCCATCCATGAGAGTGGACCTTTCCTTCATTCCTCCTTTCCCCTCTGTTTTTTTTTTAGTTTTTCCTTGCCAAGAAGAATGGTCTAAGCTCTAGAGACAGGAAAGACTCCGAGACAATTATCCATTTGCTTATTTCCTGGGAATCTTGATTAATCTGTTTGTCTTTTATTGACCAATGTTTCATTGTTGATTTTACAACTTTTTGTTGGTTAAATTATTTGTAAAGCCTGTGAGTCAACTGCTGTCGTAATTTTGGGCTCTACAAAAATAAATTGATCCAAATTGAATTTGTAATATTGTTGGGAGTGGCTGCTGTAAAGGTTGTTTTGGGTTGTGGGTACATTTGATTTCAAACTATTGCCTCGAATGTTGAAATATTCAAATTTAGTTGAGAACATCTTTATAGCTGCCAGTGTTGTCATGATTAAAATTCGGAAAAGGCTTGATATGCGATGCCATTTTAGTTGTTTTGTTTTTTCAGTATGAATATCCACTTTTTTGTTTTTTGAGAACCTGCATATTTTTATTCATAAAGTCTCATTATCTTTTTGAAGCTTGAATATCTCCAATTGATTCTTTACCACAATGGGAAGGCCATACAAAATTGAAGACTTCCAGGGTGGAGGATATATTGCAGCACCCACAACTGCGGAGTAGCTGTCCATGGGATGTCAGCCTCCCACTGTGAGCTTCAGTTTGATCTGGGCTTCTGAAATGTGCTGTGGATCTCCGACAAATCTGTATCGCCCCCCATTTTCCTGCTTTGGTTTGACATGTGTCCTCGATGTGACAAGTCTTTTACTGTAAGCAACAAACGCCATTCTTCATCTTCAGGTTTTTTTCTACCTTTTCTACTTGTTTGGTGAAAGTTAATTTTCAATTGGTTGCATTCCCAGAATTTTAGAATCTGCTTTTTGGAAGAAATATGCAAACAGAAAATCAACAGATCATTTGTCAGGGATTGGGTCAACATATATTGGCAATATCAATCTCATGGTGAAAAGTCCCTTCAACTATATATTTTTCAGTTTTTCAAGTCTGTCCTTCCTACTTTCTGTCCGAATGCAGGAGGGTCTGGAACCAAACAACCGACGGGCCAATCACAGCCGCTGATTCTCTCTAATATCCTCGCATCATTCATCAAATATTTAAATTTTCACATCATATTTATAGTATAGCACTTTCCTCCTTGATTCTGCAGAAATATGTGCATTGTTTCTAAATGCTTTCTTTCTTTTTTACTTGTCATGTTTGTTTTGACAGGCCTTGCATTTCTCTGATTTCTTAAGCTACTTAGCAATCACACCCATCAGAAATCGGGGCGACGGTGTCAGACCATAATGGCATTCGGAAGTAATGTAAAAGCATGTGGTCTAGGCTGGCCAGGCAAGTAGAATCTGGCAATGATACTGTGCATATTATGGGTCATTTTTTCATCAATAATGTCCTCTGTTGTTTGTTTATTTATTTGAAAGATACAATTGTTTGTTTACTGTTACAAAATCGTTTTCTGACTGTTTTGTGTCCATATTATACATTATTATTATTATTTATTTGTCCCACCAACTTATAAAGTATGTAAGCTTGCATGTAATTTGCATTTTTAGCACTACAGTAAATAAAAGAGTGTTGGTAATACCCTGACCACCAGCAGAGTCTTGTTTTGAATACTTAATCGTGAGCATAGTGTTCCAATATTGAACTGATGTGAATACAGTAAGGAGCCTGTAGCCTGTTGTGTTCAGTGGATACAGTATCTTGATTTATTATGCACAGACTCCAGAATCATTAAGCCCTTCGTGCGACATGTGACTGTACAAAGACGGAAAAGCTTCTTTACTTTGTTTAGCAGCGGTTGATGCTATTAACAAGAATTATATTACTGATAATTGAGCACTAATTGACTGTGTTCCCTATTCCCACATCACTTTGACCTTCACTGCACTCTTCTCTATTACTATGCACATTGTCATCTCGGGTAACTTATTTTCCTTGAGCTGCCAAAAACTTGCTGTCCTTGCATTTAATTGTTGGTGATTGTATTTGACAAGGGGAAGTTTTGTTTTATAACTCCAAGTGGAACCTGTTTTTCTCCCTGTGTCTTCATATCGTGCTTGATTAATAGATTTCACAATAATTATGATGCAGAAAAAATTAACCATATGTGAGTCACTCTGAAGGTCACATGGTACATCAAAAATACATTAAAAGAATTTCATTGCCAAATCACGTAAGATGTTCATTTCTCTAAGCATAAGACTTGGACAGTGAGTTTCCTGCTTTGGTTTTCGAGCCATACGATAGCATAACGACAAGTGAAATCAATTGTAATACGTATTAAAAGAAGACATTATGCTTTTGTCTGCTTATTTGGATGTTTTGGATTGCAATATTTATCTAAAACCACTTAATGAAAGAAACAAGTCTGCTAGTCTCTTTATGCTGCTACATCCTTATAAACGTCCATAAATGTGTATCACCAATTTTTTTTTTTTTTTAATGGAGAATGAAGTAAACAGCACAGGGCGTGTTACAGAGAACAAGACATTTCAGAGACATGCGGGAGGATAAAGACTTCTCAAACATGCAGGATTCCCTCTAAATACAGCTTCCAATGAGTAAATGAAAAGGTCGATTTTCCATTATATGTCCTCTTTTAAATAAGGTTATTTGAAAAGTTTATTCCTGCCCCATTAAAGTGTGACTTTTTGTCTCTTTCTCACACCCTTCATTTTGAAAATCCTGTTCATTTTTTCCCATTAAGCAAAATTTATTCCAACACAGTTAATGTGCGCAAGAAAAATCAATAATGTGGATTAATCCAGAGATTACTCTGTTGTAGAGCGAAAACGATTTTCTGTACAAAAATTAGTTCTTGTTGAGGTGCTGTCATTGACTGGAATTGAAATAAACAGCTTGCAAAACTTACATGTCTGAGTGTTATAAACAAGGAGAAATGGAGTGAGATGCACGGCCTTTGTTTGTCGATGTTGCGTGAAAGATGACCTCTTTGTCCAAGTGTGAGTGGCTTTCTTCTCCATGACCGTGAAAGTGTAGTAAAGGGAGACAGTGCTACCAAAGTACAGACACTGAAGTCAGGGTCAGCACTTGCAGCTGTGGAGAGTTCAGCGTCACCTTCAAATGACTGTACAAGATTTAGGCATATTTAAAGTGGGACTACTTAACTTTTTTTTAAAAACTGAACTTTGTACATGTTATTACATTATTTTGGCCTTCACTGCCATTTTTAGTTTAAACTAGGTTAATTTTCAGCTAAAATAGTCCATGTAAAACTACATCTTTATGGAGACAGTCAAGTGCATTCTCTTCAAGTGACATCACATGCCTCTGATGTCATGCAAGGGTGGAGTCTTATGTTTACTGAGTGTAAACGTAAAATGCAGAATCAAATTTTCGTCATGAGGTGATAACTACGTAATAGGTAGGGGGTAAAAGGTTATATTTCGATTAAGAACATAGAATAGGGTGAAAATTAAATAAAAAATATGTATACACTGTAAATGCACTGTATATTTAACAGGCAAATCAAATATTTGTATGGCTTTCTCGTTTGTTCCCATTGTTATGGTTTTGAAGTATGGATTAACTCCCCATTTGTTTTATGTTTTTGCCCATTTTGTTTTATGAATATGACATTCCCTTGCAACAAACGGAAAGGTTATGGGGTATGTGGGGATTTTCCAAGTCGTCACTTTCCTGTAGGCTGATCCTGTACCTGGTTTTGTTATTGATGAGATGAGACTTGTAAATTTACACAAAAGGTTGTTTTAGGGCATTAGCTATTGTTTCTGGCTAGGTATAGCGAGGTGATGTTTGACTTTATATTGAATGCATGACGTCTCACCAACCAGCCATGCTGCCTTCTTGTGTGTTCAATTGCTGTCAGTGTCTCTAACAGTAGGTGTGGGTTTCACTGTTAGTTTTCGGTGGATTATAGCTGGAGGGCTTCAGATGTGTCCCACCGGCCGCAGTCAACAGGATTATTTTAGGGATTAAAATCCGGCTGCTCCGTACCTGAGTTATACTGCACTACGGGCTGGCCTCATTTTCTTCCCTGCCCCAAACCCAAACACTCTCCTCTGTTCAAATAGAGAGCACAGCTTCATTCTTGTACGGATAATACAGTCCATCTCAAGCACTCGAAGCTCTTATCTTTCAACTTCTTAATGGTTTAGCTGAGGCTTAGACTTCAGGAGTAAGTTTGTTTGGCTCAATGCAGAAACGATTACATAAACATCTGAAACGTTTTGTATTGTTTAGGCTTAGACCAATATACATTTCTTGATTAGTATATATTTTGCATTTAAGGTGAGATTAGTTACCTGACACAAAGATATTATACACATAGATAACAACACTTATGATTTTGTTCAAGACATTCTGGCTCAGTGTGTTATTATTGTTTATTGTTTCAAGAAACGTTAATTTGATCTTTCTTGAATATTTTTTTCTTGCAGCAGCACATGGGAAGCAAAAAGTTCTTACCTGGGAATCAAACTGTGTACGACAAGATCAGAAAGCACCAATATTTAGTCTATTGTGCCACTTTATGTAAAAAACATGAACCCAACAGCTTTTGTCGGCTATTGAAAGTATCCCGATTGCAGTTGTGACACTTTCTTCCCATGTGTTTCAGTTGTTCTTGAAGTCACAGCAGCAATTTTATAACAACAAAACATGAACTAAAATTAAGCAGTTTTTACAGTTTGAGCTTACTGTGATTCATCAAGCCGCGGAGCTGTGTCGAGTGCAAAAAGTCGATGGAAGAGTTGTCAAAAGCAATTGATTTAGGCGCGCAGCTTGGTATGCCAACTCTGGTTTTCTGTAAAATGGCACAATCAAACGGAAACATCTGTCGTACGGCCCTCATCACAATATTCCTCTCTTATATATGATGATGGCGCTGCTATTACACACACTCTCTCTCGCTCTTCAAAACACACTCTTCATCCAGTGGGTTAAGTGGGCATTGTTAGCAGCCACACAAAGACATTGTCTTTTAGCAGGTGTTGTACAACAGTGATTCCAGTTATTTTCAGACTAAGACCATTTAACCAGGGCTGGAATGGCCAATATCCCAGCAGTTCATTGGAGTATTTAAACACCTCTAATACAATGGAATTACACCGTGAGTATTTTTTTTAATGCTGGCAAAAAGTAGCACACTCTAGCTATTGGTGTAACAAGATAGTAGTATACTAATCAATCTGTGTTTCCCATTATTTGAAGAGGCTTTTTGCGGTCCCTCATAGTCGAATTATTGCCCCCATAGTCTAAAAACAAGCTGAACACAACATTGTTAAATTAAAATGCTACTTGTGCTTTTAGGATGGTTATGAACATATAGAAGTGACTTTATTTAATCTCGAATCACTGCTTCTTTGGTCAGTAGAAGCAATAGGTGACATCTATACTCTGTAAATTGCATGAAATAAAATGATGCGGATTCTTAACAGAGGAACAATGTTTGCCCCACAGTTATAAAGAAGTTTTAAATGTAGTTAGCACCCTGTAGTGATTGATAAGCCCTCATGCGGAGCGCCCTTTTTAATTTTTGCCTCATTTCGAGCTCTTTATGTGTATTCTCATTTTTTTCATGAGAAAGGGGGGGAAACAATAGCTGTTAAATACTCTTTTGGTGGTCCTAAGCCTGGATAAATGGCATTTGTGCAAGTGGAGAGTTAAAGGAGACATTATGCTTTTTCTGGAACTTAATATTAAACTACAGTATAAGTAGAGCAACATTTACATTCAGTTAATTGTAAAATGCTATGTTGATCTAAAAGTTGGTCCATTGAATCCAATGTGTGTGACTCCCGAGTCTTCATTTTTCAAATAATCCCAAGTACGTCACTCAAAATGTAACTTTAAGTAATATGACGAAGGAACACCTTCGTCCCCTTTAACTTAACTTTCAGGTGTGACCCAGTTCTTCCCAGGTTTGCCTTTACTCCGGCACAGAATGTTAAATCAATGCCAGTATTTTGAAGTGGTTTTATGGGGTGAAAGGCTTCAATTGTTAGTGCAGCAGTTCAGTCGATGTCAACATCAGAGGTCGATAAAGGAATGTTCAATTTTAAACACTAGTTCAAAACACAAGTACTTCAATATCCTATTACATAACAGTAATATTATGTAATCCCTGAATTCAGAGATACTTTGTTCTGTGTTGACATTTGTATCAGAAAGACCATTTGTTTATATAATAATAGTCTGTATGGTCTTTGTAATTCGTAATGTTATATTACATTTGGGGATTTTAGACACAGGCTTGCAGTTTAACATTTATTACTGACAATGTTTTCAAAGGTTTTGAACATGATGAAAACTAAGATAATGTTTAGGCCTTGTCCTTGGTCATCATGGCTCAGTAAATGTATTAATTATTACTTTTTGTAGACCCCCACATGGTTGGTCCGGTGCAGAGGGGCTGTTGGAGCTTTGTGTTGGCAACAGGAAGCAGAGTCTTAGTGGGTTGAGAGAGAAACAACCTTGATGAAATCCCAGCCCACCTACAGTGTTAAGAGATTAATGCTGCTTTGACTAAAGCACTGGACAAGGGCATACAATGACCAAGGTGATGGCTTCATTTGCTTTTATTATATTCGTGCCCAAAGTGTGTGTGTGCGTGTGTGTGTGTGTGTGTGTGTGTAACACAGTTTTGATTTTGTTGAAATGTGGAACTGCCTGTAATTCAGGTGTTTAGCAGCTAGTATTCTCTTGTGTCCTTTATGTTCCACACAAATGAAACAGGATTCTGATAAGAGTAATTAATAAGTATTGGGAAGACACTCAATTAGCTGAGCACAATACAATTTTGTAAACCTCTGCTGAATCAAGTGAGACATCCAAGACCTGTGTATATATTTTTTTAATCCAAAGCATTATAGTATTGAAGATTAAAAACTGCTTCAAAAATATTCTACTCACAATATAGAGATGTTGGATGATGCTGTTCTTACTTTCACTTTGCTAACTTTATTTCAGATCTAAAAGTTTAAACTTCTGTTTTATGTGGAGAACAAAAGCTGTTGTCAGCACTGCCAAAATAGGAGTACTTCGAACTTACTAAGAATACAAATGTAAAAATGGCAAACAAGAAAGCAAGTGGTACAGCAGCTGTGCCTTGAAAGAGTACCTTTTGCTCTTTTAGTTATCACTCAGTAATAAAATGTTCTGTACACAACCTGCCCTACTTTCATAATGCGGACCACCTTGGAAAATCCCAGCCTTCCAACTTTTCATAAACACTTTATTTCATCAAGCCTGACATAATGACCACAGGCAGGTGAAATGAACTACAGTCTTTTCATCAACTATAAGTGCAGCCCAAATGCACACTGCTGTCACTGTTGAATGTGTAGAACCAAGGCAACCAAAGCTTCTTAAACCTGCAGCTCTCGCTGAGTGTTCCCGCTCTGCTGTAGCTGGTTGATAATTCAAGCAGCTGCTTTTATTATAGTTTAATAACAGTGTTTAGACAAACTTGATTGAATAAATATTTACAAATTACTGGTGTGAAACTGTGATTATTTGGAAAAATCTTTCGCTTCAATTTGTAATAAATATATATTTAGCCATCAAATGGATAGCTATTCTTGTATTTTTCATAAATTGACTATGCCAATACAAACAGTTAAATTGAGCACAGTACAAAAATATAGTCATGATATATTATACGTTATATACTCTGCCTGTGGCCCCTTGGATTCAACTAAGCAAATACAGTAGGTCCGAGCCTCCTACTGGATGATTGCTGAATGTGTGATGATCTTTCAGCTGCAACACAGCATTTAAACCAACTGATGCCGTGAGTGTCTTCTCATTTCTGAAACAACCAGGTGGAAAGACAAATCCCGTGGTCATGGAAAAGATGTTAGTATGTTTGAGAAGGTTCAAATCGTTGGCGTCAAGCAAAATCGAATCTACTACAGATCTGATCTTTAGGGGTGTGCAGATGATCACTTTTAGCTCTTAAAGCCGTAAAAAGCTTAGAGCTGCTCAAGGCGTCTGCAGTAAGCCCAGCCTCGGGCCTCCGGTGCTCGGCTCAGGTGGGCCATGGGCTGAGTCAAAGGCAGGTCATACACATTCCCCTCCCTGTTTTGCTCCATTCATTTCCATTGTGTGCTTCAAGACCATTGTCCTTGGCTAGCTCGGGCTGACAGGCACTTTCTTGGCAAACAGGCGATGGAGCTTTGTGGCTAGTGCCAGACTGATTTCCTCGGTGACTTCAGTACTGATGCTGGCAGTTTGCGCGGCATGTTGACAACAGCTAAAGAGCCAAACTTGATTGCTTCTTTTCGCAGTCATTATTACAGGGTTTGTCACAGTTTATGATGTGATTTCCTTAGCACAATTACAACCGGAGAAATGCATAAAGCAAGCCTTCGGACTGTTGGAAGCAGAGTTGGTAATTTTCTGGTTGCATATGTTTCCAGAATAAGTAGCAAAGAAGAAGGACGCCCACGCAGCGAATAAAACTGTTTATTTTCTCATTGGGAAATATTAAAATGGTCGACAAATTGCAGGCAGAGAGAAAGAAAAAAACTTGTTCTCGTCTGTAAATATTTCATATATTCTACAACATTGTGGTAGAAGTGATTAACTGACTGGCAAGCAATTCAAATATTTAGCTTTTTTGTGTGTGCCTTTTTTAAAATGGTAAATATTTAGTGTTAACGTTCGAGTGTGGGTCTTCATGGCTTATTGCCTTATTACTGCCCCACCAAATAAGACCAATTTTCCTCCAGCCTTTCATGTTCTAACTGAAACTCTTTCTATTTTAGGTGCTACCTGTTAGATGGGATCTCTAAAGGAGCATGGCTGAACCGCTCCAGCATCATATTCGCAGGAAATGATAAGTGGTCCGTGGATCCTCGAGTGTCCATTGTGTCGAGTCCGGGCGACAAACATGAGTACAGCCTGCAGATACAGAAGGTGGATATAACCGACGACGGACAGTACACATGCTCCGTTCAGAGCGAGCGCAACCCACGGCCAAAGCTCCTCAACCTCATTGTAAAAGGTAAGAGCGAAGGCTGCAACTCACACTGTAGAAATCCTGCTCTAAAATGAGAGTCCTTCAAAATAGTTTTACCTTAGAACTGAAAGTCTTCAATAAACACCTTTCTAATCTTACGGTCTCCAACCCACAACCACCCAACTGAAAGAAAATAGGCCTGATACAAGTTTTGGTTTTAAAACAATAATAATTAAAAACTTTTCACTGCCCTTTTGCTATCTTAACGACTAATCAAATAATCAAAATAATATTTGCTATATTAAACGAAAGTAATTGTTACAGCCGAAGTTTGCAATTGATGGCAGTCAAATTTGCAGGTCTGCCATCCAAATAACAATCGTTTGGAATCCATTGTAGTATTCTATCTTTTTTGAATACAATTAGGTTGGTGTGTTCCCTCATTTGTCCAGGAGTTTTCCCTTTTGTAGAAAAACAAACAAAAAAACATTTAGTTTGAGTCAAGTCAGACCACAGAATCTTTTTTTAGCACATGGTTAAAAAAAAATGTTAAAATGGTCCTTTTTTCTGCATTTTGTAAACAAAATCAGTGTTCTCTACTTGCACCACAATTACAAAAGTACTGCTCAAAGTTTTCTTGTTTTAAAACAATTCAGCATGTGTATAACAGTTGAAGCATCTTTTATTCAACCATATTCCACGTCCCCTGGAGATTTCCATCTAAAGTGAATCCCACTGTTTTGAAAATCTTCTACTTTTTAACGTTCCTACGCTTTAAGACTGATGATTTGAATAACTAGCTGATGTGTCTGAATGAACGTAGTGTTAACTGCATTTTTCATGGGAATAGAATTAAACAGCAAAATCTCATCTCAATCAAAAGGTGCTCTTTCTGCTGGATTTGAAAGGCTTTTTCAACAAAGAAAACTAATTGACATTTAATTGGTACTTGTAATAATAAGGTCATGTCTGAGTTTGTGTGCTGATTTTGCTAACAGAGAAAACAGCTGTAGTAAAATCCATCTCGCAAATGTCATGCTCTATTTGTGCACCAAGACGACACGTTCACTTTGTAGTCCACCTGCCCCCCTGAATATTTATGAGCTTCTAAGGTTATTAGTTAGGCTGTCATAGGTAAGCACAATTTGTTATATTCCCTCCTCTCTTTCTAATTTTATATTGCCACACGCTGCGCTATCTTTCTCTTGCCATCCACGTGAACTGGAATCAGCAGAATTACAAGTGCCGGAGCCAAATTAATCTCGATCCGCTGTCAAGACAAACCAATTGCAAGATTATTCTGGTCAAACATTTGATGAAGGATTGAGGCATATGATAATGAGGAAGATGAGGGTAAAACCATAGACAGGTCTGTGCAAACTCAGCCAGGCCAGTCCAATAGTAACAAAAGTTTTCAAGAATACATTAAGACAAACTAGAAGACATAAAAGCGTAACTCTGGTATTGCTTTGTTTTTGCTTTGCCTTTTACCTTTGATAAACATACGTTACTGTGAATGGGGTGCCTCTCCATAGATCTGACGTACTGTGGAATATAACAGCCAATAATAATATCTCCGGGGGGACAAGCAGGTGGTGGACGATCCAATCCGCCGTTTGCACATTTTGTAAACTGAAACGTTTCCAAATGTGGTACTCAGAAAACCATTTAAAAACAAACGAAAAACAATTGCTCTACCAGTGCTTATAAAAATGATAATAAAATCCTAAAACAATAAATAAATTATAGCTAAAAACGATACAAAACATATTTTAATAAGCATGTAAAAGATAAAAAGTAATAAAATAAAACGATAAAAGACACAGAGGACCACACAACTCACTCGGTGTTAAAAGCCAGAGATTTATGAATTTTCAATCGCTTTGGCACAATTTCTGACACTTTTCATGAATCTGGCAAAACCATAGCACACTTTGCAAAACTATTCATTTCAATGGCAAAACACTTCAGAATCCAACGTTGTGAACAAAACTTAAAACACTTGTACAAATGACACTTTGTGGTTAAAATATAGACCAAATGACTGTATCATGTAGAGACAGCCCAGAGAAAGCTACACAAATAGTTTATGTGACAAAAAAATATTGACTTTTTAGGATCTGATATCAGAACTGTTTCAGACTTGGACAATGAAGTCTTTGGATCAAAAGCTTTTTCAGACACTGATTTCACGAAAGAAGTATTTGTTGTGCTTTCTCCTCCCTCTATCGTTATACATGTCTTCATATTGTGACTCCTGTGTGTTCTGTTGTGTGTTCTGTTGTGTGTTCTGCTGTGTGTTCTGCTGTGTGTTCTGTTGTGTGTTCTGTTGTTTGTTCTGCTTTGTGTGTTCTGCTCTGTGTTCTGTTGTGTGTTCTGCTGTGTGTGTTCTGCTGTGTGTTCTGTTGTGTGTTCTGCTGTGTGTGTTCTGCTGTGTGTTCTGTTGTGTGTTCTGTTGTGTGTTCTGTTGTGTGTTCTGTTGTTTGTTCTGCTTTGTGTTCTGCGTGTGGTTCTGCTGTGTGTTCTGTGTTTGTTCTTGCTGTGTGTTTCTGCTGTGTGTTCTGTTGTGTGTTCTGCTTTGTGTGTTCTGTTGTGTGTTCTTGCTTTGTGTGTTCTGCTGGTGTTATGCTGTGTTCAGCTTGTTCTGTTGTGTGTTCTGCTGTGTTGTTCTGCTGTGTTCTGCTTTGTGTGTTCTGTTGTGTGTTTCTGTTGTGTGTGTTCTGTTGTGTGTGTTTCTGCCGTGTGTTCTGTTGTGTGTTGTTTCTGCTGTGTGTTCTGTTGTCTGTGTGTTCTGCTGTGTGTTCTGCTGTGTGTTCTATCGTGTGTTCTGTTGTGTGTTCTGCTGTGTGTTCTGCTTGTATGTCTGCCGTGTGTTCTGTTTGTGTTCTGCTGTTGTGTTTCTGTTGTGTGTTCTGCTGTGTGTCTGCTGTGTGTTCTGCGTGTGTTCTGCTGTGTGTTCTGCTGTGTGTTCTGCTGTGTGTTCTTGTTGTGTGTCTGCGTGTGTTCTGTTGTGTGTTCTGCGTGTTTCTGTTGTGTTCTGTTGTGTGTTCTGCGTGTGTTCTATGTGTGTTCTGTTGTGGTTCTGCTGTTGTTCTGTTGTATGTTCTTCCGTGTGTTCTGTTGTGTGTTCTGCTGTGTGTTCTGTTGTTTGTTCTGCGTTGTTCTGTGTTTGTTCTGCCGTGTGTTCTGTTGTGTGTTCTGCTGTGTGTTCTTGTTGTATTTTTTTCGTGCTGTGTGTTTCTATCGTGTGTTCTGTTGTGTTCTGCTGTGTGTTCTGTTGTATGTTCTGCCGTGTGTTCTGTTGTGTGTTCTGTTGTGTGTTCTGCTGTGTGTTCTGTTGTATGTTCTGCCGTGTGTTCTGTGTGTGTTCTGTTGTGTGTTCTGCCGTGTGTTCTGTTGTTTTTTGTTGTGTGTTCTGTTGTGTGTTCTGTTGTGTGTTCTTTGCTGTGTTGTTCTATCGTGTGTTCTGTTGTGTGTTCTGCTGTGTGTTCTGTTGTATGTCTGCCGTCTTGTTCTGGCCGTGCTGTTGTTGTGTTTCTGTTGTGTGTGTCTGTTGTGTGTTCTGCTTGTGTGTTCTGTTGTATGTTCTGCCGTGTGTTCTGTTGTGGTGTTCTGCTGTGTGTTCTTGTTGTGTGTTCTGGCTGTGTGTTCTGTTGTATGTTCTGCCGTGTTGTTCTGTTGTATGTTCTGCGTGTGTTCTGTTGTATGTTCTGCCGTGTGTTCGTTGTATGTGTTCTGCTGTGTGTTCTGTTGTATGTTCTGCCGTGTGTTCTGTTGTATGTTCTGCTGTGTGTTCTGTTGTATGTTCTGCCGTGTGTTCTGTTGTATGTTCTGCTGTGTGTTCTGTTGTATGTTCTGCTGTGTGTTCTGTTGTTTGTTCTGCCGTGTGTTCTGTTGTGTGTTCTGCCGTGTGTTCTGTTGTGTGTTCTTCCGTGTGTTCTGTTGTGTGTTCTGCTGTGTGTTCTGCCGTGTGTTCTGTTGTGTGTTCTGCTGTGTGTTCTGCTGTGTGTTCTGTTGTGTGTTCTGTGTCTTCGGTCAGTGTGCAGTTTTCAGGTGGACAGACTGTAGAACATGCAAAGAACGTGTTCCAATTGCAATCTGTTTAAATAGTTTATCATTGCATTTTAGATTTTGCAAAAAGTGTTTTGTAGTTTTGATTTGAGAGTTAAGGCTTGCAAATGTCTATGTGGTTGTGCCAATATAAGCAGAGTGTTTGATCACTGAGTCGAAAGTTTGGGAATTTTTGCCAAAATTTAGACATTAGTGTCAAAGTGAAAAAAATAAAAAAATAAAAAATAAGAGTAAAACACTCCACTGCAGAGCTGACCTTTGGACCTCAGACTGTAGAAGTAGATGAGGTCTGAGATGCACTTTAAAAACAAAAAAATCCAACAAAAACAACAAAATAAAATCGTAAAATCAATTCGATGTTGGTTCCACATAGTTCTGGACTAACAAACTAGTTACAAATGTGCTCCTTATAATAATGGTGTGTCCTTGACTTTTCACCAGACAAAAGTCAGAAGAGTGATCCATTCTCTATAGTAACAAGCTGACGCATTCAACAGTTCTCTCACATGTTCATTAATGTGGAGAAACTGGTCAGGGTGAATACTATCATTTGAACCAAAAGCCTCTTTGCCAGATGGAACATATGGAGTGAACCAAAATATGTGAGAATATTTCAATTTGTTTGTTTGGTAAAAACTATAAAGCCATGTGTTATTGGCAAAGTGCTGCTGCACTCACATTTGTCCTGCCAGAACCAGAATAATTTCATACACTTAATCACACTCCATCTTGACCACAGAATATGAAGTATCGGAAATGAATGGAAACAGCTTCAGCCAGGAACAAATGCTCAATTCAATCTCAAGGATGGCTTTGGTTAGAGCCCGCAGACTAAAAATATGTTAATGCTTGTTCCATTGCTGAAGTCAAATATGTTGTCCTATTTTCTTTAGCATGTGTGGCATGTGAGCTGTAACAATAGTGTAAAATGTGTTTTGAACATATTTGAAGATAGCGATGTGGAAGTGCTAAATAGTTTTCAGTGCATTCTTAGGTTTATTTCAAGTCAACCTGGCAAAATGAATTAACCTTCAGAGTTGGATGTGTTGAGATAGCAGGATCAAAAGAATGAATGACCAAAGGAACAATAATGCTCTTTCCCTAGTCTACAGGCAATTCTCTGATATATTATGATATAACATTAAAATTGCCTTGGCAAGCGATTTATCCAAAAGACACTTTTGATTTAGCCGGAGGAGGAAAGTAAAAAACAATTCTCGCTGATCAGCCCCGATTTGTTGGTGCTGGGACCTGTTCAGAAACATAGCAGCCTGGCTAAAAGCACACGCATTTCTGCAGTTCATTTTGTTATTTGAGATTCTCTTCGCTGCCAGCTATAATCTGACAGCGCCTATCTCATCCTGCTGTACTTATAACAGTGAGTGGGTGCTGGGTGCTGATGTGGTCGGTGTGAACATAGCCTAAGTGCTTTTTGATTCATTGCGGCGGTGATGTGGGTTCTATTATGCAGGCAGGCGCGTGGAGGTTGATTGCTCATTCAGAGTCTTTAGGAAAAGTAGCGTTGTTGAGTGAGACAAAGGTTTACACAGCTGATGTCAGCGAGTGTCTCTGAGGTACTCGCTGAAGGAGGAATGATTTTCGCTGTTTAAACGGTAGGCCAAACAAAAATATATATATATTACTATTCTTTTTTATTAAAGTTTTCTGGTGGAGGGTACACCGCCTGTCTGTGTCCATGCATGAAGATGTTATTGTTTTGCCTAAAATGTTCTACAGTAAGGCATTGAACCTACCTATCGCCATAGAAACAAACCGTTGATACCATATTGTGGAACATTCCACACCGAGCAATGACACATCTATGGAGACAAGAGGATGGCAGTTCCCTCACAAGAAAACATACATAGTGCACCTTTAAATACATTTTACTGTTTGTGCCAAGTCCAATTTTTAATAGAGAAATCAATTATCTGATTCTGATCCTTCATAGGTTAGATCTAGACCAGCAGTTTTGGACCAGTAGTCGCAGAGCAGCACCAAACCTAGATCTAAACCACGCCTTAAACAGGACCATACCATATACACGTACCACAGTTTGAGATTCACTGATCTAGATACTGTATGTGTGGAAAAGTAGCGTAAAGCGGCACTATATGTCAGTTTTTAGGTTTCTGGTCTGAAACCTATTTTTCTGCATAGAAATATTGATGTTTTACCTGCAATGTTCCACAAAATTCCATAAAACATAGCAATCTCCATGAAACGAGCATATGACTCCACCAAACAAAGGAAAGCAAAGGAAAGAAAGCATGTGACAGACCCTCTACCAGAAAAGTCATGCACCTAAAGCATTATACTGGTTTGGCATCATCATTTGGTGCACTTTTGTCTGCCTTAACATTCTAACATGTCTTTAAGGCTCAGTGACAGAAAATGCAGTCATCAGAGCTTCAGCGTCTGATGGAACTGTTTAAGTTGACTCTAAATGGAGCCATATCTCCACTCAGCAGGCAGTAATGGAAACTTCTTGACAATTGTGTTTGTGTCGAGGTGGTGTTTTGTGTAGAACATTCTGTTCTAGCAATCCAGCCCGGGTGTTTTTAGGTCATGGGCACTGCGCACTGCTGGACATATGGCTCCAGTCAAACTCAAACTAATGTGCCAGAGAACAGCTGTTTCGCTTTTGATTACCTGGATTCCTCATCCACGTGATACAGACTGGACAAGTTTGGCAACTCATGAATAATTATAAATGCAATTTGCAGAAATTTGGCTGTTGTTTCAAACGTATCGCTTATGAAATACTGGCTACTGGGTGACTACTACATCCAAATTGAAAGAAAATGTACTGTAGTGTACTTAGTAAAAATGTTAACCTTTTTTAAACCTTTAACCAAATTACCTGGAAAAAAATGACTAATCTGTTCTAATCTGTTGGTTGCAGATAATATAAATTTGGGTTAGATTCTGTTGAGGTTGCTAAAAAACAATCTATACCAAAATAACTGATATGGAAATTAGTATCAAGAGATAGATGGATATTATTTGTGCAAATACTGAAGAAATTAACTTTTACTGAATTTACTGAATAGTTTTATTACTAGGTCTTGATCTACTGTATATAAGAACTATTATTATTTACTGTGAAACCCCATTAGCGCAGTCAAGCTGTTGCTATTCTTCCTGAGGTCCATCACTATGAGATCTGTTATTGTTATTGAACAACTATTATTAGGTGTTGAAAATTATATTCTGTGGTTTAAAAGTGTTCAAACTATAATACTTTATAATCATTGTAGTATTAAACGTGGTATTGAACATCATGCCTTTTCTTCAGTAACATTTCTGATTTTCATAAATGGTACACTTCATCTGTATTCTCCATCTGGAAGACTTTACCCACCATATTTCATCATTTATTTGGTTAAAAATGTATCGTTTGAGTTGTTTACTTATCGAAAAAATATTTGCTGACTACTCAATTACTAAATTTCTTGCAGCCTTACATAATTATGTTATCTAATTTGGTAACCGCATACCTGCTTTAGTATAGTTCTAGTTGATTCCCACAATTCAACTTTAAAAACCAAAAGGAAGATCGAGATGAGACCGTTTCAAATTTCATTACCCCTGCGATGGTGCACGTGTATTACACTTTCCGTCACTCAGTTTTCGCCTGATGATTATGTCATCTGAATCTGCTACTGAGTCATCAACAAATGGGTGTGCAGACGCTGAGCCGGAGCTGTGAGCCGCAGCAAAGGAGTCCGTGCCCAAATACTGATGAGTCACCGGGGCTGATAAATGCAGCCGTTCGTGCCCCTGACAGGCTCAACTCAAACTAGTTTAAAAAATAAAAAAAGCTGCTCCCAATGCAATGTCAATGTTACAGCAAATACGGCACCTCCATAACTTACACCATATTGTGCCTATGTTTATTCGCTTTGTCAGAATAGTGTATGCTGTGAATCATTATACCTGTCACGCTGCAGATTCTTGTGTACACGGTTTGGCCCACTCAAGGAGAACAGAGGGATTTCTTTACAGATGAGATGTAGCGGCAGAGCTAGGATGTCATGTTCCAGGGGCTTTGGGGAGCAGTGCCTTTTCATCTGCGGCAGAGGAGAGGGAAAAGAAACATCGAAACATACACACTTTAATCCTTCTCTCTCAGTCCAAGCATACAACATTTATTAATGCTGCTACACCAATGTTACAGTTGAACTAAAAGGATTTCATGCCATTGGATTTGTTGGCACGTTTGCATTACTGGGTGGTGGAGAGTTATACGGAAAATGGGAGCAGAAAAGGATTAGGATACACTTGAAAATACATCTGCTGTGGTCATAACTCAATTCTTGTTTGAGTCTAAGTATTTATTTTATTTTTTATTTTATTTTTTTCTTTTGGGCTGCATGCCTCAGGCTAGACAAATAAAAAGTGGTACAGAAGGGATACAGTCCGTACAAGTTCAGTCCAACATTGACGTAAATCATTTCAAATAAAACAATGATGCTCTCAATACAGTGGGAAGAAGTCAAACTTATTGCAACCCACCCCAGTGCAGAAAATATATTTAAATTGAAATAAAGAATTCTCAACAAAATTAGCAGATGGGTTGTATGAATGTTCACTTATGTAAAAGCACACAATTATTATTATTTTTTTGCCTTTTTAAAAACAAATACAATAAATAAAAATACACACAGGAAAAAAATCAATTAAATTTGTCCATTTCTAATTTTGAATCTGGATGTTTTTTGTGTGTTGTTTTTTTTCCATTCAGGTATGGTGTTGATCCAGTCCTTAGTCGTCGGTGCAGTTTGTGTTTTTTTTCTGACGGCCTTTCCCAGCTGCCAGGAGTATGTTCCAAAGCTATCCATTTATTGTGTACATGGCAGGGGTTTTGAGGCCCAAATACATAGTTGTGAAATTGACAAAAAGTAGTCTGTAATCCTTATTCATTTCTGTCCAATATTTTTGTGCAACAGGACAGTCCCAGAACACACTATAATGATGTGCCTACTTGCAACCACAATTTCTCCAACATTCAGCCCTTCCTGGTGAATAATGAGCACATTGACATGGTGTTATATATAACTTCCGAACATAAGATTTTGTGGCGCTCCATTGTGATGTGGATATCTTCCCACTCCTCGTCCGTCACAACAAAATAACCCTCTTTTACATCAGACTCTGATGTCTGTTTTACTCTGAATATAAGTAGAAACAAGCTCTGCACAGAGGAAATCAGATTTTAAATCTCACCTAGATTTTCTTTGGTAAATATATGGAGTTTAGCTGGTGTTTGGAGGTGAGGCCTGATCGACACTAGTTTTAGCATTTATTGGGTTTTGACAATTCTCTTTTAAAAGCTGAAGGTAAATTTACTAAAAATGAGTTTTAGGAACTTGTAATAAAGCAAAAAAGTCCAGGCGGAGTGCATATAAAAGTCCTATTCATTTTTCATTTAATTTTAGGGTAATTTTTTACTTTTTGGTTTGGAGTACAAACTGACCCTGATGCTTCCCAGAATGTCCTTTTAAGGGGTTTTAATAAAGGTTTCAGTAAAGTTTTATTTCTTGAAAATAATAACTTCTTATTTGTACCTGTAAAAGTCATGTTTCTCCAAGCCAAAGGATTCCTTCAATATACCAAAGCATTTTCATTTGATTTTCTTAAACGATCTGGTAATAAAAATACTACAAAATAATCGTATGCCTTTTGTTAACCAGATCTTTAATTTCAGGTTGGTGTTATTTGTCTTAAAACTTTGGTCATAAGCAAACCAGTTTAAGATTTTTTTAATCTTTTTGTATTTTTCTTCCTCTGCACACAAAGTCCATGCTCTTGAAAGCTTCGAGGGTTTGTCCGTTGGAGAGGGCTTGGGGGAAAGGAATGTCTGCAAACGTTTGTTGTTGTGGCTGCTTTTGAGTGACGTCGGCGACTCGCCGCTGTAGATAAGGATCAAAGCCCATAACTTCTGTCTTCTTGAAGTATCAACCCTTTGCATTATCAGTTTTTGCTTGGTTTTCCATGACTATCTAACAGTGGTGATGGGCAGCAGCATGCTGTGATTTCTTCAACATGTCACAACAAGTAAATCATGTGGCATAAAGTGTATCTGTAATTTCTAATAATGATACAGTATTTATTGCAAAGTATTATATTGCAAAGCTTGATATCATAGTAATTTTGCAATATTATTATTTGGCTGCATTGTAATATGGTCCTCCTGTTAGTGTCCTGGTCTTGACATACATGGAATCCCATGCTAGTGCATTAAACGGCATCCAGAACAGTGACTGCTCCAGACACCAGTCATTTAATCCCAGCATGACATTTATTCCCCTCAGAGCATGTGGCGCTTTAGCAAATTAGTCAGATTTTGCTCACCATTTGATATACCTAAGAAGTTGACCCACTACAATATTAAAGAAGACATATTTGGAGTATTTAGTATGCAACTATAACATATGTAGATTATTACTTTACATT
Source organism: Chaenogobius annularis (assembly GCA_015082035.1). Taxonomy (NCBI): domain Eukaryota; kingdom Metazoa; phylum Chordata; class Actinopteri; order Gobiiformes; family Gobiidae; genus Chaenogobius; species Chaenogobius annularis. The sequence continues at coordinate 310,815 of BJKM01000254.1, forward strand.
GTGTTCATTCTAATCCCCAATATTGATCTAAAACAGCTTAATTATAGAAATGGTTCCACTGACTTCTGGTTCCCAAACTCGGGTGGTTTAGGGTTCATTGAGCCCCTCTTCATAGTGGCATTTTAGTGTTTAGAGTTATTTACGTGTTTATATCTAAAAATTGAGATGTAGCCTTTTGAAACCTGCAGAAGTGTTTTTTGTTTGTTTTTTTCGCGGTTAAGGGAAAGATACACTTTTTTGTCCCTGCAGGGATACAGGATTACTCAAACATGCAGGAATCAATCAAAATAAAACCGAGTGAGCTAATGGTGAGGGAACACTGTTTATAACATGGTTAGAAGCTCATAAGGTTGACTTTACATAATGTGTCTCTTTTAAACAACACCAAACCTGCCACAATGAAATGAAACAAACCAAGCACAAAAAAAAATCTGTTAAAATGCATTTCCAAGTCAATTTTTTTTTACTATTTGAGCAATGTACCACCTGCATATTCCACATATAAGGGCACAATGACTCCAACAACTCCTCCAGTAAAAGCTCCCATTCAAAGCCTCTACTTAACTGGATTACAACTGCATCGCCTGTCTTGGTTGTGGTTGTGCATTGATTGATTTCCTGATGCTTAAATATCACTAACATAACTGGCAACCTTATGAACTGCGTCCATTAGCTGGCCCACATCGACCCGTGCGTTTGTCCTTTTACTTGTGGTTCCTTCACTGAATCTCTCCAATCCCAATCCCCCCATGTGTCTCCACTGTGCATATGCTGACCTATTTACAATCTTCCTGACCATTATCTGCAGTTGGATAGTGGGGAATGAGAGATTGATATCGTCCCCGACCCGCCCTTCTATGCACCCCACGAACAAACCCTCTCTATCTCACTCTGCCACACCCTAACCATCTTAATTAAGATGGTGGCGATGATAAAGTATTAAATATATGCTCAGCACTTCTCATCTATGAATCTATCTTGTCATGGTAAAAAGCATATAGTCCGTCAAAGTGGTTCAAGGGATTAACATGGAAGAGATTAAATGAATGATTAAAATTGTTTTGTGATAACGGGTTTCTTAACTACTGTCATTTTGAGTTAAACCTATTAGCCAACCACCACATACGGTTGTTGTGTCTTTGGGCAAGACATGTTACCCATCTTGCATGAATGTGATGTGTGAGTGAGGGATTGGTGACGGTCAGAGATGAGGGATGCAACCATTAATTGTGAATACAAAATAATTGTATTTTCATAAATGTAACCATTATTTGGACTATAAAGACTCTAAAATCTCAGTGTACAATAATAATAACTAATCGAAAAGATAATTGTCGACTACTAAAGTCATCATTATTTGCAGTCCTATCAGATGGCTGCTGAGAGGGCGACAGTCCCCTATGGCCAATTATTATTTTCCTCAACTGCTCTGTTATTTGGAATGAGATGGCGATTTTTATGATGATCTTTAATGATGATGAGGTTGAATTATACCAAGTCCAAGCTGAGACTCTCAGTCATTCAGGCCAGTCGAGTCAACACATAGAAGTCAATTGTGGTACTCGGATTGTAATAAGCACCTCATCACACCTCGGACTCTGCACACTTAATAGAGAGCTGTCAAACCATAATCTTGTGTGTGAAGAGAATGCTTTGGACATTAATATGGATCAGTGTAAAAGTGCTGGCCCACTCCTGGAGTGAGTCAGCCCAGGGAAAGTGTTTCCCAGGGAGCAGTGGAGAGGGGTTAAACCTGTGAGTTGCTCTTCCTCTCTTTGATGTCAGCGCACTTGTATCCAGTAGAAGTATCACATACACACACATGCCTGGCACACCACTGCTGTTTTGAATAAACTATCAGTCTTGTCCTTCTAATTAATTGCTGGTCTACTTTTACAAAGATGTGATTTTCCCACATAAACATTAATCAAATTCTGTAAGCACCCTCAACTGGTCCCTTGTTAAGTCCTCTTAAACAAAATCGCTACCATAAATATGTAGTGGTACTTACCTCATTTTCCAGTTGAAATAAAAGGCTATGCCTGAACAAAATGGCCAGCACTCACCCCATTAGAATTAGTAGTTAAATGGTTAATGGTGATAATGTTGTGTTTTTTTTCTCCCTGGAACTAAAACATTGGGAAAATTTAGTCAGTATTCACCCTGGTTTAACCAAACGTATAATTTACTGCAACCATTAGAGAGACAATTTACTGTAATTGATGGCACGATGCTTAGAAAATCCTGCTAAAAAGTAGTCTTGTTGATTGAAAAGCAGTATTATAAAATTAGGTTGCCCTAAATTGTAAACTCTGGTACAGGTAATTGTTGGATGCAATTCTGAGTGCTCACTCATGCAATAACTGACCCACATTTAGCAGTTATTTTGAGATAAGAGAACCTTTATTTGTGCCACAATAGAGAAATTTGAGTGTTGCAACATAAAGTACAAGGATAGCAGAGGAGTAAAAATATGCAGTCAAGAATCAAGTTAAGACCCACTTGGAAATGAGATGACACATCTCAAGGAGCTATCCAAATGAAAGAATAAAGAACACTAATAAAAAACAACTACCGTATTTCAAAATGGATCTTAATCTAATTTAGCAAGAAGAAGTGACTGCAGTGAATTGTACCAGTGGTGATATACATTATGGTACAGTATTGCACATGATTACTACAGGTGGACGACACCTGTAGTAATCATAACATTGTTTATTGTGTAACAGTTTTTATTGTACAGTCTGACAGCAGCAGGAAGGAAAGACCTGTAAAACGGTGGAAGAGTGGCTAGCATTTGCCACACTTGCCTTTGTGTTTCTCCCTGTGTCTGGGTGAGTTTCCTGCTGGTGCTCCGGTTTCCCCAATCAACACAAACCATGCGCAACAGACGAGCACAAAGATCTGGAGATGGTTCCCCGGGCGCTGCAGCGACCACTGCTCCTGAGGAGATGCCTCTGTGGACAAATTTCACTACGGGGACAATAAAGTGTACCTTAACCCTAACCTCTTTCACACAGCGAGGGTGGATCAGGCTGTCACTGAGTGAGTTTAGCCAGGACCTTTCTGCCCTCCAGATGACAGGCCAGAATAGAGCTGGACTTGATGAACCTGACCAGCTTCTTCCTCTCTCTGTGATGCTGCTGCTCCAATAGATCACACTGAGTCCCAAGGAGTGGCCCCTTCACTCCAAACGACCTCAGTCTCCTCAGGAGTAGAGCCTGCTCTGGCCCTTCCTGTATACAGTGCATGGGTCCAGTTTGTAATGGGCAGGGAAAGAAACTGAGTTTTTTGTTTTGTTTCATGTCCACAGTGTGCCTGTAGCAACATGCACACTTTGTTATAATATGCTAGAGAACCAACTTGTATTATTATTTATTTTTTCCTTTTAACTTAACTTTTTAAGACAAAAATCAAAACCAGTAGACAGCCAAATAAAATACAATTAAGGCACATATAAACCAACATAAAGTCCCATTTAGTCCATAGTCTGTCAAATTTGTCAATTTTTAAATAAAGCCTGAACGTAATTTTTTAAAAAACATTTATATATACTTAAGTAGAGTTAAGTAGAGTCTGACACATAAGATCACAATATAACATACCACATGCAGTTTCAGCCCTCATAGTCCTTTTTAGTGCCTTTGTTCAAGCTGAACTTATGGTTGGTCAACTTTCAAGTGAAAAATATGCAGCGCTTCTTTGTCTTTCTGCCGAGGCTTGCTCCCCAGTCTCTATCGTACTTTGACTTAGGACAATGCAGGCTTGAATTAGTATTACAGGGATGAGCACAGAGAATATGTGTGTCCAAAGGAACAGATTTGCCATTATGGCCCCTGACATTTACTTTGCAACTAATAATTTCTGTGTGTGTGTGTGTGTATGTGTGTGTGTGTGTGTGTGTGAGTGTGTGTGAGAGTGTGTGTGTGTGTGTATGTGCTTTGTGAATCTACACCAGAACACTCCTGTCTGCTGTGTTAACTTGCACCAGTGTGTTTTGTGTGTTGGTGCGCTGATGGTAATGCAAGTCCTCATCATGGAAATAGCTGATATAGCCACGCTTAATTAAAATGAGGAAGGACAAAGGTCATCTTCTCAATGCTGATGTCTTTCTTCCCCTCAGAGGGAGAAGATAAACCATTACTGGGCGGTGTGTAAGGGATGCTTTGTGTCATCAAATACAGCCAAAATCTCTGCACTTACCCTGGTCATTATGTGGGATTACTCCAAGGCCAAGTGAAGTTGCTTGAAAACTTTGTGGCAATGCTAAAACATTTATGAATTATGTACTTCGCTGAGTCACAAGTCCAGCCCATTTAATACAAAATATTTTACTATTTTACCAGCTGTGCTCACTCATTAGGCCCTACTGTGAATTCTTGATGGCTTGAAAACATAATTTAACAACATGTTTTTGTGAAGCAATTAAACAGAGGTACTGTAAATATAGTCAAGTGTACTCATGCCTGAACCTCAAGTCAAGTCACGAGTCACTGCCCTAAATAACTTACAAGTCCGAGTCAAGTCCCAAGTCATCAGTCATGTTCAAGTCAAGTCACGAGTCACGGACGTGACTTGGAAACTCATGTTATTATATAACCACTGTTGGTATACTCAAACTTGTGACTTAATAGTCCACCATAGAGGAAATTTGGCTATAACAATCAGTTCATCAAAGCTTTACAATCAATAGTATGTATTGATTTTTGTTTGGATAATATAAACTTTGACATTCAGAGCTTTGACAGAATGTTCTATCTAATCATTATTATTGTCTTTTCTTTAAGCTCAGGTAAGATTATTTGGTTCATGTGCTCTGCAGTATAAGTTCCTCTTTATACTAATATACTTCTTAGATATAAACAATGTTATTATTACTTTGTAAGGCTATTTAGTAGATGTTGCATTAGGCCATATTGGGCCAAACCCTGCTTGTCAATGTTATGAATAAAAATAAAATCCACATTTCCACTTCAAATCAAGTAGAAGACAGAGTAGATATTCCGTAAATGGTACAGCTGCCTCTGGTGGCACACAGGCTTCCACTGCTGGTTGCTGTCTGCTGTTCAAGTAATGATTTAATCCCATTTAGAGATAATTAGCTGTTTGCTTTTTAGTCAGTTGGCTTATGTATAGACCAATGCTTAGTCACGTAGACCACACTAGTGATTAGTCTGTTTTAGTTGTGGCACAAACCATATTTTAGATGAAAAACACTGGTGTACGACACTGATTTTATATACTCTAAAGGCATACCCCCAAAGGTATTTACAGACTAACTAGCTCTACTACTCACATCTGTTATTGTACATTTTACTATTAGTTACAGTGAAAACACCACTAATGTCTACAAACAGTGCGGGCATAGCCTTAATTCAGACCAGTCCTCCCATGCCTGTCTGCAGCCCATGAGTTCAGAGGCGCTAAACAGTTGGTTCTCAGAGGTGTAAATCACAACAGCCACATGACTTCTTCACGCTTGTGTGTGTGGATTGGAGCCTGCCCTGTCTGCTCCCCACAGGCAGCTTTTATCAGACGCTTCATCCTTCATCAACAATAGGAGAACCATGAAGCTCCATTGCAGGAGGTCGGGGACTGAAACGTCGTCCACGCGTTCTGGCGATACACTAGCCTTAATTGGGCAGATAAATATCACAAGCTGCGCTCACTGGCCCTACGCAACTATTGCATATATCATCTCTGAACAACCAGCAGCAATAGGGAGTTGCCCCTATGTCTAGTACACGAAATGAAATCAAGGTCAAGTGCGATTAAAAAGACTATAGATTTCAACTATTCCCTTAAAGGACACATATTATGCAAAATTGACTTTTTGAAGCTTTTAATCATCAAAAACATTGCATTTTGCTTCGTTCACGCTTGTTTTATTCATCCTGTTTCCAAGGTTGTCTTCTCAGAGCACTCACAAATCACTTTTTTTTTCTCAGATTGTTGCATCACAAGTAAAAAGTCCATACACCTTCAAGTTGTGTTCACACATGGCTCTACTAGCATAGCATTCACGTTGCCTAACAGCTTTTTTTTCATTGTTAAATTCCCACTGCAGACAGCAGAGGGCACTCCAATGCCTAATTACCTAATTGCAAATGGAGAACAGTTTTTAAAGTGTGTTTTCCAACTGTAAGACATCATTTGAATTTAGAAAATGTGAAATACTACCAAAACACATTAAAAATCCAATTAAAGTGTGTCTTCTTTAAAACAATATATATGCAAATGTTTACAAATGAGACATGGAGAGTTGGATGGACTGTAGAAATGCATTCTCATGTTTGTTGTCTGTTTTATGTTGTATCTTGAGGTTCTTATTTTTATATGAAATGAAGTTCAACATTGACACACCCCTCACAATTTAGTTTCAATATATTTTTTCTCCCAGAATATTTATTGAAACGTTGTTTTTAGTTACATGGAAGTATAGATAATAAGTCTTCAATGGTCATTCATTAATACAAAGCCTTGAACACACCTGGGCATTTGCAGCCCCAGGGGCGGGATCAGGCCCTCGGCTGATGTGTTTTACTCTTAGTTTCTTTTATTTTGACCTGTCTTGTCGCTGTAACATGTGTCTGCACTTGTGTCCTTAATAAAGATGACATGAAATGAATGAATAATAGATTCAGTAGCCAGTATTTTACAGAAAAGTGCTTATAATGATACCAATTTTTTACACCAATGATCGCGGGCCGGCCCTCCGCCACTCGCCTGGATTCCAATATGGCCCTCGGAGGAAAAATAACTGCCCACCCATGGCCTAGAAAGACATACTTTGGTAACATATTAAACAAAAGAACCTTTATACTTAAAGCTTTGTGGATTTTCTTTTCATCTTCAAATAGAAAAAAAAAGTTTCGAAACAATGAATAACTGAATCTGCACTGAGACAATTATTCTGCAGACTTCAAGTTCTTTGTTTATTATTGACGGTTTAGCCTTGGCCTTTTCAGAGTCCTCAGTGGATACCTGTGTTACCTTGTGTTGTTGAGTCCAAATTATCCCTCTGGAAAAGAAGGGAGAGACTTATGGAGGATTTTTAGGACCACGTTAATAATAATAAAGCATTTATTAAAAGAACATTTAAATTATGTATCAAATGTAATGTTAAGTTTATTTATTATAGAACTATTATTATAAACGTGGTCCTAAAAATCCTCCATAGAGAAGTCCTCCATGGCAGTTGCAATCCCACTGGAGATGTGTGTTTTTTGCTAATTTAAAATGTAAGATATTCATTCAAAGCTCTACAAAATAATACAAAAACAGGCTATATTTTTTGTTCATTGGAATTCTGCACAAACCTCAGTGGATTCAATGAAAAATATGCCACATTTATATTTCAAGGTGAAAGTGAAGTGTAATTGCAGTAAATGACACTGCACTACACAAACACAGAATTTAGTATCGCCTTCAAGAAACATGCATTGTACTAAATAAGTTAAGATAAGTTTAAAAATCTTCATTATTTAGGGCTTTATGTACTTCATGTTTTTTAAACGGCTGTGTGTACTGTACATGGAAATAAATGTGAATGCTACTTTTATAGTCAATTTGAGTGCTGCCTAGTCTCTCCTTTTTAACTGTTCTTTATGTTTTGGGAACTAAGACAATCATTGTAGTTTAGTATATTTTTGTATTGAGTAATCTCGTATATACTGTAAAAGGTAGCAAAGGAAAGTAAAATATTTCATTTCATTCACTTTCCAACCAATAGGTTTTGTTGAGATGCATTTTGCTGTGACCCTGAGTAACATTATACCCATAGCCCACTTCAATCAAAGTACTTCAGGGGAAAAAAAGGAAAGGTAAGAGAAGTGGACAGTGGCCAAATGTACAAATTAAGACAAAGCTAAACCGTGCCACAGGGGAATCATCAATACATTTTGATCATGGAAATTGCTTGGATCAATGACTTATTCCTGCAGGAATTTTTTAGGATTACATTTACTTGATTGGTCTGGTCTAGCAACTCCTGTTTGTGAACTACCTGGCTCAGAAGGGAGCAGACTTTTGCAGTGGGACAACCACATACAATCTTCAATCAATTTCAATTATAATTTGCCAAAAAGTTTCTGAAACGTTTTTAAAGTCAAATCTGTGACATATTCCTTGCAGAGGAAGACTGTAAAAAGGATGTATTCTTAAAATTTACCCGTTTATTATGACACACTAAAATATTGTTGATTTTGTTATTTTTGATAATGTTATTTTAGTGTTTCTGTTTAAATTATGTAGTACTTTGGCCAACATTTTAGGATGCATGTTTTGTGCAGTGTCAGTCATCTAACTTGTTTATTTAGCTGTGTTGTGTGTTGTATTGTACATGTTTATTGTCTGCCCGTTGTGTGAGCCTTTCTTGCGTGTGTGGTAAAGGGAATTGGCCACAACATGCATTAAAACTTGAACCAGCGAAGAGCATCTCATTTCCAGCCTTCATGACCCTAGATAGTCTCGTTGGCAACTGCTTTCCCCATTAAAGATGACCTTGGTTATTTAGTTTGAACTTTGAACCGTTAGTGCTGCGTCAAACCCAGCAGATGGAGGCAGAGCATGAGGGCAACCAATTCGCACACAAACACCAGTAAAAGCGCAGGGTCGCCCTAAGCAACACTTATTTAGCCACAGGTGACATTGAGTGGCGTACCCCTGACAATCCAGTGTCTGCAGGATACTCAAAGTCCTTGTGAAGTCCTGGACGTAACCTTAACCAAGAGACAAGACATAAAATGGTGTAGTGTGTAATTTATTTGACATTAATTTAAGTGACTTTGCGGTTTAAACATTTCCTCATCGTTAATTTACTGTATGTCATGTCCAACCCCAGTCTCATTCTATGTCTGGTAACTGCTTCAAAATCACCAAGTGTAAAACCAGCAAAAACTCTAGCAGTAAGTGTTTGTTTTTATCTTCGAACTGCCTGATCTTTGTTTTCTGGTAATTGTTTCACCATTGTATTGTTCTATTGCACCTCCCACTGAATCAATGCAACACAAGGACTGATGACGTTATTGTGTTTGTAAAGAAAGTAGGGCACTATTCCAGATTGAGAGGCATATATAATTTACAAACACACTGACAATGTGGCAGGTGCTTTTACAGTGATACAGTGCAACAACTGGGTCACACCTACACTCAGTACCACACAGTAACCTGCTAAACTACTGAATATATTGTAATGGCTATAGTTTATGCTTGAGCACACACCACGCTCTTAGATGGATTCTCCAAGTGCATTAATATGGCAAATCGCAGAATTCATCATACATAATGATCCCATTATGGAGTAATGTTCATCAGCTAATGTGCACTTGCTGGGAATCTATTTGTGTCTTGAGCCGTTGTTGTCTGCTAGTGCCTTTAACATCTCAGTTCTTTATTAGACAACGCTGTAGCCACAAGGAGATTGGAATATGAAAAGATGCCCAAACCAGACAGGCAATAAGACGTGATGAGGTTTTATGTGCGGACCCTGCCATTTCAGGACCTAGCCCACATCCTCTTTTGCTCCTGGGCTCAAATAAACGGAAAGAAAAAAAAAAAACATCCCATCTACTGAGGACTTTTATTACATTTTTATTATTGGTGTATGGTTTGGCATGTTTCTTCAGTTGATTGATATGTTTAATAATAGCAGCAACAGTGAATTGCAGGTGAAACTTTCAAATGAAAGACTGAGTGAAATCGATACCAATTTATTGAAGACACCCTGTCATTGTGGGTGCTGGAGGTTTCTTGAATTGTCAGAATCATGCTTCATGAATCAACAATGGCAAGTGTTGATGCACAATATGCCCCAAAAAGTTTGTGCAACTGCATGACGAGTGGGCCACAGCAATAACAAAAAAGCGTTTATCAATTTGTTTTTGTACACTTGGCTTTAATTACACCTTAAGGCATAAAGTGCTATCTACTAAGTCTCTGATCATACTGATTGATGAGCTTGAGGAATTTAAGGTGATTATGTCTCATTTTCATCAAACTATGCCAAGAAAATAAAAACTGTCTGTCAGAGAGCCAAAATGAGAGCTAGCATTTTATACATGAATGAAGTTTTCCCAAAGTAAGTTAACTACTTCCACTTTGTGTCGGCTTTATGGCACTGCAAATGAAGGTAATCCCTTTGAGTAATATAATATGACACTGTTTATGTTTTGCAGCCGTGTCTGACACCTAATTAACGTCCTGAAATTGGGCTCCTCTCCCCGCCGTGCTTATGGAGGGAGCAGAAAACCTTTAGGAATACTTTTGTAGGAACTGTCATATCACAAAGGAGCACTTTACACACAGGTAGCTCTTAACACAGTGCTTAAAATATTATAATCGGTATCAGTGTCAGTGTTAACTACTCACACTTTGTGAAGATTTACTGAGGGTGATCTAAGTCTAGAGGAGGCATCACAGATCCATGGGATTCATCAGTACATAAAGTAATGCTGAGAAGTATAAATCTAAACTGGTTCTTTCTATAATACATGTCCACTAATCTGCTGGTGCAGTAACATCACTGTGGGAGGCACATACGCGCTAATCCCTGCCTGCTTTGCCAAAAGAAGAAAACAAAGAGCAAACAAGCTTCATACACTCATTCCCTCTTCTGATCTGAGGCAAAACAATGTGGGCTAAAGAGTTTGTTCATTTTAAATTCACATTTAGCCTTCACTTGACTAAACGTGAGGAATAAAACAACTCTGACAGAGGACTCTTAAATCCACATAGTTTTGGCAGTGGTTCGCCTGGATCTATTTGTTTCGCCCCACACAGCATATGTTCCTTCTCAGGCTGACTGAAGAGCCAGTGTGACTCACTGCGGGCTTATGCCTTCACCTGATGGGAGGCCTTGTTTATTTTAAAGTTACCATTTGTGGAATGGCAAAAAAATCCCCATCCGTCTAGTCGTCACTTGAATTTTCCCTCTTTGATTTCAATAATGTGTATATAAAGCATTCGTGTTAAATGTAAAGTAATGTGTTTGATGAGACTCGTACTTTGGTAACACAGATGGCACTAAACTGGTAAATAAATGGTACAAAATAAGTTATCTATAGTACCGGTATTCTAATATGTTTCACCAAGTAAGAAAGGATTTTCTCTTCCTTGGCTTGCCTTCTCCATAGCCACCCCTGTAAGTGGCTAGGCTTACCCTTGGTGCTCTAATTGGCAAACTGGATGGCTGAAGGTTTTAGTGGGTAATGGGGTCTGGCAATTTAGCAACGGAAATCATTGTGGTGAAGACTACCGGGATGCATGGGAGAATGCAAGGTTCTGTTCTTTCCAAATCCAAACCCAGAGCTGTGTTTTAATAGTCCGGCTGTAAGCATTTCTGTAATTGACTCTGGCATCATTAGACTCTTATTTATTCAACCGAGGAGGGAGACGATGGCACTCAGATCAGCTGTGGCAGCTCACTCAGCGCCACCCGCTAAGCTCCAGGAGCAGGGTGGGCAAACATGACAATCAGAGCATTGTTTATAAATTAGCACATAGAGAAAACAACAAGCTATGTGCTCAGGTATCTGGTGACTAAATGTGCTTTTGTTTTGTAGCATCTTGGTTTGAACAGTTAAAAGCAAGAAACCAAATTGGCATTCAGTTGAGATTGTAAAAAAAAACAAAAAAACAAACAAACAGTTCTATTGTCAAGATAAAAAGATTTTCCCCTGTACTCTGTACTAGGAATTGGATTGTCATTGGACCAGTTTGCCTGCAGTTTTCAAGTCTACACTAACCCAAGTCAGAGCTCATAATAACCGGTCTATAAACCCTATTCTAGTGTGATTGTGGACAGAGTATTTGCATTGTCAAACTTCAAGGTTTTTGCCCGATGTTCCTAGCACATACAGATACACATGGAGGCCGTCCTCTGCACTGTTCTGTCCATCATTTGGTCTGTTACAGCTTGTGAATACGTACCAATGGAGCTGCACATTGTGCTGACCCCTAGGGACAGTAGTGAACTAAACAGTACTAGCAGAACTTTTATTTCATTTTGTTTTCTCCGGTCTTTCCAACAAATATGATCTAAATACACTGTAAATGCCTCCACATTTAGGTGATGTCAAGTCCTTGATAAAAGTAATTATTGTGTGTGTAAAACTTTTGGTGATGATAATTAGCACGTAAAACTGGCATTTGAGCTAAAGGCTAACTAACATTTGAACAAAATTTGAGATTTCTGATGCGTGCTTAACTGGTAAGAATTCATTGACAACCGAACATTCTCATTTTGGGATTGACTTTACCCTTCATTTGTATGTGAGGAAACGTTTGATTTAGCATAACTCCCGGTAGCATCGGCTAGCCAAGTGAGTTTGTTGCAAGCCAAGTTTGAGCAATGGCCAGAGATAGAATTTTGCGTCTATAAATGTCTACGCGTGCAACGCCTAGATCTTTTCACGTACAAAAATTAGGCGCAAAAATTAGGCGTATTTAGTCTTTAGAAGCGTCACAAATGTCAAAACACGGCTTCGGCTGAGAAGGTGATCGGCTGCAGACTTCCATCTCTGCAGACCTGTACGTCTCCAGGGCTCTGGACGAGCGAGTCGGATCACCGCTGACCCTTTCACCCTGGACATGGACTATTTTGAACCACTCCCCTCAGGCAGTAGGCTAGGTCCATCCGGACCAGAACCTCCCGCCACAAGAATAGTTTCTTTCCCTCTGCCGTTGAACTCATGAACACTTCTTTAGCACCTGTCACTTTAACTGCAACTATTCATCACTCACTGTCACTTTCTGCACTAAACTGTAAATTTAACTGTAATTCCGTGTACATAGTAATGCCTATTTTATTTATTTTTTTTTACTATAGTAATTTTAAATTGTTTCTTAATGCATGCCCTTTTGATTTCATATATGTTGTCTTTATTATTGATCAGTGTTTTATGGCACCTTAATGAATAAAGTTCCTATGCTTGTGAATTAATGGCAAATAAACCCCTTCTAAATCTCTGATCCAAATATGTCAGAGAATTATACTAAGATGTCTTCTTGCAACCATTTCAGCTACTGATACGCAGCTCAAAGAGTGAAAATAACTGTTTACTCTTTTGCTGTACACTCACTGCTTTAAGTGTTTTTCTTGATCATATTTAGCTATAAGACTCCTCTCTTGTCCTGAACATCAAGCGTGCATCCTCGGGCCTTCCAAACGTAGCTTGCACTGTCCAAGCACCGTCACCTAGCAACAACAGTGCTACTTATATGAAACAATGCTGAAACAATGTTTTAAAATAAACAACAGCAACAGATGGCAGGATTATTTTTATTTGTGCAATCACTGTGTCCAACCAGTCAGCGATGCAGTACGCCACAGAGAATAAAATCTTACCTCTATCAAGCTCTGCAAATGGCATCTATACATTTTCGGACTGTAAGAAGAATGCAGCTGGATGTCTGCACAATGGAATGTCTAATTAAAGTTGTGTAAACAGGGTGTTTACATGTTGAGTTGAACTAAGACAAAAGACCTCCATCTTAAAGTGTCGAACCATCTCAGGATATGGAGCAGAGAAGATAGCATCAGTGGACAACGTGAACATTTTCAATTTTGTGCTATCGGAAACCGACGAGATGTGTCAACAGAGAGGGCCTACTGCAAGTAAACACAGTCTGACAAGCAATAAACGCAATTCAACATTACCTCTGACCTCTGGACCGTTACACACATTTAAGAGGACGCCTACACAACATTCGTGAAAATAGTTGGGTCAATTACAACCCTGTTAATTCACAGTGCTATTTATAATTAGAGCTATTCACTGCTCCCATCATTTACATAGAAGGATTTGAACTACAATTTCCTCCTCAAAACATATCTTGGACTTAAATTTCACTTTTCTTCTAACAAGACAGTGGTATACAAGTAATAGCTCATTTACCTGAGGTGTTTCGGTGACAGGACTTACGCCTTCACCAGAGTTGACGTCTGATGTTGTGACGTGTCTTTTATCCAGTGGAGTGCGGTCAGGGCAATCAAGGCAATCAGTGATTGGCCAATAAAATCTGTTACCGTGTGTCACAACTATATATACATTTTTCTAAAATATATCCAAATAAGCCAGTTTTTCCCTCATTTCTGCTGCTGAAGCTTGGCTGAACTCACGGTGTCTTTCAGTGGCCTCTACAGGCCGCTGGGCAATACTGCGCGGAAGCATGGTTCTGATTTTGCCCACGGTGCAATCTGTGACCGTGTTAGAAGCCCGTTCATGCTCTCTAACATGAGCTCTTAGAACAGAGCGACAGCAGCTTCTTTTAGAGGCTCTGCGCATGAGCTCTGAGGACCACACGGCCTCAAAACCCATGAAAGCTATGCTCAACCACGCTGAGTAACTGTGTGAGAATCTGATGTTTGCTGGTTTTGCCTCTAACTGCGCATGTGCGAGGAGAAGCGACAGCAACAGCGAGCCAAGTTTCAACTAACGACTTAAAACTATCTGTGTAGAGACAAGTCTTTGTTTGTAGCTAAGGCTCGTTCATGTTCCAATATCAGATGCTTGTTTAAATACAGGCAGTCATTAACAACATAGAGCGCTAGTTTGTGTAATGAAATTGGTCAATTAGTCAATTATTTATCCATTTAGCAATCTGCAAAGGCATATGAGTTTAGCGCAGTAGGATATGTTTGCCCTTCAGCGAGAGACCTGTCGAAGCCCATCTCTCTATGTTTTTTTTTTTCACTTTCTGTTATCCATTAATAACAAACCGGTAGCCACTCTTTATCAATGTTATTCCCAGTGAGTTAGTCTGACTGATCTATGCTGACCACGCCTGTCCAGTGGTCTCTGCAAAGTGAGTCCCATGTGTGAGCGAAAGTAAACGCTTCTTCGTCTCAACTGATGTGAAGCCCACTTCCTGATTTCAAATAGCCTTCTTATCCATCTTTTCTACTTTGTTCTTGTTGATACTTTTTGCGTTGTCCCAGTCTATAACATGATTTAGATTTCCTGCGTTGCCTTTCTTTTTTCTGATCTTGTTAATCGTCTTTGTGTTTCTTTTTGCATTATTTTTGTGTTCCTTTTTCGTGTGTTAATTTCTTCGTCTCCCCGATAAGTTTATGCACGTTTGCATGGGATCTCGTAGATGACATTGTTCTTTTGTCTGTTGATTCTGTCCTTGGGAGCACTAGTTGCGTGAGTTTATTATCACTTATGTTTGTTTAGTCTCTATCTGTTCTGAAATCATGTAAGGTAAATTAAGATATGCTTGTTTGCCACTGTCTTGTCAGAAGAAAAGTTAAATTTAATTTGAAAAACAAGACGCATGGAATTGTCCCATGAAATTTGACTTTAACTTTACCATTTTATTTAAAGGGACATGTTTTGTTTGGAATATTTCCAACACTTTCATAACATGATGATTAAAATAGTCTCATCTTCTGCTGTCTTTGTGGGAGGCTACATGTGTGTTTGCCTAAATACCAATGCTTTTAACATCAAAGGTTCAAGTGAATTTAAACACCATGAAACTCTGCAATTATATTTTTAAATGATGTCCAGTGGGGATTGTTGTTGAGCTGTGCATAATGGGAAATTATTTTATGTTTAACTTTGATGGAATATCCTTTTGCAGAGGACTTATGAAGACATGTGAATTCATATGGCTGCCTCAGTATTTTGGTGGAACTCAAAATTGACTGTATTTTGTTAGAAATAACTTCTTGTGTTGGAAAGTTGAGAGCGAGTGTCTATGCAAAGTAATACTCTAAAAGCACATACGTAACCAAGACTGTGTAATATTCAAAGTGTGTCTTCTTAGCTAAAATGTGATGCAAGATTATGCCATCCAGTGAAACCAGACCACAATCTGAATACATACAGCCCAATATTTTCTCCAGATCCTATTCCACTTAAAATATTGCTTATTTGTTTCCTGTTCTTGTTACAAAAACACAGGAATATTTCTGACAAACATAGTGTCAGTAAGAAGTTAAAAACAAGATGTATTAAAGAACCTAAACTTGATTGTGAACATGTTTTTGTTTTAATTATTAGCCCAGCCCACCTAGTCCCATCCGGCAGTTGTTTCTAAACTACGCTCCTGATTGGAAAACTTGTGGCCCTGGCAGTTACTTCTTCAACGTTATCGCTGAACAAATTGCACTGGCGATATCCTTCAGTCTTGTATTTTTCTCTCAAATAGCTGCTTTTACATTAAACTGTATGGTGTAAAGGGCATTTACCTAAACTAGAAGAATAAAAAGTATTTTATATGGAACAATGTCATAGCCTTCTTCATTCATGTGACTTCTAACTTCAATAGATTGAGTATTGATCCCTGAGAACCTAGGAGTGATGTCTGGGCGCTAGGGGTTGGAGATATATAATAGGCTATAATATCACAAATGTTGTTTTTGTTCTGTAAAATTAGAATATTGAGAATTGTCTGCAATTTAAATGACTAAAAATGACTGCAAAGGGAGCTTATTAAAGACAGAAATGTACTGTAGTCTTCCAAACAAGGGTATAAAGTTATATATTCTGGATATTATATGTGGTTCATCTTATGGTTCAATGTTTTATGCGTTAAAACCAAGACATTTACTGGCACATTTTAGCACATTCCTGAATGGTCCGCAGTAATGCATAAACTGTATATATCGCTAATACTAATATATTGCGAACACTAATAGTACCTTTTCAAAGACTAATAGTACCTATTAAAGGTACTATTAGTGTTTTTTTGTAATTATAAAAACATCTATGATTGAATAAAGATGACAAAATTAATGCCATAATAGTGAAACATTAAAGGCAAAGCGATAACATCTCCATGGAGACAAGCAAGTGGCAGGTCCCCTATTTGAAGAGTTACATAGTGCTACAATTGTGTTTAACTAAAATATCAGAATCTACTTGCTTTTGCTGTTGCTTTTTATAGGCCTTTTTAAATCTTTCTTCATAAAGAATATTTTCAGCATTCTTATTCCTTTTTAAAAGGATTTGGGCTGTAGGCTTGCTCTTTTTTACTGAGAGCAAATGTGCTATCCACTAGACCATCGAGCTGCACAGCATTCTTATTCCACTGTTCTTGTACTTTCAACACTGCACTGAATAATTTCTTCATTGTGGGACAGGTAAATCCAATCCTACTTTACTTGTATTGCACATTTTATAAACAAGATGGTTTCCAAAGTGCTGCACATAATAGTAATATTAGCTCTAAAAGTAATCAGAAATACATTTCAAACAAATAGAACAAGGCCTAATAAAATCAATCAAACAAGCTTTCAACACAGCACTTTCCTCATTGTGGGACAGACAAAGATCATATGTGGATGCAATTGACAGCTGACCTGAGTATTAGTCATGAGCATATGTACATTATACAGAATAGTTTTCCATTTAACTTCAAATGTATACCCAAGGGAAGACAGTAGTGTCTCTGTACATGGCTATTTAGAATCCTACATCTCAGGTAGACAGTCTCCAAAGACCATAACTGTCAGTGGTATGTGAAAATCTGCAGTAATACTCGCTAAATATGCATCACTGAAAATGTCACATCCAGCATTCTGCCTCTTTCCATACACAAACTATCAATGACTACCTTTGTCTCCAGAACAAATCCGTTCGATGACTGGTGAGAAACACCAACAATTTCCACTTTTCACAAAGCCTAGCTTAAGTCATGCTGTCATTTGGCTCATTCAAAGATGAGGGCATATTAGTAGAATACAGCACAGTGAACGAGATGATGGCGATCATTCTGACAATGTACCGTGTACACTTCCTTCGAAATTAATAATTATATTTGATTTTGATCAAAATGACAAAATTGAAAAGCAGGTTTCACGCACAGACTCATGAATTAATTTAGCTTAATTAATTTTGGACAAAACAAAGTTGGTTCTGGCCTGTACCAACAGTGGGGCTTGGGCGGAATCACCTGCTACAGCTCATGTACTCCCCACACTGGACGATAACCATCGGCGAGGGCTCAAAGGGCTGGCACCGGGACTGGTTCGGGTCATCGCCGTGGACAAATGAAGAGGTCTGGAGGTGTGCACTGGATCATCATATGCTGGGGACAAGAGTAGAATTTGCTCTTTAAACGTAGACACATTGCTCTATCTCTGTTTCTTGATCACATGTCAAGGTTTCAAGCAGAGATGGGCTGCACAGACAAAGGTGCATGCTTGCCTCAGTGCCTCCTGGTTCTGGACCCGGTTTAGACTTGGTTTAGTCTGAGCAGACTGGGAAAAAGTCCACGGACATATACAAACATTTTTTGGAGGTGAAAGCGAGCTCTTTGTTGCGCCCACTTCTGTGAACATGAACGTGTTCCGCACTCAGCTCTTTGCCTGACACCTCCACCTCTCGTACGGGGCTAACTGGCCGTGCTCTGCTACTGCGTGGTCTTGGCCGGTTTAGATTTCGATAGAGACATCCACTCAAAAACGTTGTCCAATAATCTGCGCAAAACTAGTACAGACTGACAGCACAACACGAGAGAACCTGGTCCTCACGCCCCCCGGACCATGCATCATTCCACTGAGCACTAAACTGTCCAGTTGTGCGTAACCAGGTCATGGACTGCATCACATGCACAGTTACCTCACAGACCTCTTGTCTTTGGTTTAAGGCTGCGTGGTCCAGGACAGGCGAGGAAAGGCCTACAATCCGGAGAAGAGTGAGGTCGGATCAAGTCCTCTTGTAGGCCTCAGTCCCAAGAAGGCGTTCAAATCTGCACGGCCCAGTCTCGCTGGCCCAGACCATGCAATAACAGGTGTCCAATACTGGAGCACATAGCTGAGAAGCCCCGTAGAGTACAGGAGGTGTCCTTGAGAGCTGAGTGTGTAATGGCGCTGTGCCTTGCTTGTGTGAGTGGGCTCATGTAGCCATCACACATCTCCTCACCGATCTGCTTGTGAGATTTTGCAAAGTGTCCACTTTTAGAAAGCAAATTCAGCTCAGTCTACAGGGGCAGACAGCAGCCACTGGAGTGGACCTGTCCTGTCCATGGCGTGAGACTCGCAAGGTGTCCAATACTGGCGCCAGGCTCACCCGTCATTTTTGTGCTGGGCACAGTCTTATTTGTCCGTGTAGTGTAAAGCAAATAAGGCTAAACTAATTAATCTCCGCTCCAAACCATCATTCGAATTGCGTATACATTTTGTTATGGTCTCAAAAATGAGAAATGTAAAATCAAATAATTGTTTTCCTTTTTTGGTTTGTTTTTCAATTTTAAATAGAAAATAAAATGAAGGAAGGGTACACGGACAATTATATTATAATTACATCCCTCCATGCGCTCTGTGTTGACAGTTTAGTGTGGTAGGAAAGGGTTAAACCCTGCCATCCTTCCACACACAGACGAAGCAGATAGCAGACTTACTGCTGCTTTATTCTAACAGAGGGTTTTATCTTTCTGTCACTTTTTATTTTACGTAAATTGACCCAGGAATTTGGCGCTCGCAATTCACAGGCAGTGCAACTCGGGGCAAAAATGCCATCTTTTTTTTAGACATTATCGTCCAAGTTTTCCGTAAAAAACAACCCGTTTCTACACTTTTACCTAGTATAATTCAACAGGAGTCAGTAAAGAAACTCAAATCACTTTTTTCTTTATATTACGCAGATGGAAATAGGCTGTTTTACATGCTTGTTTTATATGCGCTTTGAACGAGAGCTCTTGGTCAAATAAGACTCTAAGGTTTCTTACAGTAGAACTGGAGGCTACACTGACATTGTCCAGTGTGACTCAGCTCGGACAAAAAGTCTCGCTGATGTTTAGGGCCGATTGCCTTTAGTCAGGAAGACTAAAGATTGTCATCCAGGTTTTTATATGTTTCACGCAGGCACTAAGTCTGTCTACTTGATCGGTCTGATTTTTCATTTTTCGGTTTCATTGTCAAACAGCTGTGTGTCATCTGCATAGCAGTGGAAGTTAATAATGTTACCTAACGGCAGCATCTAAAGAGTAAACAGAATTGGACCGAATGTTTTGGTGTCAAACACTACCCTGAGGTCCAACAGAACCAGGATTGAGACCAGTCCATGGTCAGCAGCTAATAACAAATCATTTTTGACATTAACTAGTGCAGTTTCAGTGCTGTGGGGAGCTCTGTACCCTGACTGGAAAACTTCAAATATATTATTGTCCTGTAGGTGACGGCAAAGCTGTTTAACTACAACGCTTTCAAGGATTTTGGAGACAAAGTGAAGATTTGGAAATAGGTCTATAGCTTGCTAACAGGTCAGGATCAAGATTAGGCTTTGTCAAAAGCGGTTTAATGTCTGCTTGTTTGAAGGACTGTGGAATACTGCTTTCTAATGAGGTATTTATTACATTAAAAATATAATCTATAATCAGGGGGATAATGTCTATGAGGAGTCTACTTAGAATCGGGTCTAGGACGTTGGACTGGAAGTAGGACTAAGTTGACGTTTTAGAGGACACAATGGCTGCTTGATCAACAGCAGTGAACCTGTTACTGATGGCTTTTTATGGGACACTAGTTTTACAGCTTGGGCTTGCTCAGTGCTAATATTGGGAGTAATTTCATGTAGTTTATCTGTTGTGATTTTATTAAAAATAAAAGAAAATCATCAGAGCTGAGAGTGGCTGGGATTGAGGGCTCTACAGAGCTGTGACAGTTTGTTAGCCTGGTTGCTGTGCTGAAAAGAAAGCTAGTGTTATTTTTAACTTCTATCATGTATGTTTTCTGATTGACACTGGGCTGGTCTTAGTCCTGCTTTAGTCTTGTTTGTATGTGACAAAGGAATATTGTTTTATATTTTATTTACTTCAGTGAAACAATAGATTTCTGTTGAATATTACCATTGCAAGTTGTTTGTGGATACTGTATATAAATAATAAAATTGTGGTGCAGTTTTGTAGTCCGGCCCCCAGACAATGGTCCTCCAAAAAAAATCTGGCCTCATGGAAAATATAATTGAATAGCCCTGCTTTAGCTTAATGGTGCGTGCCAGTCATCCTCAGAGTTCTGACTTGTACATTTTCACTGGAACACACTTCCAACTCAGAATTCCTATTCGCAAACTCTGAGAAAATGGCTGTTTGGTGAAAGATAAACACAGACAGCTTCATTAGTGATAGTAGTGCTATTTTACCTTTATTTGCTCTCTACTGTTGATTGAAACTGGCACCACAAATGAGAGGCTCATGGGAGTCTCGTTCTGCTTTCTGATTTGATATTCGTCTTGAACAAAAGTGCCAATTATGAGAATAAATCAACATTACAATTACTATCAACAATACCATTTGATTTTAAGACTTTTACCTTTACCTAAAGTATGACTAACTTTGAAACATTTTCTACTATGGACCACTTCTGGACAAATGGAGTATTACACCAATTTAAAATAAAAATCTTGCATAATTGTCCCTTTTAAATATGTACAGTATATAGACAACAAAAATGACTAGGTACCATATCTAGAGTAAAAGAAATATATTCACATTTTACTCAAGTCTCTACCATCAGAAACATTCGACCTGTGATTCATATTAATATTACTTCTTCACTGTGCTGTACTAATGTATTTTTTATCTCCCTACTCTTTTTCCGTCAGTTCCTCCCAAGATCTATGACATCTCGTCCGACATCACGGTAAATGAGGGCAGTAACGTGTCACTCATCTGTATGGCGAGTGGGAAACCCGAGCCCACCATTTCCTGGAGACACATAACCCCATTAGGTGAGTCGGCTTCACCTCTGCTGTACATTCGCCTGCGCACTGATGAACGAGAGGAACGGGCCAGTGGATGAGCAATATGGTTGGATGCATGTAGACAGGAAATGAGAAGGCAAGAGAAGGATCAATAGGTGATAGACTGAGCAGAGAGGGGGGTCTAGTTAAGTTGCAGATGAGAAAATTGACAGGTATTGCAGGGCGAGGGTCACTTGTGATTAGATGGAGACATAGGGAGAAGACTTAATCATAAAATCAAGTGCTGAAATGGAGGGAGAGAACTCGACAGCTGTATTTCCATTCAGCCCCTATAGTCCCTCACCACTAAAGGTCTATATTTTGCTATATTTGTTATATATATATACCTGACTGAATCTGTGTTATGACTTTCAAAAAACTCAAGAAAAACTTAAAACTAATGGGAAACGATTAACCGAGTAATCGTTACTAGTCGATTATAGAGAATATTTGTATTTTGATAACCGTTATAATTGTTATCTGGATTATAAAACCTCTAAACACAAAGGAAAATACTTTTTATTAAAAAGACTGAGGAATTATTACATCTAAATGTCAAATGCTTTTCATTTCACTTTGGATCATAGAGAAATGGTTTTAATGATCACTTTTTGAATAAAACCTATACTGCCTAAGGAGGGTTCACACTCGGTGAAACATGTCACCATGCCCTCCTTCTCTACATTATTTTCTATTCCAATTATAATCCAGGTTACTGTGACTCAAGACAGTTCTTTCTTGGGTTTGTCATGAACCTTTTAAACCACTTTCAAGTTTAAGAATTTCCTTTTAGTGCTTCAGTTGCACATTATTAGTTAGCCGTGTGCTGTTGTAGTTTAGTCACTGTTTGTGCACTTAACCACAGTGTGCTTCCTGCTGTTCGTCCAGAGGATGAGCAGAAAATACAAGGCTGTTAAGGATGTTTATTTGTTATCATCAGAACATACACTTTAATCTAACTATCAGTTTATTCTGTATTAAGCATACCTGTGTCTTAATTAACTCAGTGACTCATTTAACTCAATACTGAAAGATGAAAAGAGTGCACTATTGTATTTCTTCTTTTTTTGAACATTGGCGCCTTTGGTTTATTGAATGGCACCATGGTATTATGCTGTTTGTGTGCTTCTTCAAAGTAAACAAGACAACTAGAAACAATTATCATCTGAAAGTGCGGTGGAAAACACACAAATTTTAGTCTCTAAGGTTGCCTGAGTTAGAGTTCAGTATGCAGAATGCAGTAAATGTAATAGTTATGAGAATCTTTCAGCTTGTAGCCGCCTCCATCACTTTCTGTCAACCTACAATTTGTCTCGGTTTGTGACTAATCATTTAATGTGCATTAGCAAAGTGTGTCATTATTGTCGTCCTCGTTTATTATGTGGGTTGATACTATTAATTGTTTTTGAAGTCTGAATCTTCTCTTTGGAAAACTCATGGCGTATGGAGTATTTAACTGTTGCAGAGAGACCTACTATTCCGTCCACTCGCAGTCCCGACTCATTTTCATATTAATGGATTAGTGCATGCTGGGCCTATCTGATGGCGGCGAGGATGGCTGCATTTATCTTATGGCTGTCAAATCCTTCCTCTCTGGTGTGCTCACCCTGATGGCATTAGGCGAGTTTTTCAGAAGATGATCAAAAGAGTCCCGTCCTCCGAGTCCGAGTGGCAGTCACTCATCGGGCTTTGAAGTGTCCACACTTTGAAGTATGCCAGGAGAGAAATGATACGCTGTGGTCAAATGAAAGGGTCTGGGACTGAATGTAATCACACCGTCTCCCAGCACATCATGCAGGAATCATTTAGCATGCGTTCTCCTTGTAGTGGGGACGATTTGTTCTAGAGGAAAAACTGCAGTGGAAATGCTCTAATAGGCTAATTAACTACCTATGGTGTCCTATCAATTCTGTTAGATATGCAGAGCCGCCTGCTGTGGCCAGAACAAGATCTGAGTATGAGATCAATGTAGAAATAATTTTTAATTTAGCTGTTAACGTGATACAGTCCAAGGGGCACAGGCCTACATGATAATACACGTCCACACTTCCCCTTGAATTGCCCTATCTCACAATGGTTAAAGTGGATGGGAAAAAAATCGTCTTGATAGTGTCTAGACCATTTTCGTTTTGTTGAATAACTATGCTAGTTGACGTCTAAGCTTATTGGCAAAAATTATAATTATCAGTAACTTAGAAGATATATAAAGGAACTAATACCGTATTTTCTGCACTATAAGGGGCGCTCTGGATTGTAAGGGCACTGTCAATGAATGGTCTATTTTTGAACTTTGTCCATATATAAGGCACCGGACGATAAGGCGCATTAAGAGCTAAACAAAACAGTCCAACCTTGTTCAATGGAAACACGTTCTGACAGTCTGATACGCTAAATCAAACGTTAGCATATTCACAGTAACTCAAATGGTCCAGGTATAACACGTAAAAAAACACGGTCAGATACCGGTGAATCAAACGTTAGCGTATTCACAGTACGGCAACTCAAAATGGTCAGGTATACAACGTAAAAAACACAGTCAGATACTGCTAAATCAAACGTTAGCGTATTCACAGTAATCAAAATGGCTCAGGTATAACACGGAAAAAAAACACAGTCAGATACCGGTGAATCAACACGTTAGCGTATTCATAGTACGGCAACTCAAAATGGCTCAGGTATAACACGTAAAAACACGGTCAGATACCGGTGAATCAAGTTAGCGTATTCACAGTAGGCAACCTCAAAATGGTCAGGTATAACACGTAAAAAAACACGGTCAGATACCGGTGAATCAAACGTTAGCGTATTCACAGTTAGGCAACTCAAAATGGCTCAGGTATAAACAGTAACAAAAACAAGTCAGATACTGCTAAACTCAAACGTTAGCGTATTCACAGTAACTCAAATGGCTTAGGTATAACACGTTAATTAAAACACGTCAGAATACGTGCTAAATCAAACGTTAGCGTATTCACAGTAAACTCAAAATGGCTTCAGGTATAACACGGAAAAAAACACAGTCGATACGGTGAATCAACGTAGCGTATTCATAGTACGGCAACTCAAAATGGCTCAGGTATAACACGTAAAAAAAAACAGTCAGATACCGGCTAAATTAAACGTTGGGCGTATTCAACATAATTCAAAATTGTTCAGTTAAACTAGTATCACGTAAATAAACATAATACACTCACTTTTTCAGTTTATTCCTCGTCCACAAATCCTTCAATTCCTTATACACACACTGTAATGTTATGGTGAAGCACAGTATTACTTCCGCGACGCTCTCGCTACGGTAACGTAATGCTGGAAGTGGTGGGCTTGTAGTTTACCAAAAGTTTGTGATAAAACATTTTGACGGATTTTTTGAGAAGTGTACCACATAAAATCGGTTCGAGATCAGTAAGCACAACCAGAATTAATCCATATTACAGGCGCTCTGGGTATAAGGCGCATGTCATTTTTTGGAAAAATAAATGTTTTTAAGTGCGGCTTAATAGTGCGGAAATACGGTACTATAAAAAAGGTGTTAAAGGTTAAAATGTGCAAGCATAAGAGTGAAAAAAGGAAGTTGTGCCGTGTGCATGGTTAGGGCTCAACCCAGGATCAATTTCTTTCTGCTGTTGTGTCCTTTGGCAGACATTTCAGGTATGAATGCGTTTGTGTGGCTTGGACATTTTGTGCTACAGAAGTAAGGTTACTACTACAACCTGGAGTTGAACACAGCTTTCTTGAAAACTGCTCTAATAGACTAAGCAATAATATTGTCCTACATCCTCATTTGAAGTGTAAAAAAATATTGTATTATTATTATTTTGTCTACACTTTATAAGTCTATAAAGCAACATCTGACAGCTTTTAAGTTCAATAATATAATTCTATGGCTTATCAGTGCAGATTCATGTTTCTTAAGAGGACCTACATTCATTTAGCTTGTCACATGTTAAGGTATTGTTAAGGTTGTTTTATTTTGTCCTAGTCTTTATTATGTCTCTACAGGTTTAATTGGGGTTCAATGCTTTTACCAACACATGGAAAGTTTAAGCAACTCCAGAATTGACTGCGGTGCACGTTAACATGACACAGACAGTGAGTGACACCATTTCAAGTCAGTGACTGTAAACAATGAGAATAGCAGGAGTCGACAGTCGCTTCGCTCTGCATTGGCTGATAACAACACGTGTGTTCGCTGGCCATCCCAGCAATGGCTCGGACACAGACAAAATCCTCTCATGCACAAGTGGGACTATCGTTCTTGCT
Source organism: Chaenogobius annularis (assembly GCA_015082035.1). NCBI lineage: Eukaryota > Metazoa > Chordata > Actinopteri > Gobiiformes > Gobiidae > Chaenogobius > Chaenogobius annularis. The sequence goes on from BJKM01000254.1 coordinate 336,764, forward strand.
TTTGTTTGATCAAGAACTAAAATAAAAAACATCCTCACAAAGTCGATCCGGTTAGCGTCTATGCCAAGCGTGTTCAGTGCTGATGGGGGCTTCGTGTTTTCACTCAACTAAGGTTTTTAAAAATTATTTATTTTTTCATCACAATACATTTATACTGTCACTTGTTTTATTCCGTCAAATGAACAATTCAGGTGAAATACATGACTCTATACAGTGAGTGACAAATGGCAGCTTTAATTTGCCGTACTTCTCTCTTCATCTATTCGTGGGTTTTGGGGGTTGCAGATTTTTGTGCACTCTAGATGGTTCTGCTGCAGCAGTCACTGAAGTTTTCGACAGAATGATAAGATTTCGCTGACTAACTGTCAAGTTCATATTTCAGCTAAGTGTTTTTGTGTATGCATTTTTCTTCCCCTTTTCTGCCCTCTTGCAACCAGCTACTGTCGGCTTGTATTAAACTTTGTGACATCACTTGGCGTGTGGCATAAACAGTTTATAAGAGACAATAATTTGCCCGAATAGGTCTGCATAGATAGTCGATGCCATGTGTTGTGCTGGTTAATGTCCAATGGTCTTTTTTGTGGATGTTTAATTAGCCATGCAACTAAAATGTGCTTTGTGGTGAAGAGTGTAGAGTTTTGCGACGATTGGTGCATGATAAGAGAACGTGTTACTGAAGCGCCCATTCGAATCCCTTTATCTGTTTATCAACTGATGGGATCTGTATGCTCCTCTCTGCCTTATCACCTGCTCCTCATGATCCCTGCAGCGTCTTCTGCAGCGTCTTTCCCCCACTATCGGATTGGCCTCTCTTTTACACGCTTTTACTCTCTTTTATAAGCTACTACGTGTTTTTAGTGTATTTATTCATACAGGGAAGATCTCAATGAGAGAAGCTCTCTTTTGTGTTGACAAAATACACATAAAACAAGTACAGAATATCAAAATAAAATGTCAATAAAACCATCAATAAAACATACAGGTTCATTACAATATAAATTTTTTTTTTAAATTAAATCAAGCAAAACATGAGCACTGTCTCTCGGGTAATCCCCAACAATCAGAATCAGAATAGGTTTATTTGTCAGTGAACAAAATTCACAGGCTATGCAGAGGTCTCCAATTATATTTTCCAGGGGGCCAGATTTTTTGATGGGCTCAGGTCCGGGGGCCGGACTACAAAATCCTACCACAATTTTATGTTTTATCTCTATAAGATCCACAAACAACTCACAGTGGCACAATTCAACAACAGAAATCAACACAGGACTTTACTTTCAGAGAAGTAAAAACATAACATGACATGACTAAAAACATGACAAAAGCATTAAAACCCAGTGTTAGAAGAAACCTGACTCGACTAGTGCAAAGCAGAGCTGGACCAAGACCAGGTTTAAAGAATAAACAAACCATATCTACCAGAAAAAACATAGATAAACTATAAAGCAAGACAAAAACAGGACTAAAGCAGGACTAAAGGCGGACTAAAACAGGTCCAAAGCAGGACTAAAACAGGACTAAAGCAGGTCTAAAGCAGGACTAAAGCAGGACTAAAGCAGGTCTAAATAAGGACTAAAGCAGAACTAAAACAGGACTAAAGCAGGACTAAAACAGGACTATTTTATAATAAATGTCATTAGAACATTTGGTTCAAATGATATTAAAAACAGTAGCTGCCAAAAAACATCTCACTTTGCATTTAGTGCATAAGAACAAACGCAGCTGTCACTCGGCCACATGCAAAGTATCATGCTTGTTTTTGGAGTTCTCTGAACTAAACTGGTGACAACGGATCTGCACCTGAGAAATCATGTATTTTTATCTTTCCCTTCACCTCTATAGTCACGTTAAGCTGTAAAATTATGTGTGTTTTATCACAATCCGACATATTCTCGGAAAAAAAGCGTATGAATTTATACGCGCCTAAAGCAAAAGTCGAGGGACGAGATAACCCAACCCGTGGGACAATCCGCACATCACACACAGCGGTCAGACGTACCGTGCACTCACGCAGACCTTTCAATCCAACGAGGAAGCCCGGAAAACACGTCCTGCGGTGCTACGGCGCGTAAAGTTCCTCGTTAACGAGCAGACTTCCAAACACACGGAGCACATGGTTCTTACGCATGTTACATTTACACCAAATCATCATTGAAGTTGTTCTTTACTGTGTCTGCGGCATCACACGTTTGTGCTTGACAGAGCAGTTTCAGAGGAACCGGGGCTCTCTGGCCCACCAAGACCAGCGGCGGCAGAGTGCAACGGATGTGCTGCAGTAACAAATTAGATAATATATTTTTTATTATGGGAAACTGGGACGCGATCTGGACCGCGGTCCGCCTTTTGGAGATCGCTGGGCTATTGCCCTACTTTCACAAGTGTCCTAAATTCACAATCGCAAAATCCAACACGGTTATACAACGTGTTTTTAATATACACAAGAAACTTTTTTAGAAATTTAGACATATTTACTTCTGCAGTGTAGTGCAGTGCTTTTCGGCGGACAAGTGTGTGTACTGCAACATTTCACACCTAAAATAATTTCTCTTCACACCTCATTGTTTATTTCTAAATACAAATCGAAACAGGCCTGAATAGTACGAAGCAGTGGTCCTGAAACTAGAGCTTGTTCTGGTGGTACGCAGACTCCTCATAATTCTCCTACCTTGGGTTTGTCCTATTTTAGAGCTGGTTTAGGCCTAGATCTGGTGGGACTTGGAAATCTAATTATTTTCTTAGCTGGTACTTTTGAGAACCACTGGTATAGAGTTTAATATAAAATCATATTATATTTCCCACGCATTCACCTGCTTCCCACTGCAAAGCAATTAAATAGAAACTATTCTTTGGAACAAAATAACATTCATTTAATACCCGGCTCTGGTCCAACTCCTAAAGTCAATAAAAAGTCATAGATTCACCAATTTTGCACAGACTCTGTCCTTAACTGCTCGTAATGGCGGGGGGTGAGTATGAACAGTGCTGGATATTGCGTATGCATGGAGCGCCGTGCTGTAGATAGGTCACACTGAGTTGCGGAATAGCCTTTAGTACAGTGGACCTCCATCCGGGCAAATGGCTGGACGGCTGGATGCAAGGCAATATTGCTTTGATAAGCGCTTTCCATTGATAGAAGTGTGACCTTTGAAAGGGCTGACTAGAATACATATTTGATTGTCTTCTGTGATAGCCCACAGCTGGGACACGCTCACAGTCTTTCGCTCTCCTTCCAAGATTTTGTGCAGAGAATATTCCATAACGCACTCCGTAAGAAGCCCATTAACTTGAATGGAAATTACATTTGTCTTTAAAAGCGTATAAGCAAACTTTATAGAGAAAACCCGACTATGCCTTTATAATTTTATTAGTTTAGCCCGCTGCATTGAGGTTCAGTTTTAAGAGATGCTAGGTGATGTAAGGTCTGCGTATGGGAAACTCACATTCAGCACTTCCTTTCTATAGCAACGAACCCATGTGCAGTGTGAGTGCTTTTCTAGTTAAATATGAAGCTGGGTGAATGATAAAATCGCAGGCAGTGACATCTGTATTTGGATCCCAGTAGCGGGAACATAATTTCCCTTTCAGCGGCTGGAGTGAAGAGTGCCACTAATGAAAGAGAGGCTCAATGGGCACATGTGCTTTTCAGGAATCTTTCACAAAATAAACACGTTTCTTCAGATGTGAACATGAGGACTGACTTGTACATCACATCCAGGGACACGATTTCGATACTAAGGAAAATGCTTGATATGCGATACCAATTTTGATGCCACAGTGATAGATCGAATAATTTTGACACAGTAATAACAATAATAACACTTTGTTTATCTTACCATAAAATAAAGCCAGAGAAAAGCTGGAGAAAACCCAGAAATACCCAGTGAGAAGCCAATGAGAAGCTAAAGAGAAGCCAAAAGTTTCAAAACTATCTGTTAACTTAATTAGCATTCAAAATATACTTAGTTTTGTAATGATGCATGTCTACACAGGGGGACTTTAAGCATCCCCAGTAAAACAAAAACAAAAACTGTACAGTTAATTATAGTCATTTTATTTTTGTAACGCCCAAAATCACAACAGCCGTTGTCTCGAAGAGTGACAGTGAATTAAAGAAGCAGATTAAACAATGTTCACAGGAAATAAGCAAATGGATAAATGTTCCAGCATCCCCTGTCCTTAAACCCTCCATAGTGAAGGAGGTATCTGACTCCCACGGACGGACAGGCTGACGTGCCTCAATTTGCAGATAGACTGTGGAGCCAGAACCACTCAGGAGGAGAGAGGGTGGTTTATCTGGCCAAGACAGTTCATACAGGCAGATGAAGAGCATCCGAATCTACATGTCAGCTTCGGCAGTGTCCGAAACAGTACCACTCCCTGAGAGGAGTGGAAGAAGGAGAAAATCATGTGAACAATGAGAAATGAACAGAACTAAAATATTCAATATTGTTGATAGGAAAAGTAGTCAGAGGCTAGCAGAGGCTCGTGCTCAAACTGCAATACTTCCTCCAGCATAGTTGCTCCGCTCCTAGGGCAGTGTAGCTGGGAAACTGTACGTTTTTATTTCTGTTCCTAACTGGCCCAACCATAAGCTATTTCAAAGAGGAACGTCTAGAGCCTTTTCTTCAATGAAGAGACTGTGTCGGCCTCTTTAACATGGACAGGGAGATGATTCCATAACACACAGGAGCATGGTAGCTAAACGCTCTCCCTCCTACTGTGCTTTTAGTGACTCTTGGGACCACCAGAAGTCCCGCATTTTGAGAGCGAGGTGCTCTGTTTGGATGATATGGTACTATTGCATAAATTTGAATCTAAACTCAACAGTAGCCTGTGAAGAGACTCGGGCACTGGCGTAATGTGCTCTCTTTTTTTAATTCCTGTTAGTCATCTTGCTGCTGCATTTTGAACCGATTGAAATCTCTTTATAAAGCTTGTTGTCCAGTGATGCACACACACCAAACAAGACTCTAAAAACTAGTATCATAAGCCTTATGGTCTGAACTAACAGTGTTTCAATTTTTTTGCGTCCTCTGCAGCCAACTGTGATAAAAAAGGGCTTTAGAATACCAGAATAATGCAGAAATATGAATGGTACATTAGATTACCTCACTTTCTATTCAGTTGAAGTTATGTCTGGCGCTTTGTATTGCTATCTATCCCATAAAATGAATTTTATCAGTGCAGCATGTAGTGAGGTCTTTCCAGTGCACGCAGTCAGACCTAACGTTAGGCTCCTCTGGCTAACTTCCACATGCTGGATTTTAGCAGCTCAGATTGACATCGTTTAATATAGGGGTGAAAATATCAAGGCCACGGTGCTCTACTCCAGTTCTGGTCCACACCTCGATTCGGGGCCAGAAGGCAAAAAATGCACAATGTAGCAGAGCGGGTGGTGCTCCATTTTGAGCAGTTAAAAGGATACATTGATGTAAAAAACGCTGCTCTGTGCTAGAATGGATGCTTGAGCGATGCCTGCCCTATCTGTGTGTTGCAGCCCTGAAGAAAGCGCACTCACAGCTCCAGTACACAATGTGGTAAAATTGCTTACTGCCACGGCACGTTGCCAGCTTTGGCGACGAATACCAATTTAACCTTGCTATGATTTCTTTAATTTGCTCAGAGTGACATCTCCCTCAGGTGCGAAGGGCTTTCTTTTAGAGTCACTCAAATATCACAGCGTGTACTCCCATTTAACACTGCGAGGTCCTTTGGGGGTCATGCACTGCCTATAACAAGATTAGTAAGGCTTGATGATGCCTTATGAAATGTATGCGTTATTATATTTCTTTATGCATGGCGTCTTTTATAATGTTATGATGCTCAGTATATATTTCTGTTCAAAGTGCATATCAAAGGTGTGATTCTTGTTTAATGGCTGCTCTGACCTTTGCTAAGCGCCCTCGTGCTGTAATCGATAAGAATACAATTTGCCGCCCGGCCAAGCTGTTGATGCTACCAGATCCTGCAAAGGGAAAAATGGCCTTCATTTATCAGAGGAGACTACTGTCTGATGTGATTTGTGAAATGGAAATGTGTCTGGTGGTTTCAGAAAGACTCCAGTGTTTGTTTAAACCAAAGAACTATCAGGATTGCTTATTGTAGTTCCACTGAAAGACACTTTTCATCTGTAAATGTAATAATAGTGACACAATCTAAGCTGACATTATTGCATTGTCCTTGAGCATAACAACCATAGCTGGAGAAATGAGTTGTTTAGTCGCTGACCAGTACTCGCGATCTCCGGTTGAAACAAATGATTCTGATTTCGTTGGAAAGATCATAATCAGGAGTTTTAAGTGGGTAGCAGCATTTAGCGTAATAACGACTATAACTGTTAGTCTGAAAGCATGTCAACAATTTATTTGAATTATGTTTGTGGTAACTCAAAAGTAGAGTAGTGTTTTGTGTTTTGAATCAGAAACATTTAGTAGTTTATTTTAGTTTTGGTGATTTATTGGACAATTTATTAGTGTATATTATTACTTGATAGTGAAATAAAGAATAATGCTAAGGCAGATTTGTTCTAAAGAGTTGCATTCCCATCTTTGAATAACTGTCTTTCACTACAGAATTAGTCAAACCTCAAAGTGATGTGAAAGACATTGATGACTATTGACTGACATGTTCTTTGCAGCAAACTCTCCACAATGGCAAGTCAATGATGGATTGTATCCTCTGGAACGTGAATGAAAAGTGTGTGTGCTTTGCTGTGGAAACCATTACATTTGCTTCAATTATTTGGCAAATTGCAGTGGACCTGTTAAGTGTGCTTTAGTCTCACGGTTGGCCGCTACTTTTGATTTTATTAAACTGGAACTGCATGGAGCGGCATAGGTCAACCATGGTATGCAAGTCTGTTGAGATTGGGCTACAACTTCACAATGTTGAAGGGCAAAGCAACATTTACACATTCAAAGGAAGATTAGAAGTTTCAATCTTGCCTCTACTTTTTTAATGAATTTCTAATAATTTTTGGTCTACAGAATTTAGCCTTATTTTTGCAGTTTTTACAGTTTCATTTGTATACTGCATATTTAGCTTTTATATATTCTTCTTGTCGCAGGGTTAGTGGCACTGCCTATTAGCTGACGGTTCACACTTCACCCAGCTTTACAGATCTTGTGGGGATTTTGTTGGTGTGCGATCTAGTCCTTGGTGCATTCAAATGAAGTATTCCAATGGACCTGTAGTGTCTGTCTTTTGTCAAGTGTTCCAATTTTCCGACCTACTGTAGCTTAGCATGAGACCTACTTATTCAGTCAATCAGAAAATGTCCCATCTCATTGCATTTGCCATAGTTTTAGTGTTTGAAGTGGTTTTGTAATATAAACGTAAACTTTCATGAGCAAGAACTATATGACTGAGCATGGAAATGTATGGATTGTATGGATCCAGAACACTATTTGAGTCACATTATTTACCGACTTTCGTCCGAGAATTGAATTATACCAACAGTAAGTGAAATGTGCATTTCCTCTTAAAAGCAAAAAAGCTTCCTCTGAAAGCAAAACTACCTAAACAATACATTTTGAGGGGAATATAGGTACACCCACTGATATTGCGCAATACACTGCCCGTCCAAGAAAAAGGTCACCACAGAAAAAAAGAGGCACACGGTTTTATATTTCATAGGACTGTCTTTAGCTGTGATTACAGCACACATTCTCAGTGGCATGGTTTCAATAAGCTTCTGCAATATTAAAAAATGTATTTCCATCCAGTGTTGCTTTATTTTTCACCAGATGATTTTGTATTGAAGATGTGAGAGAGTGACCACTGCACAAAGCCTTCTCCAGCTCCAAACACTCTCACTGGGGTTCAGATCTATAGGAGATTAGTTTCTGCTTCTCCTTAGATGTTTTTTCTGCTTGATGCCAATGATTTGACCCTTCTCAAACATACTGACATCTTTTCCATGACCACAGGATTTGTCTTTCCACGTGGTTGTTTCAGAAATAAGAAGTCGCTCACTTCATCAGTTGGTTTAAATACCGTGTTGCAGCTGAAAGATCATCACCGATTCAGCGATTATCCAGGAGGAGGCTCGGACCTACTGTATTTGCTTAGTTGAATCCAAGTGTTCACTTTTTTTTGGGGACAGGCAGAGTATGAAACAGTTTATTTTTCTTGATATGTTTTTAAACTGTCAGGACATTCAGACTTCATAATATCAGATGAAGGACATGGAGTAGTATTACTTTATGAACAATTTTGTTTTCCAAATCCCAAAGAAAAAAACTGTTGTTTCTTAGAGATTGAGTCCACAAACTCACACTATTAATCTTGATTGATTGATTATGATTGGCTTTTAGGCCATTACTTGAACTTATTCAGTTTATAACAGTTTTAGGTTTGAATAATAACTGCTTCTCACAGCTAATATTACTTTTATTAAAATGGAAACTATAAAGACTACCCGATTTTTTGAAGATTTTTTTTTATATATATATGTTTAGATTCCTTCAATCGTCTTTTTAATTTGTTTTATATTTATTATTCTTCTAAATGAATATTAGCATTAGCATTACCCCACAAACAAGTATCCGTTGGGGGAGTGTACAGTCTTTAACCTGTTGTCAGTGACATCGACCCACAACTCACAAGTAGTTACATTAAGTATTTTTAACCGTTTGGAGTGACTCCGTAAAACCCCATAGAGACAGAATCGGACAGGAAGTAGAGACGCTAACACTGAACGAGCCAGGCTTGTGCACAGAGTCATTTTATGCCAAAAACCTTTTTTCAAGAACATTCAGAACTGCATTTACCAGCTATAAGCTACACCTGCCAAATGTGCACTCTATACATTCACTCCTACACTTCTGATTTATATAAAACCATGTTCCAATATTCATTTAACTGGAATTCTCATGTACATAGTAATGCCTATTTAATTTTTTTTATATATTATTGTAATTTTCTGATTGTTAAATTGTCTCTAAATGCATGCCCTTTTGATTTCATATATGTTGTTTTTATTATTGATCAATGTTGCAGCTTAATGCCGAGACAAGTTCCTATGTTTGTGAATTTTGTTCATTGACAATGGCAATAAACCTATTCTGATTCTGATTCATGGGATTCAGCTTCTTGGTATATACGACATTTTGATGACATTTCCCTCTCAAAAGTTATAAAAAAATATGTTGTTGTAAATTGTTGAGTGTTATGTCAACTGTCAAACCATGGGTAGCTACATCTTCATGGATACACACATTATACCTCCAAAGCTTTTTTCGCCAGTTGTTTTTTCCAGACACCCGTGGATTGTGTATGGATCTGTTCTTCTCATCTTGTGCTCCTGTTTGTGTGGCCTTTACTATCACTGCCAAAGCTCACAAACTCTTTTGTTGCCGGAACAACAGAGCTGGAAGAGACAGCAAAGCTCATTATCAACACAGCTGCCAGTTTAAACATATTTGATGGAGTAAACAGTTGATAAAGAGCGTTATTGTGACAGAATTGCAGAGTTATGCAAGTTCACACGCTGACGAGAACACTGCGAAAATGTGTGATTTTTGCCTGTTGATGAGCTCCTTTAAGACGTCAGACACCCTCAAAAACATACCTGGAGTTGTAGTTCGCTCAACCCTGTTTACGCGGTGGTCTTCTCTGAGCACCCACAAATCCCTCAGACAGGTAAAGCTCTAGACTTCTCCAGCACAGTTTTTAACCGGACTAGTTCTGCAGTCAATTTATGTTCACGTGAAACTCATGACTTTATTAGTATCGTGTTCACATTGTTCATTCCCACGACAGATAGCAGAGAGGAATCCAACTTCTAAATACTCTCTTTTAGAAACGCGAGTGTGTTTTCCAAATCTAGACATTATTTTAAGTAAGAAAAGGTGAAATAGTTGTGACCAAAAGCCAATTAAAGCCACTAGAATGCATAGCATGTTTTTTACTCTATTACAGGTGTTTTTAATGACTCAAAATCATGTTAAGAAAGTCTTACTGTTAGCTCTGTCCTGGTCCTGGTCTGGTGGTGCAACCTGCTTGTTTCTATGGAGATGGTTAAGTTTAATGCCTTAATATTGACCCTCCACCAGAAAGGTTATGCAGTGCACCTTTAAGTTTACACATTTCTCATAGTTGTCTATTCAGCTTCACACTGCATTCTGTCCGACTAGATTCATCGCTTAGGTGTGGTGCTGAAATGAATTCTGGTCAGCGAGGATCTGCTTGTTAAGACTGCATTAAACAGCTCGGAGTAGTGGCTGTATTTGCATAGTCATTGGTTGCTGTCTTACTGTGTCTGTTAGAGTATGAGGCATGGACAAAGTAATTGCAGAACGAGTTTTGTAGAGGAATATCATTTTAGGATACTCAATAAAAATAGATGATGAATAATTTGAAGAAGCTGCAATAAATGAACAGAAGTGAACCCGTTATTCTCCTGACATGAGCTGAACATGAACTTATAGCACTTATAGCAATACAAAACATAGTTTATATGCTTTATATATATATATATATATATATATATATATATATATATATATATATATATATTTACTTATGATATTTACTTATCCCCCCGACGCCCAGCCCTCTGATGCATATCACTGCCACTTCTCTCTCTCCTCCTCTGCTGAGGGAGACGGCTGCAGGTCAGAGTGCTGCTGCTTCTGCTGCTTCTGCTGTGTGTCCTGCCTGTTCTCATCCGCTTATCTGAGGCTTTATTTTGTTACAATTTGAGTTTTCAGAAAAGTTGTTACATGTGAGACGCGAATATTCAATCAGAATATCAATGGATGCGACAGTGCGATCCCTAACGCTGCGTTAGCTTCTTTCAAAAGTTTCTGGAGTTCTCTGCCAACTGCTTTATGTTACTGATTTGAAAGGCAGATTTTGAGCAAAATTCTTTTAAACCCTCCTAAACTAACTCCACGTAGAGGACAGAGGAGTGTGGGATTATTGTCCTCATTAATTTTGTCCTGGAGCTAATAGTGTGAAGCGATGCTAACGTACAACCTATGTGCTGCTGTTAGTATTTACACCAGCTTTAAACTTGTCACTGTCACATAAAAACCCTGCACACAAATAAAATCCCTCAGTATCACTTTAGCTGCAGTAACAGACAAATCAAATGTCTTAGATGTCTACAGGTCAAGTTATTTTAGTAAATTAGCCACATTTTATTCAAATAACAAATAATGAGTCAAATAGACATGTAGATTAGCAGAAATGCTAAAAAAAAGTTATAAATACTTAAGTTAAAGTTATAGTTAAATACTATTGTAAAATGTTGTAAATAAACAAATTGACTGAAGGAACTTTATTTGTGTTGTTAAAAAAATAATAATAATAAAATAAAGTGAATAATGTGGGTGCCCCAAGGGTCAATCCTGGGACCCTTTTGTTCAACCTCTACATGCTCTTGTTAGTTAGGTCACAAAAATGTGTCCTATCACAATTATGCTACTCACTCAATAGACTCAATAGACTACTGTAACGGCCTGCTCACTGGCCTCTCCAAACGAGCTGTAAAACAGCTGTAGTACATCCAGAATGCTGCCGCTCAGGTCGGTTTTTTTCCTGTTGTCAGAATCAGAATCAGAATCAGAAAGAGTGTATTGCCATTGTCAATGAACAAAATTCACAAACATAGGAACTTGTCTCGGCCTTAAGGTGCAACATAAAACACTGATGCAATAATAAAACAACATATATTCAATCAAAAAAGGGCATGCATTAAGAAACAATTTAAAATGACTATACAATAAAAATAAAAATAGGCATTTCTATGTACACAAGAGTTACAGTTAGAGTTGTGTGAAGCACTTTGAATTGCCTTGTGAACAAATTGTGCTCAACAAATAAACTTGCCTTGACTTATCGTTTGCATAATCATGATTACAATTATAACAAACGTAATTGTGATTATTATATTTTTCAAAATGAATCAAGGGGGTTCATGTTTGGGGGGGTCGCGAATGCCTTTGGTTGATATTTTGGGGGTTGCGACTGAAAAAATCTGAGCATCACTGTTTAGATCAAAAGTTTGGGGTCAAACTCACCAAGTCATTGGACCTGAAGCTAAAGGTTCAGGAAGGACTTGCCAGCTTTGGAGTTGAAAAAAGCTAATGCTACTTCACAAAAGAAAGAAAACCAGCAAGAAGAGCAAACCAAGGCACACAAGGATATTCACTATCTTTATATAATACTGCAGTACAGGACAATGTGCAGCTCAAACAGTAACTCGCCAACACCAATAGAGTCATGGGGAAAAACTAAGAAAAAGACTTGAGAGGTATGTAACTACATTGGAAATATCGTGATAGCAAAATTGCCCCGATATCGTTGTTGGCTGGTATTAAACTGCATACATTTGCGTCAAAAATAGTAGTTCTGAGTTCAAAAAAACTAAGATGAGCACATGCTGTACCTTATGATCCTTTGTGCCGCGTCACCATCAAACCCGCTGTTTGAGCCACACGCTTAACACGCGTTCCACACTTGTTAACAACGGCTGATCATAGAACAGCGATATTTGCAAAGAACAACGAATGGATTAGTGAGGAAAGCTGAGCAGAGACTGTGCCCAAAACCCTACTGCTTTGAAGTCCCAGATTTGGTTTGGTTTCGCCAAGACAACAAGTGCTAAATGAAAAAAGGAGACGACAAACAGTAGTTCTGCCGAAGAACAGCGTGGATCTACTAAAGACTCGGGAAATACGAGCACTAGGACTCATTTGACAAAATGACTCTAGTTTTAGGAATTTAGTCCTGCCCGTAAACCAAAGAACATGCCTCTGCCGCACAAGAGCACAGGGTCCAGAGCAGCAGAATGCACAGCCAGGGATCCACGTGGTTTCTCGTTGACAAAAACCTTAATATAAACTTTACTGCACAGTTTTTATTGGACCTTCACATTTTTATTTATTAAATGTTATTGTAGAGCACAACACAAAGTAGGGCAGTTGTGCTTTACAAACAAGAACATGTCAAAAGATTACATTTGCAGTACAATTTAAATTATATATTTTTAAATATTATGTTTTCATTATTCCACCAGGCAGGTTCTTGACATAATGTGAATTTTGCACTTTAGAAAATCACTGAATAATGAATACGAATGCCAGGATAATATGGCTATTATGCCTATTATTGTAAGGAAAACCTCTATACCTTTGGCCCCTTTGATAATACTGTGAGCCTTTCCATAATATTGCAATTTATATTGTACCATAAGGTTCATACCGCAATTATATTGTACCGTGAGATTTGCATATCGTTAAAGAATTTTTAAAAGGGCAACATTACTCTCCAAAAAAAAAAGAAAAACACCTGGAAGATCAAATCCAGGCACATAAGGATATCCATTATCGATATAATACTGCAGTACACAGCAATGTGCAACTCAAACAGGAAGTCGCCAACGCCATTAGAGTCATGAAAAAGATGAAAGACAAGCTTATAGAGCAGGGCATTGTAATTGCTGGACTGAAAAGCAGGCTGTTCAGTGCCAGGGCCTGCTTTCCAGAAACAAAGGGCAAACCAGCCACACGCCTGAAAAGAGTGGCCATCGTGGATGAGCAGAAACACCTCCAACCACTGTACTTTACCCTTACTTTAGAAAAAAACTAAATAAATTCCCGTTGTATTTATTGAAAATGTTTTAAAATATTTTACTTGTCAAAACAGTATTTTCACATGCCAGCTATTGTTAAAACAGAATTACATTTTCTTTTCCTTTTTTTTTAGATCTATCATTCTTAAATTGTATGAGGAAAAAATGTAAAACTGTGATTTAGTCTTAAACAAGGCTTGACACCCTTCAAATGTAGTGATAAATGTTGCTTGACTGTCAGAATAACTGGGACCTCGCATTTGAGTGCATTAGATTCAAACATTCAGTCTGCAGCATTAGTATTTACTACACTTTGACTTCTGACTATGTGGGCCGTTGGCACATTTCAGTACCCTTCCTCTCGTTATATTAACGTAAACTTCTGCCAAATAACGAGCAAGTCATGGTACTTGCTGCTACTGCACTTGGCACCGTTAACTTGTTATAAAGCTACTGACATGTGCATCGAGCCATTAGATGTGTCTGTCTTCCAGAATGCTGCTCCAAACAGCTCAGCGTGGGGCTTAGTAAATGAATGAGTGAGGGAGTGCTATTATTTCATTTCCTGCCCTGGCGTCACTATAAATAAATTGATGCGCTGCAGAGCTTCCCTTCCCCTAAGGAGGGCAATCACCAGTTTCCACAAAACACCTAATCATAGTGCATCTTCCTGTCAGGACTTAACATAAAAGCTCTGTAGGATTAATAAGGCTTTTTCCGCACTGTGTGAATGGCTTGGAAATCCTTGTGCTGCCTCCCTACTCGAGGTGTTTGTCTGCCTATGTTTGTGTTCTTCTAAGACAGGCTTTAAGTACTTTGCTTCATATATTTCTATTTTCAGCCAGGAAGTATGACAGTGGCGAATATCTTAACATCACGGCTATCACAAGGGACCAGGCCGGGGACTACGAATGCAGCGCTCTAAATGACATCGCCTCTCCAGACACCAAAACAGTAAAAGTCACAGTCAACTGTAAGTACATGTCTTTCTTTTCTTCTCTACTTGTTTTGCTTTTTCTTTGGCCTTGGACATCAGATAAAAGAAGACTTCATTTTTTTGGCAAAGTTTAGAAAAGTTTCATTATCATTGGAACGAGCACGGGTGGAATGTTCAGTCACTACAATAAAGAAGCACTAACTGGTCTTAAATTTGATGCACTTATTTTTAAGACTTTGCTTTCTGCTCAGATTGATAGAAATTCAGTAAAGAATGTGCATGTTTTTGTCGGAGATATTCGTTTATTGTGAAGGCCAGCCATGTAAATAAGCGTCAGATGTGTCTGGAGCCACAGCGCAGGACAGCAGGGCCCCGCGGTGGTGAGCCGAGCCCGGTGAGTCCAGAATGGTGACCCGAGCCCCGCAGAGGTGAGTGCAGCCCCGCAGCGGTGAGCCCCGCCGTGTATGGGTCGCCTCCGTTGACTGTAGATTGTAGAATGTACTCTTTCTGCAGTCTATGTTATCCTCGGAACTCGGAGATCTAACAAGAAATGTATTCAGCTTGGCATAAGCGGACGGTTGGGCAGGTTTTAAAGACTCACCACGCAGTATTGCAAATCAAACAAATGTGGCTGAATGTGCGTCTGACTTAGCATTGCTAGCCGCTATAAAAACAAAAAAAAATGATCAGGCTATATATATAGCTTTTGTTGCAAACGTCTGCTGGATGGTCCCGACTGATGAGCACCGTGAAGCAGGGGACTGGTGAACCTGACCAGATCATGTGACGCCGCCGTCGAGGTTTTCAGCTGACTCAAACATGAACTAGACCTCTATATCAGATGTTATTTTGATTAAAACAATATTTAAATTGAAATACATCTGAGAGCCAATAAATTAGGGTACATTTTTATAAATAGATGCTTATAATAAAGGCACTATAAATCAATTTATTCCATTTATTCCATTTATTCCATTTATTCCATTTAATAATTGATCTAAGATTTTTAATGGGGGCTTTTTCCCTTTATTTAAGGTATACACAAACAATACCTATAGAGAAGATATTAGGCCTATAAAATTTATAATTTAAATGTATACAAAATATAAACTGCGTCTTACATTTTTCTTTAAAAAGTCTTACATTTCACACTAGAAGTTGTGCCCTAACTAATGTTTTTTTTGTATTTGAGAGGAAAAAAGCCGAGTATAATAGATATTGTCTCTGCGATCTCATCAAGGACTATTTAATAGTTTGAATTAAAGCTTATAGACATCTTTATAAACCGGAGTTTAGAAGGCAGCAAGTCCAACTGGAAAGATACCAATTCCAACTGTTGGCAACAGCTTGTGAAAACACAAAACAGCAGAAAATAAAAACAAATTAAAAACTGAAACGTGACGAAAAGAAGATAAGCCAACATATTGCTGTGTACTACATTTATGAGATTAGTAAAAAGTTACTTTTAGAAGGCACAGGTAATTAGCAGTGTTTTCAATCATTATATTTTGGCAAAACATGGGTATTTTGTGTTGTTGCCATTTTCATTTTTCACGCTGTCTTCCAGAACCTAGTAACAATTACTTTTGATGTGTTCCTCTTCCTGACAGTGATGAAAATTGAAAAACACTAAATAGGTCTATTACACTCATTGTTATCACCATACACCATCTCATTTGTCTTTGCTCCGTTCCCTTTGGCCATCAGATACAAGACCCTCACCGTCTCATCACTGCATCCCTGACTGTGCACCTTAATGGAAGTCGGACACGGCCAAAGTTTGAAGTTTCTTAATATTTAATGTGAGAATTCCCTTTTTGTCCGTGTAGGTGATTAATTTGCAGTGTGGAAAGGTCTGACTGTTCTAAGCTCTATTCCATTATGCAGGTAATGAGTCTTTCAAAAGTGCGCGCAGACAGTAATGGGGAGCCAGAGCATTAATGAATGATATGGGCCTAGGCTGTCGTGGTCACATGGTCTGAGAGACAGCGTAAGACAATTATCACATTTTTCCTTATTTGAAAAGGTTTTTTTTTACTGTTATTCATACAGAGTTCTGCATAAGCGCTCTGTGCTAAAGCTTCCTTTTGCTCAGGCAGACCTAAAGAGACCAAAGAGGACAAAGTTAAAAAGCTCCTCCTGGCCCACTTATCTTCCATCTTCTAGAAGCTAATCATGCAAGTTTCCAAATTCAAATTTAAAGTAAGGACTCATTTTTATTTCATATGCTCCTATGACAACTTAAATCTTTTCTTGGAATAATCTGGTAATGGTTGCACTCAATTCTTTCCTCTCTGCTGTAGTCTTTTTTCACAGAGTCATTCTTGTGGGCATTTTCTGTGCAGCTAATGAGCAGAAGGCTCAGTCTGGCTATTTTTAGTGCGATTGAGGCCCAGGTTCAAGGAGAAAAGTGCTCTACCAACTGGCAGACTTTATTTCACAACAATGGAGAATCAGAATGATTGATAAGGCGTGTTATAGTTGGAAGTCACATTTTTAAAGTGGGACAGAGTGTGCTGGGTATCCACAGTGAATGAATTGATTACAAACCGTCAGACAATGTCACCAGCGGTCATGCTCTGAAGTCGTTGTTTGGCTGCAGTTTGAGCCCATACTTACCCTCCGGACACACTTATCTGACACAGACACAACCACCCGCCCTTATTTTATAGTCCAGCTAATCCTTTTTTAGCATTGTGTGTTATCAAATGACCTCAGCATTAGGGAAATTGCTTTCTCATTGGCTACATAATTTGTGCTTATAAAATGGGAATAAATTCTTGCCCATATTACATCCGGTGTTGCAGCTGCGTGTGCAGAGTCAGTGACAATACATTTATCAGGCAAGCTAATGGGTTTATTAGCAATAGTAAAGGAATGACACAAAGAATAAAGAGAGCATCGCAAAAGCAAACATACACAAACATTTTCTAACTATTTTGCACACAGTAAATATTATTAGTGATCTTATTAGAATGATAATTTACGATTATAAGTATTAGCATTCGTTTAAGATGTAACAAATGCCACGTGTTCTGTCACTGTTTCTGACGATGCTCAGCCCTTTGTCCTGATTTATGGCATCAAAGACCCTATTAGTCAAAATCATTTTAGGTAAGCAATTAGTTAAAGCTAATGTAGCTGAAGAGACAGCTTGTGTCCACAAGGTGTAAATCTCCGCGCCGCAGCACTTTAGTCACCAAATATTGCCTGATTTACGACGGTCTCCATGAGCTATTGCCACAAAGTAAGTGACTTCTCTGCCCTCACAAGTCCTCACAGTTGGGCACGGCGCTGCTTTATGGAGCTGTTTAGCATTCCAAATGGTGAACCGTCTATGAGACCTGCATAAACAAAAGCGCGTCTGACATGAAGGGGAGCTATGGTTGTTAGCAAAATTGCCATCAAGGACCTAACCACCACTAATTTGACCGTCTGTTATTAAACCAGAACACCTATCCTGCATCCAAAAGGCCTGTAGGACTTTTTTCTCACTTGTTCTGGAAGGGTCAGAACAAATGAGTCAAAGTTTAGGGTCCAACTGCTCCAGCCGGCAAAGGCTTATCCAGATGGCATGCACTGTTCACTGCCCCCCCCTCCTCCTCCTCAGCGCACCACTGGCCTTGCTCAGCAGCAGGAAAAGAGAGAGGCATTTGGTCCAATCCCTAATCTCCTGTATCATTCATGCTTCACCATCACACATCTGCGTCTCGCCATGCCATGGTTGGAATTAAGATCAAGGAGTTACCTGACACAGAAAGAAGGAGAAGTTACATAACAGGAATGTTCTGAAATGAACTACTTTGGTAAATCAGGGGGAATCATTAGCTGTTAACCTATGTATTTTTAACATTGAATTGGATGTCCATACTTAAGAAATAGATCAAATAAGCATATATGTTTGCAGTTTTTGTATGGTGGAGGTCATTTACATGGCCAGTCCCTAATAATTAGATCTGATATGTGGTGTGTGTTCATGTTTACAAGAAATCAACAACGCCTGGTGACATGTGTCAGTTAACAAATTGATATTTAGAGTAACTGTTGTATTTTGAAGACAAATTACAATGACTTTTCAAATAGCTCTTTCTTTGCTACATTAGTTTACCTCATTTTTATTTATTTTTTGCATAAATCTGACTTGGCAAAAGACAAAGTGTCAGGTGTGAAAAATCTGAAAGAAATTCATTTGCAATTTCGTTGATGGTTTGATCATTCTGCATTGATAGTATTTTAACAATGAACAAGACGCCGTAACAACATGATGAGAGTTTCTTGTACTGTATATCTACACTGCAGCACATATTGATCAGGTACAGTATGGTTATATTTATGCATATATTTGTTAATTGCAGTTCCATTAAATCGGGTCACAAACCTAGGTCCTCCATGCCAGCCATTTTACCATTTTATCTTTCTAATGCGTCAACTTAGGAACCAGTGACACTGACATTTGCGGGTTAACTCTCTAATTAAACACATGTCCAAACAAATGCTCTCTTTTTCAGCTATAGCATAGTTGACCTCTGGGCTAATTGCAGATTAACGCCTCTAATTAAAATAAGCAAACCCCCAAGTAATGAAAACAAAATTAAGCCTTACCACGTTTAGAGTTTTAATAACAGCAGAGTTTCTCAAACACTAAGCCTGCCATTTGGCTTAATATGATAGGAAGGGTAGAGGTGTTTTCAGTGTGGCAAAAAAGTCCACATGTAAATGGTGAAATCAATTAAAACACTAATCAGGCATATAACGTGATGACCTAATGTTGGTGGTCTTATGTTATATGCCTAATATGCTGCCCAAAAAACAGCTAAATTCTGCCCGTTGTTGAGCAGTGTGTTTAAAATCCTGAGCCTTCACTTTACCACAGACTTCCTTGAACCACCTTTGATGGACGTGGAACACTGCAGACCTACACTTTGACTTTGACAAAATTACAATGCCAATGGTGGCAGTCTCAGCAACCCAGAACACATGTTTGCTCTATGTTCCTATGTTTAAGTAAAAATTTAGCTGGGCGCGTAATTTAGCCTTCTACAAACATTTTCTGAAATGATTATCTTGTTTAATTAGTTCTTATTTCACTCTTCTTTCAGTTTCCAATGCATGTGTGTTTAAAATACATCGCAAAAATCGTAATTTGTTTTTCTAAAAAGGTGCATCTCTGGCCCATTTTCCTGCTTCTTTTTTTTTCTACTAAATGCAACATATTTTCTTGCTGCTTCCTACTTGCCACTAATTAACTGGTGCCTTGAAGAAGACTGGTCTAAGGTTGTCAAAATAATGTATACTAAAACTAGATAACAATTTGAGTATCTAGTAACTCGCTCTGAGCTCATAGAGTTGTGAAAAACAACCCAGTAAATATGTTGGATGCTGGGAATGCATTCGGTACGTGATTTTTAAAATGAACTAGTTCTGTTTTACATGTTGTTTATAATAACGTTAAAATGAGAACGCCTTTAACGCAACTAAGCAAATGTTCCCTTGCTGACTGCTGTATTTTTTCCAGCTATTGAACATTAGTTGTTAAATTATCTTGCCATTGCTCACGGTTGCATGTCTGATCTACTGCCCTTGTAATTATAATGATTTGATATTAAAAAAAAAATTAAAAATCTGGGTGAATACTTATCTGCACAAATCCCAACTATGGCAGTTGTCCATGAGGTCAGGGCTGGACGAGTTTAGAGGCTCAAAATATCTCTGGTGATTTTACCTGATGTAATTTGATCTCTCCGACCCACTTTTAAATTTGCATATTCATCTTCGCAGCAGGTGGGAGCAGTTATTGGCTGAAATCCTGGCTCCACACAGTGTGACTCAAAGGCGTAAATATCACATCGAGGTGACCGTATGAATGGACAAAGAAACCCTCCCACCTGAGATAGAACAGAATGCCATTGATTAATTAACGAGAATGTCATGTTGTGTGATCAAAGCATCCATTGCACGTACTTATGTGACTAACAATGGCAAAAAGAGGCTTTTTTTGAGCGGATTTGACATTCCTTTGTCAAGCACTCCAGAGAGCTGCCTTCTCACGTCCTACTGAGTAAATGGCACTAGACTTTCAGCGCTGAGATGTTGCAAGCTGTTATTCGGCTGTTTAACCAGTCCCAATCAATATCATTCAAATCTGTGAAGTTTCAAAAGTACAACATTACATTAGATATTACATCAATTGTGTTTGGTATTTCTGATTTGACAGTGCAGTGCATGTATTATTTGTTTATTCATGTTGTGGCATTGTTCATTTTCCTGGCCAGCCAAGAATATACATATCCAATACTTTACAGTACAGTATCTGGTCACCGATTTAATTTCTCCAAGTTCAGATGGGCGTGTTTGACAGGTCCGTCTCAAAACAAATAAGGCTGCTTAATAAGGAAAAAGAAAAGAAAACATATGACGGGGACTAGAAAACATTCCTGATTTATGTCGAATCAATGAGCGAAGTACAAGACACTGTTAATCAAAGGTGATTTTTTATTTTATTTTATTCTAGATGAGTCGATGTAATCCCTCATTTCTGCAGGTGTTGCATCGTAGAAAAATATTCAGTTGTAGTCATCTGGACACTTTTGAAAAACAAGATGTTTCAACTTTCATCCAAAAGTCATTTTAAATCTGCAGATCTAGTCTGACGACTCCTTTGGGGTGCATAAGCCCCGCCCACCGGGCGGAACCTCCTGAGGATAGCCTGTCCTGTTAATGCATTACAGATCTTCTTTGTTTACCCTAACAACCCTGTATTGGGCCTTAGAAATCCTGTTGTTTGCTGGCTGCAGCGCCCTCATCACTGATGAGTACATCATTAGCATATTATTGGTCCGAGCTGATCCCGCTTCATGACTAGGAGAGCCGTGTTCTAATAATCCTTCCTGCTACATTCTGATCGCAATATGTAAATGTCAACATTGTGCACATTTTTCTAACACAATAGCCACATGACAGTGTAGAAAACATGTGTCAGACTCTAGTGTTAACTCCTCTTTCAAACCAACTATTCTCCCTGCTTAGAATCTTCACCTCACTGTTTTCAAACAAGTGGTTTGTAGCGGTTAGATGAAGATGCACGGCACTCTGCAATCTTGCGTTTGCGTTTCTTCTGTGTTGATACACAGAATTGTGTGATTATTCTAAATGACAGATGATCAATGAGCTCCTCAATTATTTCCCTTGTATCACAGAAAAGAACAATCCTGATTACACAATTCTGAGTTTGGCCTGAGAGCCAGGAGAGAAAGTGGTGACTAGACCGATCTTCTGTATAGAATATTCACCCAGAATATTCCAGGCAGTGGTCTAGCTGTCTCACAGAAGTGGGCTCAACCCTAAAAAGAAGGTGGGGCTATGGTATATAGTACTTACATAGGTCACTCCCCATACCCAGCACAACTCACCAGAGGCAGCCATGAAGACATCTGAAGAAGATCTTGAGTATGGCATGGGGTCTTTCTGTGTGGGGTTTGCATGTTCTTCCTGTGTCTGCGTAGGTTTCCCCTACCACTAAAATCAATCAATCAACGGATTCTCAATTCTCAAGGATATTCAAATTGTATAATTTTATCTCCCAAAACATACAAGGGTAATTCAAAGTTTTTTCTGTGGTGAAAACCCCAGATCAAGAAATGCAATTGTTTTGTGTTAGTTCTATCTGTAGAGCAGGCAGATCATTTCTTGTTTACCAGACCTTGGAAAACATAAGCAGTGCCCTGTAACGCTTCCGAGTTCTGCTGCCAATTGCCTATGCCTCCTTCCTCCTCCTGTACCCTGCAGCTGTGAATCCTGCTTACACATTCACCACGACCATTCCGATTTTTAAAAATAAAGCAGCACACTTTCTTTGCTGCTTTCACTGAGGGCATTTCAAGTAATGAACGTGCACCCACATCGATAAGCAATCAATGCCATCATATCTGCAATGCTTTGGGCCTGGATGGATGAACAGTTGTATTTCTGACAGTCTTTGGCCCTTTCTTGCTCCCGTCCCTGTCAGTGTAAAGTCCTAGTTATCCAGGATGTTTGGAATTCAGCCGCGGTGTTGTTGGGTGCAGTACAACATGCTCCTGTGCCTCCCCAGACTGAGGGCTGTGGAGGCGTCCTCCCAGCTCACATAAATAACAGGCTATCACTGCTTATTTGTGGTCAGGAAACACAAGCGGGGTCCTTAAACCACCCAGCCTCCAAATCACACGCAATGACATGAAATAAACAATGTGCAGTGGAGTGTGCACATGTTTTTTTCCAGTCATAACATTTCTGAACAATTATTTCACACTCTGGCAGTTTACAAAGTGAATCTGTGGACACTCTGCCCTGACTGTGTGGGCCTCACAGTGTTTTAAGCTTGGTGTGGATTGTGCAGTAGATAAAAATACAGTGTTCAGTCCTCTCTTCAGTACAATCCATTACTGAGAGTATTTAACGTGAAGCACAAAGTTGGACATTTGTCAAAGGTTTGCTCTATCCAATAAAATACTGTGGCTTACCATTCAAAAGAAAAGGCTTCCTGCAATTGGATTCTGATCCAGCTCTAAGTACAACTAAAGCCAGTAGCCTCTGGGTGTTTTGATGTAAATCTATCTCTCTACATGGCTCTCCAAAGCTCTAGTCTTGATTGCTATTTGGATTCCTCAGCACATACAGGGCATGAATAAATGAGCTCCATCTTGATCTTCACTGGAAAGTTCTGTTAGTACCACTTCAGCATTGTCAATTTCACAATGAATTTTATCATAGCCACTTAGTGAAGCAGATTTTTAGTGTTTTCTCTGTACAAGTGCTTTTGTATTTCATCTTTATTGTATTTGTAAAATGAACCGTCACCCTTTTTTATGGTTTTGTCGATCACAAAACTCATTCAGTCACACTTTACATCCACATGCAGTACTCCTGCAAACAAAGCAGGCCATTTATATTGCTTTGTGTAAAATGAAGGAACGCAGTGTTCTGTTGCCGTCCTGAACTCAAATCTTAATGAATTAATAAATGTTGGCAGCAGAGGCATTCCTTACTGACAAAAACAGGACAATGAAGCCCACAGATGGCAGTGGGGAACAGTGTCTCTGTGTGTAAGCTGATAAGTCATGCACTGATGAGTCCATTTCTTAATTGCAATGAAAACTCATTTTCAAATCGGGCTGAAGAGGTAGGGTTATTAATTGATATTTTAATTAAAAAGCCTTCGTTCTCTGGGTTCCTTGGCAAACAATAGTTTGTTGCTAAATAAATCATTTTCAGTCTTGAGGCATACCAATTAATCATTAATAGTCACATGGGAGTGGCTAAAGGGAAACGCTGTAAGTGGAGCTCTTTGCATTAAGGTGAATGTCTTAGCTTTAATATTACATAAGGAGCAGGTCATCCACCGTACACACCATTAACACACTGCTTATGTGCTGCATGATAGCATTCAATTAAAGAAGCCCTGTTGCCCTGACATCCTTCATGTAACGCAGACATAGTGGCAGTCCGTTTGTGATCGACCCACAATTGGCCATTTGTCACCCAGCGGGGCCTTGCAGCACCCATTTTTCTGTCATGCCTGTGCTATTCCTGGACCCAACCCCTCACCCCCATCTGCTGGAGTCACCATGACGACAGGCATGATTTAAAGCACCATCCCGGCATTCTTCAGACACTAAATTACCTGGATTATTGGGCCTTCATGCTTTTAGTGCACTACTTTGCATTACTTCCAAATCCTGGAGGTGTATTGCACAATTTATGATGATATAGAGTATGTCAGCCTGTAGAAATTGGAATTATTGGATTGGGCCAGATTTTATGGCTGTAATCTGTTTTAACAGTAGTTTGTGCCAAATTTTAAATTGGAAAGACTTGATATTATTGATATGCATATAAAATCAGAGCATTCAGGCCCACACGCAAAAACATATGGACACGTTCTCATTATAACTATTATGTGTGGAAAATTTAACTGAATTCAGGCAATAATAATATTGGATTGCAGGGTCACACATGTTTTTATGCCAATCCCTAGCACAGATACATGAGGATAGTTGTATCTGCTAGTGCATCTGGTGCAAATAAAAAAGAGTAAAAATAAAAGAAATTGTTGTTTCCCATGGCAGGCAGAAATGAAAAGCTGAGCCAAAGTATTGATTTTAATTCAATATAACATTACAACATTCCTCTTTACAACTTAGCACATCCTTTACTTTTTCCTTCAACCGTAGCACAAAATAGTCATTAATCTTCTTACTTTGTTTTGCCAAATCTTCAACCAATAAACTTCAAATAAAAGAGAATTTCTTTCTCTAAATCCTTTAAGTCTTGTGAAGAAAACACGCTGTTCTTCTTTGGCAGTGCTTCAAGTGGCTGTCGGATAAAAAGGGAATAAATCAAACCTATCACTCGAGACGTTTTTTTTTTTTTTTACGTTTTTTTTTTTTTTCAACAGATTTGTGTTCTTGACGTTAAATATATAGTCAAGTTGATGATATCGACGCACCTGCCCGAGCCGCCATGTAGACTGTCCCTGCGACTGTTGCATGTGACAGTTTGGGTCGTGAGCTCCAGATAATCAATGAAACCGCACAATGACACCGAAAGAGGATTAGAGGGATTCACTAAAATGCTGTCAGACGCCACAGCCCATCGATTTCATAGTTTGTTATTGGAGTTTACTGTACGTGTTTGCTTCAGAGCACTCTTAACATTTCCGTCATTTTCTTCAGGGATTGCACTTCTCATCTCGGTTGATACGCTCTATAGGCACAGATGTTGCATTTCTCATTAGTAGCTTTGCCGCGTTCCTGTTCATTTTTGAAGCTGTCTGTTTTGTGCGGTTTGTCTGGAATAGTGATATAAAGAGAGACTGAGAACAATAAAGATTTTGATCAAGCTTTGAAGTCAGTAGTGCAGCCTAGGACGCAGGAAGGGGTGTCTTTTGTATTAAACATTGATAAATCATTAAACTGCAACATTGATCTCAAATAGTTTAGTAATGGAAACAGGTCCATTGACTTCCAGTTCAACACTGCAGAACTGATGTGGCATTTCACCATAACAAGCTGCACATTTTCATTTACCTGTTTGTTGTTGTGACATTTTTGAACCCTACGTATGTATGTATTTTTTTTTTGGCAATCAAGCTTCGAATACAGGACAATACAGGACAATACAGGATTACTCAAACATGCATGAAACATTGTCTGAGCTAATGATGAGGTCATTTTTACACAATATGTCCCTGTTTAGCAATGTCTGAGTCATTGTAGAGCAAACCTGGGGAAAGGCAAGTCATGCACTTACACTAAGGTTAACTGTGCTTTAATCAGACGTTTTAGAAAAATGAATAGTTCATTTGTAGGTTAATTTGTTGTTGATTGCATTTTCTCCAAAAGCAATAACAACATACTTTATGGTAATTGATATGAATTGTTATTTACAAAAGTTATTTGGACAATTGCGACCCCGTTTGAAACCCTGTCTGGGCCACTTCGTCTGATGCCTCTGCTTTGAGTGCTGATATTTCATAAGCGCCATAGGGCATTCACACCAACAGCACGCTCCGACAGACAGTCAAGGTCTGCTACAACCCCCTCGGTGTGGCACCAGCACTTCACACAGTGATGAATGGATGCACTGAGCCCCAGCATAACCCATAGCTTGAGTCACTTTCTCGAGTCCTTTAAATTAGTCAGCAAAGTACAATAACACAGGAGAAAATCTATTTAATTGGCTATACATATTTCTGTGGAAAATAATGCTCAAGTAACATGAAGGTGCTCATTAAAATGCATGAGGAAGAAAGTGGACGGGCATCCATCATCACAGAATGACTCTCCTTCACAATCATACAACGTGCGTGTTGTTTTTCACCTTCACCAGCTGCTTTCATCATCAGACGTTCTCAATGTTATGGCTGCATTGAACATGGAATATTATGCTTATTTCCTGTTTTCACTCAAATAGGTTTTATTGGACTTTGTGTATAATCTTCTACCCACGTAGGTTTCAGAGTGAGGGAACAAAATGGACAGAATTTGTGCCAGTTGGTGACGGCAGTAGCTCTGTTGATAAAGTGCCTGTCCACTGATTTGAAGGTCGCCAGTTCGAACTTTACTTTACTTTTTACAGGGGATACGTTTACTTCACTACATTCGAGAGCAGGTATCTATACTTTCTGTCGCACTGCTGTCACATTGCATTTTCAACTGGATCTAAAAGTACAAAGTATTTTCATGGTCTGAGGGCATCTGAGGAGTGGGTTTTTTTAGCACGTTTTTCCCTGAAGATTTTGAGTTCAAGATAAAACTGTCGACTGTAAATTATATATCCAGATTACTCATATTTGATTCTTTAACAGTTCTAAAATGTGAAATACTTTTACTTGTTTACTCTAAAAGTGCATTTTAAACATGTACTTTTAGATTGTTTTATGTGATACTTTAACTTTGAAATATTTGCCTCCTGTAGCTGTACTTTTGCTTAATTAACACAATTGAGTACCTCTTCCACCACTGTGGGTTGTGACTGTGTGTGAATGGATGAGCGGTTTCTTGAGATCAAGTATGTGAAGGAAACAAAGTTGTTTGTTTTCACTAGAAAAATGCAATGTATTGTTTTTCCCTCTGTCATTCAGAATGAGAAAAGCATAAAGACAAAAAATCATCAGTTTCCAGGCATTTGAGCTTCTCAGCAACATCATAAGTACAGTCATTTTCTTCAAGGTGCCGTACATAACTGTAGGCACAGTAAACACTTGAAGTATAAAGGACCGCTCTAAGACATATTTACTCCACATTTGAGCACATGAAAGAGCTTAGTTTTGCATTCACACAAACCTGCCTCCCCCATTGGCTCTTTGAACTTCCATTAAGCCATTTATCTTGGCCTCGCAATTCATTTCATTCTCAAACTTTAGGGATGAATGCCTTTAGCTCTCCCCAGGTCTCAGGCTGGTTTGTAGTTCTGACTTCATACACTGTTTAATTCAAGTAAACAGCCGCATGTAAACATATATTTGAAAGCATAACCCCTCTGTTGTGTTTGCGCCGACAGTTGCTCCGTCTATCCACGAGATGAAGAGTAACGGAGTGAGCTTGGGACGCACAGGATTGCTCAGGTGCGAGGCCGCCGCTGTGCCACTCCCCACGTTTGAGTGGTACAAGGGGGAGAAAAGGTACGTCTCTTTTCGAAATAATGATTATAGAGCAGCAGGATTCATCGCAAGCACATCAATATTGACCCTCACAGATCTGTCCTGATATGCACTGGTTTAACTTGCTTTAGTTTAAGCAGTTTAAATTTCCGTCATCTCTCCTGCATGTGATTGAAATGCGCACTCTGAACTAGGGTTGCTCATATTATTCAATCACATTTTACATTTCAATATTCATTTTTGAACATAAACTATACAAAACACAATACCACAAAATAATAAAGACTTTTAATCATTATTTAAGACAAAAAATAGAAAAGATTTAAATTTGATTTGAACTTAATTGTGCCATTAAACCATAAAATCACCAATCAAATCGTAATTTTGTTTTAATGCGTAACAAAGAATCTAATTAAGAAGTACTAAATTGAATCCAATCTATATTACATTTTTCTTTATTTTTTTGTTCAATTTCATATATTTGTTTATTAAGTTGTTCAAATCTAATCCAAATAAGACTCATGATCAACCTTAGACGTTGATTATCACAAAACATTCCTTAGCCAAGTAGTTTTGAAGTTATTCTCGTCATTATTATTACATTGACATTCTGACTACAGTTAACCTGCTTCATAGTAAACTATCTCTTTATGACAAACTCTCTCTTAAAATGTGTGTATTTTAAGACACAAGTTAATTTAAAAGAAGCCATATAAAAAAATATGACCGTGAGTTCTGTTATTTTTTGTGATCTTGCATTTGATATTATTATTATCAAATGCTCGGTTTGCTTGATTTTACTTTAATATTTCAACAAAGGGTTTACGATTACAGTAGTTTGTTTCCACTGAGCTGCATGATCATAGAAGCCGCGCTCTTGCTCAGTTGAACTCATTTCAACACTAGGTTGAATGCTCTGTGTGCAATCAAATCCTGCATCTGGAAATGACAAAAGCAGGTATAACAAACGCTCCCACAGAGAAGAGCTCATCTGAATATGAATGAATGGAGTCACTGATATAAAATTAAATGCCTCACCAAATGTATTTTAAGTGTGGCGTAGAGCTGAATGGTTCTGCACAATAAAATTACAAACTCTATTCCGTTTGTTTTTTTTAATTTTTTTTATATTATTTCTTTTTTACATTTCATCAAACATAATGGTAATTTGTGAATTGTCCATAAGCTTGAATAGTAAGAGTGTACACTACAAAAACAGGTCTGTGTAAAAAAAAACAAAAAAAAACAAAAAAAAAACACAAAACATTAAACAACAACCAATTAATGGAAATGGATACTACTTACATGAATGAAATTACATAAATGGCCGTTATGAATGCACGTTATATGACTTAAGCATATAAAAGTAAGGCATTCTTTACTGTCCACGAATAGTTGGACTGACCACTTTGTTGTCAGGACCAATTTAGCATTTAGCAAATCTAAATCATCATCTTGATTTAGATTTGAGCTGGACCACCTTTGCTTGGAGAATTAGCCCATGCATGTTAGAGGTTCAAACCCACCCAGACACAGAGAAAGCATGCAAACCTGGAACCTTGATGCACTGATGCGAGCGTGTTTGGTATTTATAATATACTTGCACATGCCCTGAGCCGACTCAAATTATGGACATACTAAGCCGCATGTAATGCTGTGATTTGAGTGCGCGTGTCCTAATTGCTGGCATTAAGGCAGATATTAGCCGAGGGAAGGCGTGTGATTAGTTTGTTTCCCCATATGCCTGCTGCCTGGAGGTGCCATGAGGTGTACGAGCTCACCTTGCCTCCTAATATACTGTTTGCTTCTGACGCCTGCAATTCATTCGCTGCACATACATCAATCATGCAACATTCAAGTGTCACTCCTTGAATTTAAAAACCAAATTACCCCCATTACCCGTCATTTAGCCACTCCTGGCGAGCACAATTTCAATCACGAGCTCACACTGTGCTAATTGTAATTATGGGTTGGATTCAATTTATTCCAATTGCTAAGGAGGCAAGTTGCCATGATTCTAGTCTTTACTTAATTTGAGGACTTGGGGTTTTTGTGACTTCTTGCATGACTTAAATGGGATTTCTTCATTTATGCCTCTTCATGAAAAGCCCATCAATACAAGCGCAGTAGACGTGTAGGTACAATATATTATGAGCGCCTCTGTACATACATTCTGAAAATTAAAGCTTTTTAATTGAGTTTATCAGCACAGACCTGCTGCCAGTTTGCCTTTATCTGAAGCTGAGAGACAGTTTTGACAAGTAAACCTTTGCAAAGATGACAGTGCTTTGATGACTGAGTAGACATGAGTGGGCGTTGAGTTATTCCCCAGTTTGGGTTTTAAACATATTTTGACTTTCACATGTTACTTCTTGATAATATTACTTTTTTTAAAAAAAAAAAAACTTGCACAGGCCAGGCATATCATTAAACTCCCCATCTTGTTCATTTGGAAAACAGCTGTGATTTAAAACTCCTTGTTGACATATACAAATGTCTGGAGGGCTTTTGGCAGAGAACAGAGCTAAGTGTTCTGTTCAAATTTGGTAAAGTTCTCAAATAGAATTTTCCTGCACACAAGGTTGCATGGCCGTCAGCTAAGTGCTAACGCTCACTCAGTCCATCCAAGCCGCAGTTTACAAAGGGACTCACCACTATATCCTTTCGGTGGAGTTAAAAGCTTGTGCCAAATGTGAACCTGTCTAAGAAATAGCGTCACACTTCACACGTTGGTATTTGGTAGTCAGGCATAAACAACAACAAAACCTGTAAATCTGTCAAATATCATCATCTCCCATAGTAAACAGGGAAACATTTGTCATTGTGACTGCACAGATGTCACGTACAACCAGAATGGGACTTTTTCCTAATCCTGGCAGCTGTAACTAAGCGATGAGTGTGTCAAGTGGCATCCAGCTGCTTCACCTGCAGGACCACATCCTCCTTCAGAGCAGCCGTGTTACAGTATACAAGGGGTAAAAATGTGTGGAAGAATGTCAATGTAAATACAAGGAGGAGAAAAAATGTGTGGAAGTATGTCATAAATAGCAGGACACGTATGATGAATACTGTGTTTAAATCCACTGTAATCAAATATGTGTGCAATTTTGACAAATGGAAAAATCTGCTTTTATATTGTGTATAGAATAAAATGCAATGTACATGGCCTGTTATTATGTATACAAGCGGTTTCTACATGCATGTTCTGAAATGCATGGGAGTTAGTGTAGTCTATGCAGTGTTTCGGTCTTCTCGCAAATGTTATGCAACAATTATCAACTAATCGTTAGTAGTCGACTATAAAAAAACATCTTTATCATGATCGTGGACTTCAGGAAAGCCACAGCCCCCCAGCCCCCCCTCATCATGACAGACTCCCCCATCACCACCGTGGACTCCTTCCGCTTCCTGGGCACCACCATCACCCAGGACCTCAAGTGGGAGCCCTCCATCAGCTCCCTCATCAAGAAGGCCCAGCAGAGGATGTACTTTCTGCGGCAGCTGAGGAAAGCCAAGCTGCCAGCGCAGATGATGGTGCAGTTCTACACGGCCATCATTGAGTCCATCCTCACCTCCTCCATCACCGTGTGGTACGCTGGAGCCACAGCCAGGGACAAACAGAGACTACAGCGCATTGTGCGCTCTGCTGAGAAGGTGATCGGCTGCAGACTTCCATCCTGCAGGACCTGTACGTCTCCAGGGCTCTGGGACGAGCAGGTCGGATCACAGCTGACCCTTCTCACCCTGGACATGGTCTGTTTGAACCACTCCCCTCAGGCAGGAGGCTACGGTCCATCCGGACCAGAACCTCCCGCCACAAGAATAGTTTCTTTCCCTCTGCCGTTGGACTCATGAACACTTCAAAACACCTGTCACTTTAACTGCAATATTCAACCACTCACTGCACTGTCACTTTCTGCACTACAACTTTAAACATAACTGTAAACTTGTGTACATAGAAATGCCTATTTTTATTTTTATTGTATAGTAATTTTAAATTGTTTCTTAATGCATGCCCTTTTTTTGATTGAATATATGTTGTTTTATTATTACTCAGTGTTTTATGTTGCACCTTAAGGCCGAGACAAGTTCCTACGTTTTTGAATTTTGTTCATTGACAATGGCAATAAACTCTTTCTGATACTTGTTAACCGGACCATACAAACTCTAAAACACATACAAAAATACTTTTTTTTATACAAAGACAGCAACATTATTTAAAGTCTATATGGTCTATAGGTTCTCCTGTTTTTCTAATTATGACTTAGTTTGGTGGTATAGAACCTGTGGTAAATATTTATCATAGTTTTACATCTGTAAAGTTGCAGTTTGTGAAGACATTTTGAAAAATAAACTTTAAAATTACAGGAAGTAGAGCTGGGTTCTAAAACAAAATCCCCCTGTGATGTCATCAAAAGGCGACGTATCATTGAAATCACAGACCATTTGCATGCAACTGACACAATTTTCTGACAGTTAAAACGATCATTCAACTAAATACAGGTGTTGTCAGGTAATATTTGTTGTCAGATCATAGCTGTTGTATAATTTATATGGATTTTGGCTCTTGTTTACATTATGGTTGCTAGGTAAATTGTGGAATTACTTCTACCTCATATTTGCTGCATGTCCAACCAGGATGTAGCATGATAAACTTTACAAAAATTGTCAAACTGGGGACAACTAGGTAAAATTTTGTAAATCTGAAATATAATCATAAGTCACCCTTTTGTTTGGTTGGTAATGTATTTAGAAGTCTCAATCTACAACATAATTTAAGTACTCGAAAAAAGAATTGCGGATGAGTCGACTATTAAATTCGTGTGAACGTACTGAATTAAGATTCGTTTTTTTTTTTTTTTTTAAACACAGTGCTGATCTAATTGCAATTGCATTAGTTAAACAACCGTATTTCTCCATATTATTCAGCTTTTTCTTTTTAGCACAAAGTTGATTGTTGATTGAGTTCGAATCCCGGCCCGACAGTCTTCCCTTATCTCTCTCATCCCCATTTCACTCTGAGTTATCCTGTCTAATAAAGCCTACTGGCGAAAACATACCTTAAAAAAACCAATAAAGAAAAAGTATTGAAAAACAAGTAAATCCCAAGACACAAGACTGTAGCTTTGAGGCATCGTTATATACAGAATCTTGTGAAATGAATTGGTTTGTGATTTTCTTTGTTTCCAGGATTATCAAGGGCCAGGGCATCGACATCAAAAGCGTCAGCTCCAGATCAGTCCTGACAGTGACCAACATGACAGAAGATCGCTACGGCAACTACACATGCGTCGCCACCAACAAGATGGGGACGGCCAACGCCAGCGTGTCTCTCGCTCGTAAGTTCGGTCTTTCTGCTTTTCTGCGTGTTACAGGAAAAAGTGAGGAAAGATAATCATTGCTGGAGCGTCATCTGGATCAAATATAATGTAATAATGAGATTTTTAATGGAGAATTGGAGGATCATTTAAATAAAACACTGTGAAAAGAAAGAAGTGAAAATTAGGTTTGATAATTTTCTGAGAATAAAATGTTTGGTGTCACTTCCAAGGATATGGAAATAGAATGAGGGAACAGTTAGTAGTTTTGCAAATGTGTTTACTTGTCAGCTTGTGTTGTCTGTTGCATGCAGAGGTTAGATTGCTCATCTTCTATAAAGACATCTCACCACTGAGCTTCACTGTGGACATGACTAATCTAATGTCCATGTAAATGTATACTGCAATGTGCCAATATGCCTTTTAATGCATGCAGTGAGGACCCTAGCCCAGCAGCAGGACCTGTACCTCAGGGCAACTTCTATATACAAGGTGTGTCCAGAAAGTGAGCATAACTCTTCCTCACTTGAAGACCTCCAGAGATGCTTTGAAGAATGGAAAAATCGCTTGGATGGTTGTGAACATTCAAAAGGTGCATATTTAGAAGGACACAGTCTCTGAAATTGACATTACTTCCTGGACACACCTTGTAAAGTCATTGTATTGGTTTTTATCCATCATTCTTTTCAAAGTTTAGACTTCAAGCCAGTGTTATTATAAACTGTGTACATATTCGCTGCACAACATATTGTTAGGAATAATTAACACGCTAACACCCCATTGCTTTTGTTGTCTGCCCACAATGATGTAACATACTTCATTTTTCTTTGTGTTTCTTTGTGATTTAATTCAGCCATTATCAGCAGAATCGTTTCACTTTTTTGTTGCTAAGTACCGTAAGTACAAGAGTGGGTTTCTGCCAGTTTCATAGTCCCATGTGAAAAATACATTTTATTCTCCATCCATACAATAAATGTATCCTAATTACAGTTCAAACGCAGCAGTCTCATCAAACTCTTTGAAAGTCGTGTATGACTCATCCAGTTTAGGCCTTTCATCACACACAAAGGCCTGTGATGGCATGTGAGGTTACCATTCAAGGGCCAAATGACCCTTTCACTCCATTAAACTCCAGCACTTGATTTTGGGACAGCATTACAATAGAGAGTGCTATGACCAATACAAAACACAAACAAAGAAAACAGACAATATGCCATTGTGAGAGTGTCGTGACCAGAATGTGTAATGCTTCTATTTTTCATATTTTATTATGTATATATACTGGTTATAGTAAGAATTAGGAAAATGAAACAACCTCACTGCCCAAAGTGTTTTTAATGTTTGTACGTTTAGGATGTATGGTGGCATAGTTAATAGTAGTTAACAAGGACTTCAGTGTTTCCCATGAATAGACATTACTATGAAGTAGGTACAAAATGTATATTATTTTATTTTATCAATGTTATGTATTATATATATTATGTCAATCCAACAGAAATATGTTAAAACATGTCATTAAATGTATCAGTTTAGGTTTAATTCCCAGAGAAGTCAAATTACTGTAAAATTACTCACTAAAGTACTAAACTATTACCTTATACCAGAGCATCTCAAACTTTTTCTGGCATGCCCCCCTTGTGAGATAAAAAAAATTATCCACACCTCCCACGGCCTCAAGAAATGATAAAGAATGATAGAATAAAACATTACAAATTGCAGTTGTATAATCACATATTAGCCTGAAATAACAGTAATAGTTAGATCTTAAATAGGCTAAATGACATTTATTTTAAGTGTCATTCACAAACTTCTTTGGTTTGTGCATGAAGCTGTGAAGAAATGGCACAAGCCTCACTGCCCTGAGTGCTCTCCTCTTCCTCTCCCTCTTCTTCTGTCTGCAGTAGGACAGTACAGAATTGGCGCTTCACTGCGGTGAATGAGGCGTTTCAAGGAGAAGACGCACTCAAGTTGCTTCTAGTCACTGTGGGTCACTTTTACCACTGCAGGGCCACATCGTCACACAGGCTGCTTTCTGCACGGTGCTGACTCGTGGTGCTGACTCGTGGTGCTGACTCATACTGCTGCACTTATTTGTTTCACGTTTTACTCGAAAAGTGAATGGGATCAAAGTGGAAAGGAAGAAAATGCACACGCAGATCATAATCTATTCTAAAAAAAACTTCTAACAAACAAACAAACAAACAAACAAACACTATTCCTCTAATAATCTGAAGTCAGAGTCCAAGATTTTAGTGACTGGTAATGAATTCCAACAAAAAACAAGTAAACTAGGATTATTTTGTGTGGTTTATTAATCAAAACTTCAACAACGTAGTAACATTTCAGAGAATCAGCATTCAATTGAACGAATGTTACTTAATATTGTAAATGTCTTAATGATATAAAAATAACTGAAAAGCAAATTTGTATGAACTGGGTTCATCAGACATAACACTCGGGATTAAAATGATGGCTATAGTGATATTAAAAGGGAATCAAATGAGTTTGGGTACATTTCTATGTGGGAACTAATGAGTCTCTATTACCTCTTCACGTGCCACCCTGCAAATTAAGACTGTGCTCGTGAATCGCCATTCTTACTTTGAGGTGCAGAGACGTTTCAAATTCCACGGTTGTTAATCTGGAGTCCGAATAGAGCACCTAGTTTGAGTTTAGACGTCCAGGGCACAAGTCAGCGGGATCCAGAAGCGTGTGAGAGGAGCTCCCTTTGATACTTTGGTCTGGAGCGGGATGGAGCAGTGGCGGGTGGGCCGAAGCTTGAAGCGGTCGAGGAGATTGTGCTTGTAGTGTGCAGGTAGTTCACCCTGAAGGTTATCATTGACATTCGCTGCTAATAGATCCTTAATTGTTTTACATCCACTGTTTCACCAACAATTTCTTAGGTGAATAAGCAAAACGTGATCTAAAATATCAAAACAAGAAAAGGGAAAAAGCATCTAAACATACATATGACCAAGAGGTAGAAAAAAACGCCTACAAAAAGTTACGGGAAAAATACAAAAAGAAAACTAAAACTTTAAGAACTCCAGAACGAACTGAACTTGAAGAACTGCCAAACTGCGTGTGAGCGTCTTGTTTTGTCAAGCAGCATGGATGAGGCGTAACTGTGCTACTCCCAGAGGCCACGTCACTTTGGCTGTCGTGGCGGGATAATTTAGGGAAACTCCAGTTCAAACAAATTATAAAAGTATAACTCTTATCAGGAACAGACGTTGTAAAACACATCACATGTGGTGGTATTTTTTAAGACAGTTTGATAACTGTAGCACACAGAATTTTCCCCTGGTCTCAATTCAGATACAGTTGTACAACATGAATATGTTATCAAAAAGTTAGGCACTTTAACCACAATTTTAGTTGTTCGTTCTGTAACATACAAAAAATACAATGAAATTGGAAAGTTAAAGTACATTTTTGGTAAGACACTTGCAAGGGATCTTGTTAATAATTTACAGATGGTCCCTCCTTTCTGCACAAATGAGGACTGTCAAGAATTGGCTAATTTTGGGCAGGAAGGAGAAGGTAATGGTTAACTAATACATGCTTGGCAAGCTCCTTATTAGCGCATATGCATGTCATGCAGAGAGATACCCGCTGATCTTTCCTGGGGATCAAGTCGGCTCATTGTTCTGGTTCTTTGGCAAAATACATGGTTAGTCATTAGGACCATCCTGTGCTCTGTTTCATTCTGGGCCTGCTGAGTCTGTGGAGAGGTCACAGTGAATCTCCCTACATAGTCTTAGTATTAACCTTTGGGAAATGCTTTGATGTTGCATGTTTCCATCTGTGATTAAACTAATCTCTGATTTGGACCCAAGCACTTTCCAGTTCACAGAAAACATGTGTTCTCTGTGTATAAAAGTATGGTAACTAGAATAATTTCATACAAACCTTGGTGTAGTGGCTGGTATGTTCGACACCACTTCTCCTCAAGGGAGAGGAAAGCCTTCCACTCACTTTATGTCATTTGTCTGTCATTGGCTCCAGCTCTCATTCAATGTCTAATCAATGTTTTTTATTGAGCGAGGACGTATAATAAGCCCATTATATTTTTAATAGGCACCTTTGAAACAGCCAGACAGACAATTATTCCCAGTGCGGTGCCTTCGGCCATGGTCGGTAATGAGGTCAATTAAAAGACAAGGAATATGTTTTAGTAATAACTTCTAGATATAAATGGCCTGTTCTTGGCATGAATGACGTGATCAATACGAGATGCTGTCAGTGGTGTCTCTGTACTGAATGAACTGAGACACTGAAGGAGAAGACTGAAAGAAAAGCTACATGGACTTAACAGAACAGTGCCAAGAAGAAGAAGAACAAGGAATTAGTTGTCACAATTTAGTATAAGACCCCAAAAAAGCAGACATTAACAACACAAATATTCAAGTGGATTTATTGGAGATGGGCTGGTAAGTACCTGGCAGGTAAGATGTAAGCAGGCAGGCAAGTCCGAGGCAGGCAGGCAAGTCCGAGGCAGCCAGGCAAGTCCGAGGCAGCCAGGCAAGTCCGAGGCAGCCAGGCAAGTCCGAGGCAGGCAGGCAAGTCCGAGGCAGCCAGGCAAGTCCGAGGCAGCCAGGCAAGTCCGAGGCAGCCAGGCAAATTGTAGGTAGGTAGGCAGGCAGGCAAGTCAAGGCAGGCAGGCAAGTCCAAGGCAGGCAGGCAATTTGTAGGCAGGGCAGGCAGGCAAGTCCGAGGCAGGCAGGCAGGCAAGTCCGAGGGCAGGCAGGCAGGCAAGTCCGAGGCAGGCAGGCAGGCAAGTCCGAGGAGGCAGGAAAGTCCGAAGCAAGCAGGCAAAATGTGGGCAGGCAGGGCAGGCAAGTCCAAGGCAGGCAGGCAAGTCCAAGGCAGGCAGGCAAGTCCGAGGCAGGCAGGCAAAAGTGGGCAGGCAGGCAGGCAAGTCCGAGGCAGGCAGGCAAGTCCGAAGCAAGCAGGCAAAATGTGGGCAGGCAGGCAGGCAAGTCCAAGCAGGCAGCAAGTCCAGGCAGGGCAGGCAAGTCGAGGCAGGCAGGCAAATTGTGGGCAGGGACAGGCAGGCAAGTCCAAGGCAGGCAGGCAAGTCCAACTCAGGCAGCCAAATTGTAGGCAGACAGGCAGAAAAAACAAGTGGGTCCTGGACAAAAGTTAAGTATCAGTGGAAAATTCCAAACAAATTCAAAATAACTAGAGCCAAACAGGTACTAACTTGCACAAGAAGCAACAAACAAACTGGCAAGGAGTTGCTATGGAGCTGAGCCTCTTGTCCTGCTGCTGATGCTGCTGCCAGGTGTGAGAAGCTGCTGCAGCCACAGGTTGCCACGCCCAGGTGGGAGGGAACACACAAACACACAAGGGGAGGGGGAGACAAGGGAGAGACGGATACAGGATGCAATACTGCAGACTGTGTCATTAGTACATTAGACAGAGTTCAAGTTAGATTAGATCGTTTAGTTTATTGAGCATGTTGGTGATCATATTTGGTACACGTGCAGATCAAATCCATTTTAATTACAACATTTCCACTTTCACATTATGTGCTAGTAACAGGAGGGGGAAGAACTTTGACCTTATTTAAGTAAGTTATCTTTTACTTTTTCAATAGAGATCACACTGCAGGAAGCAAAAAAAATCCTTTAATTTCAACCTGCAATTAAAGCAATAAATAATTGTCATGTTAATAATGGGCAAGTTACCTTGGTTTTGCACATTTGTCATGCTCCTTGAGGTCCATTTTTACGCACCACACCACACACAGATAAACTGGAACTTCTTTTTGCCATTCTTATTTTAGGAGTTTTTATCCGTCCTCTGAGATTTTAATCCGTTTGTCTTTTGGTGAAACCTCTTTGAATTTTGACTAGTAGCAATTTATTGTGTGATTTGAACATAAATCGTGTAGTCTGCAAATCAACTATATAATGACATTTGAGTAATTTTGACTGTATAAATAATGAATTGGTACCATCTCTATACCCTGCTTTGTTGACTAATCTTATTACTTTTTTGTTAGATAAGATAAGATATCACTGTATTAATCTAGAAGGAAAGAAATACCATTAAAATACATATACATACAATTATAAAGACCTCGTATAAAAGACAAGATTTTAAATATAAAGTGTTTCTGCATATACAAATACAATATCAGATAACATCAGCCTGAATGATGTTTTGAAGATAAAGATAGATGGGCTCGAATTAAACAGTTTGGACTTGAAAGCACATTAAAATCCCCTGTATCAGCATCAGTGGTATTGCAATGAAAAACAGACCTCTCTACTAGTTTTATAACAGCACTTGGTAATACATTTGCATTCAATATGTTTTATATGATAAAAAATAAACAGGTGAAGTAAATTATTCAGCAGTTATGCGCTGGCACTGATGATAGCGTGGTACCTACCAGGCCAACACACTCTCAACAATACAAAAATATATCCATGTAGCGATGGCAATTGTCAAAGGGGCACTCTATAGTCTGCTGTTTGTGTATTCACAAAGAACATCAAAGGCTCATCTCTGATCCCCAAATGGATGATCTTAATGTGACAGTGGCAGGCCTCAAAGGCAGGCAAAGAAGCCTGTGTCACCAAAAGCCCGCCTCTCCCTCACTGCCTGCCATCCTCTGTCTTTATCTGTGCTCTGTCTTTCTTCCTATCTCTTAGCCTTATCGGTTACACACTCGTTTGTCCTTCCATCTCCCCATACACACTCGTGATGGGCACTAATGGCAGAAAAGGCCCAATGCTGTTGTAGTTCTTAATGAGAAATGGCACGTCAATCGCAGCACGGTGCCTCTTGTCACTGCACCGCGGCAAATAACAAAACCCAGAGGTTACATTTCACTTGGGGTGACTTTGGACGGCTATTTTAGACGCAGTCAATAGCTATCGATGAGCAAGGAGAGAGGAAACAAGACCATGCATGTTTGAGAGGACATCATACACAGAGGTGAATTCTAACTCACAGCTCAGCATGGGCGGCCTGTAGTGAAGATGTTCCGTTTGTGTGCATAGCATGTGGCAAGACTGAGCCAAGAGCACAGTAGGGATGATATCCAGACAAAATTATGTCCATCGATTATGTCGAAAGCCAATACTGGAGACGAAAACGCAATAACTTTTGCATTTAAAGTACAATGAATCTCTCCACGAATCTGCGTTTTTACTCTTTGTAGCCTTGGGTTATCAAAAAAATCTTTTTACTGACACTGAAAAACTCATTTGAACAGTTTAGTTACACAGGGCTAAGATGGGCCTTTTCTGTGTAGTTTTTTTTAATGGTTTTGAGCTTTATCAGAACCTAGTATCTTAGACCACATGGCAGAAGTAAATAACTGGCTTGTTTATGTAGAAAATAACATTATATTGTATAGATAAAAGAATGTTTATAATCATCATTGTGGTTTTGAAATCAATATCGTGTATTGGGCCTTTTCCTTAGTAACAAAAATTATATTAGATTTTAGTGTTGTGAACCTAAATAATAGAGTGGAAAAATAAATGTTTCTTCAATATCCTTCTAAAGGTTAATATGTTTGTCTTTGTTTTTTTATCTCTTTGATGAACATGCCCTTTGAAAGTCATATGTTGTTAACGACAATCTCTGTTATGTTCAGTATTAGGTTTAGAAAATCCACTTGTTTATAATTGAGAATATGGCAGATGTTTAAGTTTCCATAGCAGAGGAGCATATTAAAGTTACTTCAAAACTAAAGGATCAGAACCAAAATAGTATTCATTAAACTTGAAAGGTGACTATGTTCTTTGTCGTAAATCCCTTTTTCTCAAGCTCGCCTAGTGTTTTTATTTTAGTCCATGAAGCAGCAGACAATTAGCTTTGAGGAGATGAACTGTGTTGACCCTGAAAATCCTTCTTTGTTCAAAAGTAAACACATTTCCTTTTCAAGTCGGCACTAGTTTGTCATCAGCAAATACAACTAATGAATTGTCCCACCTGCTGTAGTTGACTGTAAAACGAAAGAATTGTTTTATTTGTGCATCTGGATATCTAAAGGTTTATGTGTAACATTTATGGCGTAGGATACACCACATTCTTGTCTCCATGTAGATGCTATTGGTTTGCTTAGAATGTTCCACAGTATTTGTTTAATGCCATACTGTGGAACTTTCCCGGGAAATGCACCATCCACTTAGTTACATAGTGCACCTTTACCACCACAACCAGGCTCAAATTCCTCACCCGAACTTGGAGGGGTAAAGACAAATGAATGAGAATTTTGAAGTTAGTATCCAAATCTGCATTATTTTCATCTGCCTCAAAGTGACCTGCAAAGTACATACAAGAACAAAACAATCGTGTCTAGCGCGGTATCAGCTTTTCGAGGGAATCATTACATTCTTGTTTAATCAGCCACTGAAAAGGAATCAGTCAATTTGAATGTGCACCGTGTGGGCTCAGATTGATTCACTTGCTGCTAAGGGAAAAAAAATCCAATTTAATAAACAAAAAGAGAAGCGAGCCTCACTTGGCTGTTTTTAGTAGGGTTTGGTTTTTTTTTTGCATTGAAAATGATAAAACATCCAAAAAATATGACACTATAAAGTATTCTCAACTTGTTTATGTTACCAGATGTTAGCAGTAAAATGAATGATAATGTTGCTTTTGCTGGTACCATCTAAATTCAAGGGTTTTATTACCATGCAAATGATGTTAATTCCTCTGATATCAAGTCTTTGTGCAGTGTTGGTTTTCATACCTGGGGCCCCTTGCTGTGCAAAAAAGAATAATAATTTTTCACTCCTTCGAGCTTATAAGACCAAAACAAGATAGGAAAACAACTGAACTCCACAGCGGTCCTCAGGCTGCTCTGTGAATAGTCATCTCACTAATACATGATACAGTTACGCCTGCTGCTGTTGCCGACAAAATAGTGTTCTTAAGTAGACCACTGATAATGTCTGTCCATGTAATAACTACTTGACTATGCTTTCAGTTCATCCAGATCCTAAGTAATAGAGGCTA
Organism: Chaenogobius annularis; assembly: GCA_015082035.1. NCBI lineage: Eukaryota > Metazoa > Chordata > Actinopteri > Gobiiformes > Gobiidae > Chaenogobius > Chaenogobius annularis. The sequence continues at coordinate 378,721 of BJKM01000254.1, forward strand.
GGGTGTACTAAATAATAGAATGAAATTAGATGCAACATTGAATTATTCATGTTAGCGTATTGGCAAATATGTGAATAAAGCCCCTCCAATCCACATTAATCAGACAGCCACATGGTCACATACTGTACATTGGCAATTGTCTTCTAAAGTTTATATTCTAACCTCTACCCCTGAGTCTCTGCCCTGGATTAACAAAACAATATTTGTTCAAATGAAACCAGATTGGCTGAAGTTATAACATCAAAATGCACAAAAGCATCAGAAACACAATTAGAATTTAGAGTGTGCAATTGCTTGGTGGAGAATCTCTCTAAATGTCACCATGTTGCCTTCCGGACACCCTGCACACATCCTGCACTCTCGCTCCTTAATAATTTCAGCTTGTGATTTACCAATCACCAAACTTGCAATCCCCACCATTTGAACTTGTCATTTCATGTGTGGGATGGAAGTGAAGTTTGATGAAAAGACTGAGACTGCTCACTCCAATTTCTTTTCCGGCGTCCTCCAGCTTAATTGGTCAAGCTCTTATCCCCTTGCCCACCTCGGCTTAGCCTTGGAGAATTTTTCCTTCTGCCTGGTACCCTCATTTCCCCCTCCTCGCCTCTCCACCCCACTGTGCTGTAATCGGAAGAGACTGATGGTTTGGGAGAGTGAACGCCTCTCTGTCAAGGCGCGGCATCCCCTCTGGCACACACAGAAGCACACACACACACATTCTGGGCTTGTTGCTTAATGAACATTGTGCTGGTTTGTTGCTCGTATCAATCAGCGGATGTGTAGGTGTTGTTTTGACGTGTCTCCTCATCTGCTCAGGTTGTTGATTATGTTGTTTGTCGCTTGCTGTGATTGTTACCTGAGTCATGCTACAGCAGGGCGGCGAGATGGCAGCTAAAGGTGAACTCCGAAATGTGGGTGTGTAATAATAGCAGTGTATGTCCCCCAAAAAATGTCATCCAGGTGTTAGCCAGGACTAGTCAATCACGTTAAAGTTAATAGGCCTCTTTTTGTCCAAATGGAAAGTGTTCTGACTGTGAATATTTATACTAAATGAATGAAGCAGGTTGAGCTTCCGGTGTCCTTTTATTTTCCCAAAAGCGCCCTTATGGTGTTGTGCCATTTATCTATCATAGAAATGCCTGCATTTCCATATTCAGGCAATCAGAAAGGCAATTAACATTTCACATGTGAACTGCAATGAGGAACTATTTGGTACTGCAGCGAGCGTTCATTTAGCGGTCCAGTGGGCAATGGGCTGAATCCACTCCCACTCCACACCCACCGAGTAAGCACAGCCAGCTGCTCCGGTAGCAGGACTCATCCCTGGATGACCAGCCAGTGCAGGCCCACGTGATGATGCATAGTCTGGCCATCATTAAAAGGACATAGGATGAATAAGTCATGATTTGGCTCAGGATTGAGAACAGAAACACCCACAATCCCACCAGGAGCCAGTTTCTACATAACTGATATGAACTCTTAACAGACAAAAGTATCGAACCACTCACTTCCTGTAAGTTGCATTAAGAGCATCCAAGAAAGGTTTTATTGCACTTAGATCGATATCAAATTACATCTGAAAGACTTTTAGTTGTAATCAATACTCTCATCTCAGTTTGTGACTCCTCAAATCTTTCACAACATTTTGTTTAGGATTCTGGACAATTATATTTTGTCCCCTGCTGTTGCTGTATTTTCTTACAATCTCCTTTTCATTTTGTCATCTTCAAAAATGACAGGACTATTTTTCTCAATGCAAAGTGCTTGCCATATTTATAATTTATTTTATAACATCTAAATAAGCCTCTTTATCCAGACAACAAAGAGGATAGTGCTTGCAGAAAGTAAGTCAGTTAAAAGAAGTGTATTGCCTCTGTTACACAACGTGAAGTGGCATGCAGCTATAGCCTTAGTGATTATTAATTGCGGTGCAATGATGTGGCGTTCGAAAGCACAGATTGCCACTCAAAAGAATGAAGCAGAAACCAGAGTTACTGAAGGACAGGAAAGTATAAATTCTCATACAAAAATATTTATACATTTTAATATATTTTCAAATATAATGTTTGTATGTTAGTTTATCTGCACATGTACTGTTGCTGGGTTTTTTTTATCTGTTCAAGCGGAGTTGGAGCAAAGATAATGATGAATAAATAGCCTTTATACACCACGGTAAAATTATTTATAGTACTGGGGTTTCAATGTTTTTTTTTTAAATACAAAACTCGTTGATAATACTTGCCATAGTATTACTTGGTAGTGGATCAAAACAAAAAGCACTGGTATCGCCCATCACCACTAGGAATGATCCACTGTGCACTGAAATTTAAATCATTTAGTACACAAGAAAGAAACTTTACACCTTTTCCCCCTGGAGCTCATAAAGTGGAACGTTTGAGGATGAAAAGATAAATTTAATCATTGCTCATCAATACACAAAGGTACCCACACAGTTCCCCCCGTGCAACTCAAATGATGAAATCAAATGAAAGCCAATGTATTGTTGCTGGCACCATCACGTTCGACTGTGAGCGTGTTGTGTACGGCGCCGCTCTCTCTTTTGCCCTTCAATTGCAATGTCCATGTTGAGAACGCGTGTAAATGGAAATTAAAATGGAAACTGTAAAAAGGGGCTAGAAACAACATGCCCTTGATTCTGACACTCTGAATACTAACTATACTTTGCGATGTAATCATGACGCCGACATTCCCCAATGTCCGACCCCCTCCTCTGCTCTGTGATGGTATGGACGTTCTGAGTATAAACAGCTCCTTCATCCCTGCTGGTTTAAGTCATGCTGGTTTGTGTCTGAAGCAAAGCAGATGACACCCCATGAGTCCCAGCACCGGCTCACCGTACTGGAGTTCTTCTGCTATAGACAGCTCACACCTTCTAAGTGAGTCACGGTGCAAATCTGCGCGCAGCTTATTGCGGACTAAGTGTCTGTTTACCAAACCGGAAGATGTCTTATTGAATTATTTAGCTCAAACTTCAGATCGGTCTTGCAGTCATGTTTATATTACTCAATGTTCAATAATTCATGTGGAAATCGAGGCAAGTTCAAGTTACATGGTTGTGAGGAATCATCAATGTTTGTTTTATTTATAGATGATGGCAAATCTGTAAAATATTAAAGTAACTGCTGATTGATAGGTGCAAATTGAAATTGTTTTCTTTAATGCATGCCCTTTTGATTTCATATATGTTGTTTTTATCGTTGTTCATTGTTGCACGTTAATGCGGAAACAAGTTCCTATGCTTGTGAATTTTGTTCATTGACAATTGCAATAAACCTTTTCTGAATGTGATATGAAACTTTTCTGATGAAGGGCCTGTCAACAAATGTTCTCCTATGCTAGATAGATAAACTCAATGCCATAAAATATTCTAGATAACACAAGTTAATAAGGTTACATAGTGCACCTTTAAGTATATAATTGTGTTTGGAAGAATCAGGCATATTATTGTGGATAGACTTTGATGCTCTAGTACGGTTTCCAATTAGACCTAGCATCATCTTGTCAGCACCACAGACTGTATGAGTGCACAGTGCTAACCGTTAGCCGCCGCATTCCAAATAGGAAGTGAGCCTGGGCACAAATTGGCACCTTCGAGCCTAGCACCCATTCACTTTCTATTAAAACATTGGCACCTGCTTCTTCGTAACTGATACTGTGAGGCTTGACTTAAAATGTTCATTTTTAATTAAGTTTATATTTTGCTAATGTTTTTGTAAATCAACATAAGAAAAAAAAATAGCTGACCAATCAGGGGCCTTCTGTCGCCGAGGCCCGCTCTAGATCACATTAACAGGTTTGATTGACAGCTATGGCTTCATGCTAAGTGCCAGCCCCGTGAAAACCAACGATGTGGATGGAAGGGAAGTCGCTTAAAATGCAAGCCGTGACTTGCGTCAATTGTCTCCAGCCAAACAGTATGATGTAAGGACGTCCACTTCTATATACAGTCTATGGTCAGCACTCCACTGTCCACTAACCATTGTCAGTTCTTGGACCTTATTAGAACACTGACTGTAATACATCCGAAAATGTGTCCGATAAAAGTAATTTGTTGTTGTTGGCTGCAGTGAAATGTTGCAAATGACCATGCAGTTATTTTACTCCATCTCTCAGTGGTCATAATTTAATATCTGATTACTGTAACTGCTGCCATCTCTATATAAATGCTCACTTCTCATAATACAGTGGCTGAGCCTGAAATGAGTTCAGAAGGTAATCAGATTGGGACGGCACTTGCTCCTCGGAGGGATCAAACAGAGACTAAAGTTTCCCCTTTTTCCCCAAAGCACTGTGCTGGAAAATGAGGTCATAAAATGTAGGGCTGCGCTATAATCCATAGGACATGAAAATAAAATTAAAACCGTGAGATTTAAGAGCCACCTAGCATACGCAGATGAAATTATGGCTGCTAACTGTGCGCAGCATGGGCCTGCCGCTTCAAAGTGTTAAGGCGAGCGGGTTGTTTGGAATATACCAGGCTTGGAAGTGTGATTATAGTTGCTGCTTTATTAGAAAACTGCTTTAGGGCCTTCGGAGCTTTCTCGCGCACACAGATTCTCCTTGTTATTGTCTCAGATGCAAGAATCCAAAGCCACCTGGGGGATAAGGCATGTTGTTAAAAACATGTGGCGGTTGCATTTTACCATTGAGACTCTGTAATCGTTGAAGAAGATTTGTCTCCATCCCTCTGTCCTTTTGTCCTTGCATGCATTCTTTTCAGTTTTTATTTTACGTCTCCATTCTGTTAATAATACATGACTGTCCTCTTTCCCTCCCCTCTCCCCCCTTCTCCTCCCCTGTAGCAATTATTGAACCCACCACTTCTAGTGCTGTCTCAAGCCCAGGTCAGTATATGTCACTGCGCTGTACACGAAACCAGCCACTGAGGTGCGCCGCCTCACACTAACCTGATCGGAAATTCCCATCCTGATTTTTTTGTTGGTTTTTCTTTTCTTTTTTTTTTTTTTTTACAATTGGCTGACTGCAATGCCTGCTGGGTGTACAGCTTCATTGTATGTTTCTGATTTTGTTATTTTTTTGGTTAGCTTGTACAGCCTGCGTACATATACTACCTGCAGCTCGTTGTCATTGCCACACCCTTGTTCCCAACTTTAAAGCAACACAATGTAACCGTCGCTCTCTCTTCTCTGCTGCTTTGGTTCATAAGGCACCCGAATTTTCAGATCAAAAAGCAACAGAATAGAAATATATGCCGTGTTACTTCTACCAAAAATACATATACAGTACTGTTACACTTTCATTTGCTTATATTGAGAATACATTTACTGTCCTAAAATCAATAAAATACATTATGATCCTGTAATTTAGGTTTAAAACTGTGTGGTATTCATGAGAAAAATGAATCTTTTCTAATTAGTGATTAATAAATGCAACAACAACAACAAAATAATAAAGCTACTTTAATCCTACGTAGTTTTTTTTTTACACTATAATAATATGTAACTCAATGTGAAATCATTCAGAATAGAGTTCTCTGATTGGACCACGTAACTGCCCATGTTACAAAATAACATGTATTCTGTAACTGAATACATTTTTAAAGTAGTCTTCTCAACAGTGAGTATATGCCATAATCAGTTTTAGTATTCAGAAATATATTGAAGTTGCAATAAAGCCTTTTTGACTTGCATTTATCTTATGTATATGTTAGCTCGTAGCAGCTCGTCCACTTGTAAGTTGCAGAGCGATAAAGAATAAGAAGTGGTTGGGAGTAAGATATTCATTTCACATCCATAACTACATAGTGTTGCTTTAAATCCTGTTCTGTCGCTGTCGCCTCATGTGGAGCGACCTCTATGATGTCATCTAAATGGCTGCTCCATGTACGTATCTTTGGGCTTTCTCATGCTGATGGCTTCTTCTTCTGACGCCGCCCGCTCCTCAGCAGCCCACATTAAATCCAGGATGCTGTTGGTGGCAAAAGCTCTTGGTCTGCTGTTTACAGATGAAATCTCTGCTGTCCCGTTTAACGCTGGCCCTTGTCTCCCGTTCTGTATCTTTAAATATCCTCTCTCTGTCCTCTGTGTTTCTTGAACAATCATCTGGTGCTTTGCCATCTAAACGCGGCCGGCTGCTGTAGTCGCTGTATTTCTGGTGCCACATTGTCAGTGTCGCCCTTGTCCCCTCCACAACCCTTCCCCTGACTGTGTTCAGCCGCATCCACATTCCAGTCAAGCCTAATCCCCTGTGCCTGGTCGTCTTTTCTCCTTCTCTAATGGTTTTAAACAAGTCACAGAATGTAATCTCCCATGCTGGTTACATTATTTTCGCTTAATGCGCTTCACACACACACGGCCATGCAAGCTCCCAAGGTGGTTCAGACTAGCATGTAAATAAGAAGCACCACACGACTGTAAAGTGCTGTTAACTAGACGTGTTTTGATAAATACACAATTTATTTTTAGCTCGGAAAAATTCAAGGTGGGGTACTTTTCCTCACACTACTTCCAATTTGCATTTTACTACTTCTAATTAGCATTTTACTACTTCTAATTTGCATTTTACTTAACAACACTATTAAACAATTGTCTTATGTAAAAAATAAGATGAGTTCTTTTTCTCATATTGACACATCACGATTTATTTATATTTGGATTAAAAATAATTAAATATGGCTTTATGGTTCATGGACATACAACTCCTTAAATAACACAAAAATTTCAATTTTTTTTATTTATATAGTGTTTTTCCACCTTCAAGGCACTCAAAGCGCTTGTGTCTTGCCTCAGGACACAACAACATTTCCTTAGGCCCTGTCCTGCTTAGCTTTCAAGAGCAGCTGTTTATCGACGCACGGTTCTCACGACCAAAAACATTATATTTACAGCACATAATGCATCAAACATTACCTGAATCCAACTCATTTCAAAACGAGAAACGCAGCGTAGAGGCGCAGAGAAGTGAAATAAATGCAGAAAAAGCTGACATTTAAATTGGAAGTTGTTTCTTGTTTACTCTAGCTTTGGCCTCACAGCGCCACAAACTTGGAATTACTAAACGTCTTTCGTGAATGGCTTAGATCTGTTGTATGAAGAAAAAATATAATTCAGGTACGATTTACTTTTTTTTTATCAAGAAAACATTAGTTATGTGTTATGCCTGCGAGCTGGGCCTTTGCCATGGAAACGCAGGTTCCGGTCCGGGAACCAAGGCTAGTCTAAACGTGGCTTAACACACCTTTTACTTGTAAGTAAGGATAATCTATTGTTAAGTCTATTGAACTGCTCTAAGGTGGGAATTGTCATCTGAGTCATATTTTACATAATCGTTCAACACACACAAAAAATCTCATTTTCTGCACCAAAATCTTCTCCAAGAAACATGCTTTAACTGCCACAGGATAAACTCTAAACGTGTGTGCGAGCTGCAATGTGTCCTGTCAAGATTGTTTTAGATGTAATTCATAGTTTAAATTCTAAATAAACCAAAAACGATTGAACAGGTTACATCGTGCATGAATCTGATGCACAGTATTAGGGATTTATATTCAGCACTTCTGTAAAATAAACAGTGTCATTTTACAGACAGACTCAGATTAGTGTGTGCATTCAGTACCTGAGCTAAATATAATTATGCATGGAGATTGTGCCGGATAAGTAGCTAAAATGGCTTGGCGGCGCCGAACAGTCCTGACGCAGCCCTGAACTCTCATTTGATGTACGCTTGCAGAACAAATGATAATTTCATGGTCCAAAGGAACGCCACTGGTTTCAATTGGAAAGATAAACTCGCTCAGCAGCCCTCTCTTCTTGTTTTATATAATATCTAATGTTTTTATTTTTTTTAATGCCGTTTTTAATAAGTGGCTTAGTTAGATCTTTACAAATGGATGATTGTATTTACTCGTGTTTAATTAAGTTTGATAATTAATTTCACAGGTTATTATCTGTTTTTATTTCCCCTGTTGATGTCAAAAATGAAATAACAATAAGAAACCAATTACAGCATGTGTAAGAAATCTTGGGAATACCAACAAATGTGCCTCTCCATTAACATGTGCGCGCTTCACATTAATGAACAAGGACATTCACAAGATTAGATATAATATACAAAAGACATGACTGGAGCTCCCTGTTAGTGGTCCAAAACCGAGATGAATAGACGCTTCAGGCTGGGAGGGCATCTGGCACAAAGACCTTCTGTCCGGCTCAGTTAAAGGAGACGTATTATGCAAAATTACGCATGTTTCATTAATGCTGGTTACGAGGTCTTCTACTCTGAGCGCTCACAAATCACTTTCAGCACAATCCAACACTTTTGTTATGATATGTTTTAGCCTTCTACAGACTCCGACTATAACTGTAAAAAGCTTTGGAGGTCAACATTGAAAAGTTTCTCCCGAAGCTGAATACTTGTCCTTCTTGGTCCGAGCGGTAACACTTGGCCACAGTCATCAAAGTGTGGTTGCCAGCACGCTGAGTAAACTAAAGGCTGTGTTTGTGCTGGAACGTTGCGGAGGAGACAAGGATGACAAACACCAAGAACAACCCCTCCCACTTTAAAACATGATGAAGTATGGCAGATGGGAAGTGCGCTCTGCCACCAGCTGATAGTACCAAAGAGCAAGATGGAGGGCTTCAGGCGTGCACTGTCTCCTACCGCCACCACCAGACGATCCGCAGTGACAGCTGCAGCGCCACACTAGGCCCCCCGGTCCACATCCAGACAAGCACTGTTGACCTTTGGATCGGAAACAAAGTCCTCCCCTTCTGCAAGGCTAAGGAGCTGTGTAAAAGTGTCTGCTTATAGGGGGATGCTGTCAGTATGCTTAGATGCTGCGCGAGAATTCCAAACACAAACTGGGCTGCAAGTAAAGTGGGCTGTATATCCAAATTCAGATTATAGTGAGTTGCGTTTTGAAGATATGCAAAATTTGAATATAGAGTTTATCGTTTATAGTAAAAAAGAAAAAAAAAAGAGCTGATTAAAAATAAAATAAATAAATAAAGGTATATGGGGACATTTCTGCATTTTTGTGATTCATTTTAAAATACACGTTCACATTTTTCTGATTATTAGACAAGTTTAAAGACATTAAATTAAAAAGAAAAAAGAATGTTAAAAGAAGAATGTATTTTCTATGCTTAATGACATGTTTTTACACATTACTGTTGGGTTGACATAATATCATCTGACTCCAGACATCAAGATATTCTTTTTTGCCCATATCGCCCACCCCGAGCAGCAACATATGTAGCAATCGAATCAATGAGCAAATCTCAAAGACTGCAGTTATTGGAGTGACATCATTTCCTTTGCTAACAACATCTTATTATGTACAATCCTGCCCTTACCCTTGAGTTTAGACTTGTACAAACATGATCAGAAGTGCATGGGAGTTTTCTAATAGTTTAGCAAATTTCCATCTTCTCTCAAATGTTAATGCTCCAAGACGTGTTTTAAATATGAACTTCATTCCTACACTCAAAGTTAAACACAATTAGATACGTTTCCAATATTGTTCAGGCCTAATGCAAACTCATTTCTAACTGTTGTCAGTCTTTTGAATTTCTGTTAGTTGGGCAAGCATGCAGTACTTTAATTTTGTAATTTGGTTGTAAGACGCATTCGGGTTAACGCTAAAGCTTATTACTGAAACATAATTACAACATGATTAAAAGCTCATAAAATCTCAAGTGTGGGGTAAAGGCCACTTCATCTCACACCTTTAAGACTTAAGATACGGGAAGTACTGAAACATGCAAAGCGGAAAACAAACCTCTCACCAACGTAACCATTCTCCAAATAACAGATTTTAGCTTGACATTTGTACTGCAGCAGCAGTGTCATTACATCGACATTAGGTGAAGGTGCTATTGTTTCTTTATCTTTCGGTGTACATACAGGTACATAATGGCAATCGTTTGGAATATTGGGCAAATGTTTAGTTGGACTCAGTGGGAAAGGCATAATGAACTGGCCACATTTGTTTGCTACACCTGCCTTTGTCTTTGTCAAGGTTGGTACCGGAAAGAAAGTCTGGCTCAATTCTTACAAAGTTAGAAATACATTGCAAGGATGTAATTTAAATCCATACTTACAGGAGGTTTTAGAGAATAAACAGGTTTGCACAGCAGCCGTGTTAGCTCCTCCTATTCTTAGTCAAGCTGCTGCTTTTTGTTTTTGTTTAATATTCAGTGGCATCTGATCACTAATTTGAGTCAGATGTTCGCACCCACTGTATATACTGGATAAGGACTGAAATAGAAACCATTTGGAAAATCCTTCTGCCTACACCGGAAATGATCCTGTCCCATTGTTTACACTAAACGGTCATACGCTGTTTTCATCTCTAACGTATGGATTAGAATGTGTTTGCTTATCGCTGTACACACTGCCCCAATACTCCAAAGCAGCTGGCGAGGTGCCACCCTGTCAGTCCAATGAATTGCAGATCTGTGATAATAGCATCTGCTCCCACTGGCTTTCACTCCTGTTTATTTCTGCAAATCACTTGACAGTAGAAAAACAATACTCTTAACACTGTACGGAGCTCCAGCGCTGCACATTCCTCTCGCTTTGTGTGAGATGCTGTGTACAACGCCGCGAGATCAAGGAATTATACATGCATTATCCAGAAAGAGATTCCCCAGTGCCGTGTTAACTCCCAGATAAACACATCGACAAGAGCTAAGTTAAGGTGCCCCACATATTGCACAGTTTTTTTGTTTTTTTTTTGTTTTAATCTTTCACTGTTTTTCTGTTTTTGGAGTAAGCATTGCAACAAATACAGGTACATGGCAATGTTTAAGAAGACTGGGCACAATATAAACTTAATTTAATTATGCAGTTGAATTCAGTGGGAATGCATAATGAATCTTCTCTTTATTTGCTACAACGGTTTTAGTGTCCAGATTGTTGTCAGAAAGGACCCAAGAACCCCTTTAGAAATGGTTGTACTGCGTATGTGGTTTCTTTGGCTGTATAGTTATAGTCTCTCATTTTCTTTTCTTATTAACGACTGTACGACTGACTCTGGACATCGAAGTTGATGAAAAGAAAATGTTTTGTTTTTTTACTATTTCCAAATGTTTAATGAGGTTTTCATCCCTTTAACCCCATGAAATGTTAAATGGCTTTGGTAGTAACAGTAAAGAGACAGTTTCATGTAATAAAGTAAAATATGTTTAACCCCAATACAGATATATCCTAAAGGTATTAGGGTGAAAAAGAGACCGCTATGTTCTGTCTGCACCAATAGAGCAAAACAGGAAGTGTGTTTATGGCATGCTATTTATTGTGAGAAATACATATTGACAGATGCCAAGTGTTTGGCTCAATATTTCTTGCCAATTGCTGTTAAACCTTTTAACAATTTTGTTTATCCATTGTATCCCTATTTACCAACTAGGTGAGGATTAATGGCTTGTTGAAACCCACCCAATGAACTAGCTTTAAGTGTGTGTCATAATGAATGGACGCTGAGGTTTACACTGAGCAGCAAATCAGTCAGATCAGGTTTTTCCTTGATGTTTTTTGGTAATAGTCCCAGCAGCTTAATTAAAATCTCTTCTCCTGATTGATTCCTGCTGACTGCGGGTCATACGTCTTTCTTTATTCAGGGTCCAAGACACAACATCAAAGCGCAATGATCTGCTCATTAAGTATTCTTCCGTAGTCACTTGCTCATTATCACGAGGAGCGGCTACTGTACTACTCAAATTACTGCGTCTAACGCTTTGTAAATTTAAGGTCTTGCAGGTTTAATTCGATACCTGTCATCTTAGTTAGAGCTTTGTTTTCTTTGTGAGTGTGTTTTTGTTTTTGCCAAGTACACAGCATGCTTAATAGCAAAGCATTTCTTTTTTAATTTGATATCAACTTGTAAAAGGTAGGTATTGGGAGCGTGTATGTTCCATTCAAGCAAGCTTAAGTAAGCCTTTGTAAACTTAGGGTAATACTGCAAACTCATGTACTCAGACGCGCTTGAACTATGTATGTTTCTTTTATGTATATTGTATTGTCCTACCTCAAAAGCAGTTTCAATTCAGTTTGAAGTCATTTAACACATTATATAAACAGTCTTTTTTTTTTTTTTTTTTTTTTACATTTCTGGTGGGGATTCTGGAACCCTCTTGTCTCCATGGGGATGTTATTGCTTTACCAGGAATGTTCCCCAGCATGGCAGTAAACTTGCAACTCTTACATTTATTCAATTACTGGGAGCGGTTAAAGTGGAATTTGGGAGGTGGTGGAATTTTGATGCGTGGTGAAGCGTGCGTCGACAAGTGTAAGGCATTTTTTAATCCCATAATAAAGTAGGAAGGCTTGAGTTCCCTCAGAAGAAAACAGATCATATTTGTATCAGCATTACACAGAATTAAAGAAAAAGGACGTGCATTATGTATAATGTTTTTTATATATATATATATATAATATATATATACATATATACATACATACATAATACATTCACACACACACACACACACACACACAACCTACACCTACACATATACATACATACATATATATACATATATATATATGTAATACCCTTTTAAAGTCAGCAAGGCTCAAAGATCTACCAGTAGATCTTGGCACAAGTAATAGACCTAACAGTTGATCAAACGTTAAATATTTAAAAATAACCAATAATAATAATAATAATAATAATAATAATAATAATAATATTGATTGAAATAAACATGTGCCTTATGAATCGATGACAAAGGTATGCCTATTTAATTTGGTTGAATTTAAAAAAAAGGCCTATTTGATAGTGGATACAAAACATTCTTTCCGCACTGGAGGAGAAAGGCCTATAATGTCAACAGCCATCATTTAGTCCCAATTAAAGATCACACAAGGGCACCTTTCTCTGCAGCATTTTGTCAAAGCTCTCTGCAGCTAGTTTACATAATTGTGTTCAGAAGATTGGACTAACAATAAGCTACTTTGTGAAGAAAAAACAGACTATTAAACAGTTGTGGCACTCTCTTCACCTGTCTCCTCATGGTGCGACCCTCTTGTTCTTCTCCCTCTTGCACTGCACTGTGCCGCGCTGTACGAGCGGCAGAAGGTGTGCCGTCTGCGGTACGGTGCGGCTGACAATGCGGCTTCTTAAGACACAAATGCTGCTCATGTCGTGACTGCAGCTCGCTGTAAAACTCATGTTTACAGCCAGTTGTCCCATGTGTGAATCTAAAGCCAGATGTTAGATGACTAAGCCCACAGCCTGGTTTATGGACAGACGCTCCAGAAAAGTAATCTAAACAGCATAACTTTCATTCATGCGTCTTCTCCCCTGATAATGCAGAATTAGCTATTTTATTTATGTATTTACTTAAAAAAAGAACACTGTGATGGCTGCGCTCAGCTTTGTTCTGGGGCAGCTGTCTATCAGGGTGCGTGTGAGTGGCAGCGGAGGAACAAGGGGTGCAGCGTGGCTTTGGACCCTTGACCCAAACCTGACCTGACCCAACAACAGAGCGAGGAAATCCGGGCCCAGACCGAATTCTGCTCTTATCTTCACTTCAGCTCTTAATACTATACAATAAATACTGTACATGCGCTTCTCACTCTGTTTACTGCTGTTAATGTGCTTTATTCTTATCTTAAAAAATAAATTCAGTCACTCAAGGTTCTGATTTCAGGTGTTTTTAGTGTGGGGAAAAATACCTTCAACAGCCTTCCACAGATCTGACCTGTAATTAGGCCTGGTGGCATCTGCTTGTCTCCGTGAAGAGAGATTTGCTTAATGCTGTACCGTGGGACGTTCTTGGCAGACCCTATTAAAAATAATTCAATTATTGCTCTAAAGTGGACCGTGACACAATACAATTTATTTTTCAGCCTCGAATTCTTGCCAAAGCAAAGCTGACTCTATTTCCAGACCAAAAAAAAGATTATTTTTTTTTAATCTTTTTTTTTATTTATCAAAAAGTTACAGATTTGAAAGAAGACTATTTTGAAAATGTGCCCATCCTGCCAATATTTGTCCATACTCAAAACCTTCACAGATCTGACCTGTAACTTTGCCTGGTGGCGTCACCTGCTTGTCTCCATGGCGATAGATAAGTTTAACACCGCTGGCAGACTCTCCACCACAGAAGTTACATAATGCACCCCTCTCAAGTGTTTATCAGCTTTTGTTGGAGGGCATAGCACATCAAATCATCCCAATTCCCAATCCATTTACAGTTGACGTGATACTTTGCTTGCGCCCATGTTTTGTGCTATCGTATGGGTCAGTTTCAGCCGGTGGGTGACACGGACATAGCAAGTCTAAAAGCAGTGCCAGAAACAATCAAAAAGAAAGCCATATGTGAAAGCATTCGATATCCCAATGGATATTAAATACTATAAGCAGTGGTGGAAGGAGTACTGCAAATTTGAGCTCAAGTAAAAGTGCAAGTATCGCTCCCGAAGTTGTACTTACAGTAAGTAAAAATAGAAAAATACACACACAAAATACCTCTCAAACATTTTACCCTTTTAACACAGATATGTTAGATGATTTTTTTGTACAAAGCTTTAATAATAAGTTGAAATAAGAAACATATGTGAAATATACTCAATAAGTACTGTACTTTAAAAATCTGCTCTGTTACAGTAATATAAGGAAAATGGAAGGGATTGGAAAATGTTAGCAAAGTCACTGTAAGAAAAACATGTACGTGAAAAATGCATGGTTCTATAGATTTATCTTTATATAACAATAACAACAGCTGTGTTCTTAAGAGTTGGCGATCCTGGTCCCATTGTGCAGTCTCTTAATTGTGTCTTTGGAGATTTTAATTGTATTGTTTATTATTGCTAGACATGTGAGCAAAAACCCTGTCTTCAGCAACTTCAACATGTCTGTATTTTGTGTGTTTAGGGACAACTAGGACTTCTTTAAGTGACTCTGAGACATTCGGAAAATTGACCAACATGTTTTAATGCTTTTTTTTCCCCATTAATCTCACATATATTTTTTTATGTTTTAATATATAAAAACTAAGAACAGAAAAACACAAACAACAGAGCATATCCAAAGCGAGCAGGAAATAGAAATGTATACATTTTAAAAAGGCAGCAAAAGGCTAAAAATGAAAATTAAGGCACATATTGTCCAAAGTAACTGCCCCATTTTGTCCAAAGTCTTTCAAATCTGTAACTTTTTGTAATTAAGTGTGAATGTAATCTTTTTTATACACTAATGTTTAAGCTTCCTGTTTGTGTCTCCTTGGAAAAGATTAATTGATGTGGAAATAATGGAAGTTGGCTGAGAGTTGCGAATAGGACCGAACTGGAGGTGTCCTTGGTGCGACTTTCTCAATTATCTTTAAAAGTATCATCTTTAACAGTATAAATAAGCACTACAGCACTTAACCTGCTTTTTAAACGGCTGTCCTGATAAAGTTCAGTCCACTAACTGAAATAAAAGCTCGCCAAAGACGGGAATGTTCACCGCGCACTGTTGTCTCTGTAAGCGCGGCGTCTGAGCTGTTTGAAGTGGCAATTACATTACTGTCAACAGCGTGAGTGACGGCTCCTGTTTGTGACTCACCGGCTAATTGCTATATAAGTGTTCCACAGATGCATGTGTATATGCTGCTACGCCTTGCTTACTTGAAAATGTAGTGACAAACGAAGCATAACGTGCTCTTGCTCTGACAGTCAACAGTCCTGCCCCTCTTATTACCCAGCACGCTCGCCGCTACACCTCAGATAATCCCTTTATTTTTTTTTATTTTTTTTTTACACTCTTATCAGCAGTACTTGATCGTACGATGGCGCGATCAAAACCTTCAGTGCCCCCGCTCTTGCCACCTCAGAGCCGCCCTGAATCCTGTCCCGGGGAGTTTGTTTTTCAGCTGGGACGTTGACCTTCATTCTTTTTTTTTTTACACCACAGTAACTCCAGCAATCATCTCTGGAAGCGCCTGATAAGCAGATGGCGTGTCATCTATCATACTTGACCCCATGATCCCAGGACAATGTATACACACTCGAGCTGTTCAGTGCAAGCCTGAGTGCTCAGAGTGCTCCTCCGGCACAGGGCAGCATGGGATCGCTGTCCTGGATTTTATGTGACTCTTACACAAGGCACCAGTGATAGCATGCGATGTGATGGGACCTTCGTAATAACACAATCAACACATTTTCCATTGCATTTTCCATTTATCCGTATCTTAACACTAGGATGAGGATTCCAGTTAAGGTTAATTTGATGCTGAAATAGAGGTGGGAGATATATCGAAAAATTTATAATATCACAATTGTTGTTCTGGATATATGCAAAGTTAGAATATTTAGTGTGTGATATTTTTAAAGCCATTCAAATTTAGACAGAAACGTCCAGTGTAAACTTCCAAACAAAGATATATATATAAAAGATATAAAAGATATGTATGCACTTCTGTGGTTCATTTTATGGTCTATTCAAGTTCAACATTTGAACTACTACATTTACAGGCACAATTTAGCACATTCATGATGCATTGTGAACATATCTTCGGGCGGCATGGTGACAGAGGCAAGAATGCGCAGATACAGACGGCCAATTGCCCAACGGGGACAATATAGTGTACCATAACCTTAGCCTTGTAATGTTATCGAGATAATGTGTTTGATTGTGTGTCCTAATCATCCACCCCTACCCTGAAATAAAGTAGAATGACAGATACTTGGATAGTATGCTATTTTTATCCATATTACTGTGTTGTAAAGTAAACCCATGTGTGTATGTTATATTTACAGTTTGACATGCGACCAATGGCAGAAACCTCATTCAAACTATTGTGTTTTGCTGACTTACAAATATCGAGATAATGTAGGCCTTTAGTCAAATTGTTTCTTCTGAAAACAACCGATAATAATAAAATATGCTTGGCACCAAAGGGATTTAATAGCTAGTAACTTCAAATTGCTGTCAGATTTTTCCAAATAACCTTTATTAAGTTCAATTATCAGTGCATTATTAATATACTTTCAATTTAATGCACAAGGCCGCCATGTGCATTAAAATGAAAACCATTACTATGCTGTAATGGAAGACACATTAGAACTAATACTGGGGGATGTGTTTATTCTTTCATTTATTTGTGCTAATTAAAGCCTGGTGTTATTGTGCGCTCTGTGGCTGATTGGTTCTGAGTTGTGGCTTAGATATTAGTAATTATGGATTGGTGTCTTTTTCATTTAAAGTTTTTTTTAGCTTCAATAAAACACGTCTTACTGGGGATCTGTCAAATGTAGGAAGGTTGGCAAAAATATCTGAAATGTGTTTATTTGTTTGAAGTAATTGAGCTTCATAAAAGGATAGATTTAAATGTGTTTGATCTTGAATATTTGACCTGTATTTAATCTAATATCAGTGGAATGATTAGTTCTTATCTGTAAAAAATATTACTGATGACATATTATTTTTACTGAAGGCTTTTGGCAACAAGCTGTATTTCAGAAATCCCTGGTTGGTTTACATTTGGACTACTGTTGTTCATGAGGGGGAAATGTATGTGTTTCTTAAAAGCATTTGTTTTGTTTGCAATAACTTGCCAACGAATGATGTAGTTTTGTGTTGTTGAACTGCTTAAAAGCTGCCTCAGTAAGCAGCGAATCATACTATTACATTCTACTTGATCGTTTAATTTGGAATAAGGTTGACTTTGAATGGCTCTTTGAAAATCGTGGTAATTGGTGGTATACATGGTGACACAATACAATTTATTTTTCAGCCTCAAATTCTTGCAAAGCAAAAAAGCTGACTATTTTCAGAAGGCGGGGAAAAAAACGTTTTCAAAAGAGACAAATTTGAAAGAAAACTATTTTGGAAAAACATGTCCAACCTGCCAATTTAGTCTGAAGATTTGAATGCCATCCCACTGGAAGTCTTCCAAAACAAATCACATAAAAGAATTACCCTTAACCCAAACCTTTTAATTTTCATGACTAATTTGAATACCCAAATGACACTGTTAGTTGTGTTTCAAATAGCTTGCTCGTCTCCAAATCCTCACCTTTTCCTGTGTGATTTACCTAAAAGAATTGACTGTTTGGTCCCATGTCATTAATTCCAGGCACACCATTCTCACTGCCTGTGTCTCCTGCCTCTTCTTGTGCAGCTCTCCTCCTCTCCAGCTCTGATCATCTCTCCCACTCAGCTCCTTCCTCAAGAGTGTCGACCATTAAATGTAAACCATAGCTACCCCATGCACACGAGGAAGGCATGCAATATATTCAACTCCAAAAGACAACTTTCATCTCCATTCATCTTATATCCCTTTGTATTGTCAAACCTAATACCAGTGAGGCATATTTAAAAGAGCGACCTGTCTACACCGCTACAGTTTCCAAATTTCCACACATATCTTCTCCGTATTTATGTTGTATCCGTTTGTGCCGCTACTTTTTGTTGTTAGCAATAACTTTCTCTAAGTTTGCAGATCACCAACTTGGACATTTTTTGTATTTTATTTGCACAGATCAAAGCACAGCGTGTGGTGAAGCTTGCGTGCTTCTGTGTGTATTCCTCGATTCAGCTGTATGGGCTGGCAAACTGTGGCGGCATGGTTTTCTATAGGGACGATTTCTTCAACTTTAATTGACGTTTTGGTTCCAAATGTCAAAGAGATTAATATTGCCAAGTGTTGCAAAGAGGCGTTTATTGCGTCCGACTTGGGCTGCAAAATGGATAGCCTTTTCTTGCTAAGGCCAATGAAGTCTGCTGTAAGGGACGATCTTGATCTATAATTGAGACACCAGGGTATATTTTCTTTCTGGACACACTGTAATGGTCAGTGGATTAAGGTGGATGATGGAAGAAAGCTGCACACTTCCAGTATGAGCCACCGTAAATCAGAAAATATCCTCTCCTATTTTTTTGGCCAATTTGTAGATTTTA
Organism: Chaenogobius annularis; assembly: GCA_015082035.1. Lineage (NCBI taxonomy): Eukaryota > Metazoa > Chordata > Actinopteri > Gobiiformes > Gobiidae > Chaenogobius > Chaenogobius annularis. The sequence continues at coordinate 397,592 of BJKM01000254.1, forward strand.
GTGGCGTCATACTGCGCCACAGTGCTTTAGGTCTTCCCTCTCTCTTTTATTTCTGCTAAAAGCACTCCTCCGTGTCTTTAAATGAGCATAATTTGAAGCACACTTTTAGGCGTAATGGAAAGACAGCGTTGGACATGCTGTCACTGGCCTTTGAAATGTGGTAAATGCGCTCTTAAGGTCTGAGGACGGTTGCTAGGAGCCTCTTCATCCCATCTATCTCAAAGGTGAGGATGTTAACACTAAGACATGGGCTGAACTCAGCTCATAAAGCACAAATATCTGACAGATCGCACCAAAGGCCACAACATAAATGATTCCTGGCCTTAATAAACTGTGCACTTTCTGCCCAATCTGTTGAGAGTGCAGGTGGTTCTGTTAGTCGTCTGTGTGTGTATGTTCGCTTTCTCTTATACATTATGATTATGATATAGTGGAAGCAATTAATGAAACGGAAATGTGTATCTTTTAGTCTTAGGTTGTATAAAAGACGAGGCAGTTGGAAAATGGTGGTAGTGAAGAAGGGGAGATGGAGAGTTTGAAGTGGTTAAATGTCCAGCTGTTGCGGTGGATATGAGTAAAAAGGTTTGCAGAAAGAGCTGTTTGAGTCACTTGTGACTACACATGCTGCTTTGCACTACTGAAATATACTCAATTAGAAGCCTGGAATGTAATAAATACAGGATAACTCAGTTTACGGACCCTTTACTAGAAAAGAGTCAACTTTACTCATAGAAAAGGGAAAAAAAATGTGCACGTTATAATTTTTTTACACCTGATGCTCTTCTCGTGGCTGATTGTCCAGCTACTGTTGCTCCAGCAACAGTGTTTAATTAAGGGATTAAAAGATTGTTTCCATGACAAGGGGTCACATAAAGAATTATATTTATAATTGATGTAGAGACTCAGAACAGACTAATGACACTAATATGATCCATGTTCAGTACTTTCAAAAACACCAGTTAGATTTATGTGCCATTGGTTTTTGCAGATGGAAATGGAAAATACAGTTATTTGAGTGTTTCTCTCATTCCCTGGATGCCACACTTGAGGAGTAAGCCTTGTGTACTCTTAAGTATTCATATATGACAGCTGGCTGCAAGCAGATTAGTCCTCTTTCATGTGATTGTGCCAGAAGGGTTAAGACTTAGTGGCTTGCTCTTCTCATAACATTAAAAACCTCTGGCTGTGCACCTAATCAACATAGCTTCAACCATGTATGGGAGACGCTGCAGCAGAGTGAAGCCCCTATATGTCACCCTATGATAAGTATTGGGAATCACACTCTAAGTAGCTTGCCTCTTCCAAACAAGGCCTGAATGACACTGACAATATAATAACCCTGGGGAGCAAAGATACCGTGCCCACTGCATTTAACAGCAACCACCATTTCATCCTAAATTAGCATTTTTTTTTCATTCCTGGATCTGTTTCACTTGTATGAATCAAACACACATATTGATATGGAGATGTACTTGTGCTGCCTTTTTATGCAAAATGTTGAATTCACACTCAACAGGTGTGCTTAGTTTATATGTGCGTATAATTGCTATGTTTCCTGCCTTGCTGAACTTTAACTGGCCTTCAAAGACTTCCATTCAAAAGCTTGTCAGTCATCAAAGCGCTGTCTGCATTGGCGACTCATTTTCATTTCATCCAACTATAGCTAAAATAGAATTCAAGCTTTCTCCTCATAATCTCAACAGCCCTGGGCAAACAGCACAAGCTCGCGTCTCCTCTTTATAGTTATGTGAGATCACACTGGGGGAAAGGATACAATGGCGTTTTACTTTCCTGGAGTGACTTCAGCACGGATCCAATGTATTTGTTTCACCTTTTGAAGAACAGTATTGATTATAAGACGTCGCACTCCCAGACTCTTGTGATGCCTTCAATTTGTTCCTCAGTTCTGTGCGGAGTTTGAAGTCTTTTTGGTGACCTTTGAACCCCCAGCGGATGTACTGTTGGCACCATTGCTGCAGCACAGTGTTGCTTTATTCTGGCAGACAATTATCCTGGAGAAGCCTGAAGAGAAAGAATGCTTTTCACGTCAGTTTCCTCTCATTCGTAAACCAGGCCTGCTGTCCATCACCTTCTAAATGGATCATAGCTCTGTTTGGCTGCAAACAAACACCAAATTGCTCTCACGCAACACATCTCTGTCGGCTTTCCATTTAATGTCACCCTATAGTCACAGTGTTTAACATCTGTGTGATTAAAACTGCATTACCTGATTTTTAAAAGGCAATAGTAGGTATTTCAATCTATCTAACTTGTTTCTAGCGCTCACAAACACTCAGACACATGACTAGAAATCAGATGCATGCCTGAATTTCCAGGCACCAGTACAGCTTTAGAACTATTTTTGTTCATACAGGAAAGTAAAGCAGTGAAGTCAATCCTTGGGATTTTAGGTTGATAAAATACTTTATTCTTAAATGCTGGCAGCATGAAGCAGACTGATTTAGTCACAAACTGCTGCTTTTGCCATGTACCTTGACCCTAATAACCCTCACACCCAATAACCCCAACCCCCAACCCTATGGATGAAAACATTTAAATTCACCCAAAAGGAAAGAAAAACAATGCTTGATTCATAACTCATGACAGAAGCCCTTTGATATATATAAGGTCAACTGACAAGGTGAAAAAGAAATGGTTGTCGGGGAGTTCTGCTAAGACGACCTTAAAAGTAGCAAGAAGACACGCAAATCTATGCAAAGGTTTTACTTAAATTTAAAAGTTAAAGGATCAGTAACATGAAAATATAGACTGTGGACCAAGTAGAGGATGAAATGGTCCTGACCAGCCACCACAGCCTCAAATCCTCCATAGGAGTCTGCATGTTCTGCCTTGTTTACTATGTGTTCTCTTTGGGTCACCAAAATTCCCCATTCTTCAGAAATGCATGTCAAATATATGACTAGTTTCTAAGTACTATCAATCTCTACTATTATGGACAACTTTTCCCCTTTTCTTTCCCTCTTTTCTGCGATCTCTTAAAATCCTCTTATTGACAACCCGTACCTTGAAGACCTTGGGAGGTTTTTAATGTGGTTAGAAAAGGTCATGACATTCAAAAATGGCATTCTCTTTGGAGCGTGGATGGCTTGGATGTCTGGCTGTTGAATAAGGTTACTTCTATCAGCTCACTTCTCCGTCCGTTTGTTGTCCTTAAAGAGAGGTGACCAGCCTTCTTATGATTTCTATGACCCCTCTGCACTGGTTGGCGCATAGGTCTGTCCCGGATACATTTTCATAACACTTAATGTATTCACTTCTCAGCTGCCTCTAGTCATGTACTAGTGTGCAGCAATGGTTGGCTGCATTAGCACTGGAGACTGTCAGTTAATGATACCCTTCCCCCTTGCACGCACAGAAAACCTTCCTACTTTTTTTTTTTTTTTACATATCTATTTCTCCCATTCCGCCTTTCTCTCTTCTCCAGCCGAGGACCTATTGATATACATGTGCTTACGAATAGCCTCCGAGGACTCCCAAACAGAAAAGCATTAACCCTTCACTATTCCCCTGGCCTTGGTGGTGATGAGTTATTCAAGGCTTCTGACAAGGATCCCACCCCTCTTTACACATCTGCTAATGATGGAGAAAGGTCAATGAGTGTGCTGGGAGAAGGCCCCTGGCACAATAGTCCCGGGATTTAATACACCAAGGTTGTTGACGAGTCTGACGTGATTGTTGCTACGACCACCAAGGAGGTTGTGTTTGTTGAAAGATGCTGTAACAGGCTGTGGCGCAGGAAGGAAAACATGTGGTTGAGGTTGACAATATGGTAGTCACTAGTAACTTTAACTAGTAGTTAAATGGTAACTTTATGAGAAAAGGGAACACAATTGCATTGCACAGTTGACATAAAAAACATGCACACATTTTAGTGGCAATGGTAGACCAGTGAAGGAGTGGAGCAAGTCAAAAGCAAATGGTTATACTTTCATGTGCAAATAAGCTGTGTGTGTATTCAGTTCACTTGAGTCAAATGAGAACTTGTGGTGCACAACATTTAAATCTATGCCTGAGCTAATATTAATTCCTCCATATCTTAAGTACAGTGTGACAACTCTTTTGTCTTAACGTTGAGAGATTAAGCCCTGGCAGAAATCTCCCCAGGACCTTCTAGTTCTTTTTAAGTATCAATTTTAGTTGAGTGCTTCCTGCTGAAATACTGTAAAATGCTTGATACAATCAATGGTCTGAGCTGCTCTAAAGTAAGATTTCTGTCACCGCTGACACCACTAATTGGCGCCGAAGAATCCCAGGCCCTTCACTCTGAGCACATTGAGCGGATTATCCATTTTGCTTTACATTTGTTATTCCTAATGCAAGAGCAGATCTAAGTGCTGGTGGGTGGTGCCCAGGGGGGCCCTAGCAACAGATCTAAATCCCAGTGTAAAGCCAACTCGGCTGAGAAGGACGGCACTTGAGTACAACTAGACAGGGTTCAAACAATCATTTCCCGCATCCTTTATACATTTACCAGTTTATTGCTATTGAAAAGAATGCCATTTACCTTGGACCATGACATTTAAGTGATTGATGCCAGTTTTGCACAGTCGGGAAACCTCATTCTTTTTTCTGCAAATTGGAAAACGCCTTAATTTAATAAGAAAAGAAGAAATATTGACAATCTTACACAAAGGCATTTATCAACTATTGGAGACTTCCTTTAAAAGTCAAAACACAAATTGTCTTGCCCTGGTTAGATATGACGAATGACCGCTTATCCTCTTATAATGTATTGTGTACGTTCTCTTTTACAATTAGATTGTTATTTAAGATCTTAAGTATGAAAGCATAATTTTAAGGTTTGGTGTGCAAGGTAGATGACTTGTCAGAGGAATTACCTTAAAAGCTCACCTAATTGCTGCTCCATTTTACTGCCTGACAAGTTTTCTGACCTTATTGAAAAAAACTGTGTAGCTTGTTTATGACTGTGTTCTCTCCACTGTTCGGCTGCTGTTACTTTGTTGAGAATGACTCTATATATTTGCAATTGTTTTCTCCGATTTTTGTCTTCATTAGGCATGAATGAGTCCAGTTCTCCGGTCGGGAAATCAGAACAAGCGTTGAGCTGGGAATTAGGTGTCAATAACAATACAACAAAACAGTGAATATAGACGCACACAGACTTGAAAGTGTAGGAAATTAAATGTAGCACTTCAGACAAGCTAGTTTGACTCAGTGTGAATGATTATCTAATATAGTTGTTTACATTTGTTCATTTATTCCTTCACTTTCATTTTCAGTCAAAGGTAGTTTAGGGCTACTGCATGTTTTTTGGTACGGCAATTGATTACAAGCACATGATTGCGCTTTGGAAGGAAGCTTAAGTACCCAAACTGAACCTTATGGAACAGCGAGAACATACAGCCTCCATCCAGAGGTATTGCCAGGATTTAGGTCAGATGCCCTATCGAATAGAACAGGGGTGTTCAAACTTTTTTCACCGAGGGCCACATTTTGAAACCTATACGGAGCAGAGGGCCACAGACAACCCGACAATGATGTGAATCATTCAAAATGTTGCATTTGACATTGCTTCTTTGAGCCTCCACACCTTTAATAAGACTTGGAACATTAATATTAGGTTTGTATAACATCAAAATGCTTGAATGTTTCCAATTTTACAGTAAAAAGTACGACTTTTTGTTGTTTGGACCAACTTAGCAGGGAGCTGGGGGGCCAACAAAAATTGGTCTGAGGGCCACATTTGGTCCCCGGGCCGTAGTTTGGACATGCCTGAAATAGAACCTTCTAAAAACATTGGCTTCATTTATACTGTGGTACTCTCCCCTATTACTAACCTCTCTGATTTTCAGTATCTATACAAACAATTGTTTCTATTGTACAGTGAGACTTTTTACATGCATTATCACCCAAATAAAAGTTTAAATATGGTAACTGAAGATTTCTAGATATATAATATTTGCGAATAGAGTGTATTAATGATGAAATTCAGAAATAGCTTATTACTTCCAAAATTTGGATTTAATAATGCCATTGTCTTTGTTTTAAAAACGGTCTTTTCACATGTGCTTTCGAATCTGTATTGTCCTGTTAACGATTATGAGTATGATTCTTTTTTTATTGTCGACTAGTTGACAATTAGTTGATGAATCGTTTTAGCCCTAATTGGCATGAAAGTATACTATTTTATGAGGTCTTAGAACTGGGAATTACTCATTTATTGTTGAAAGGAAATGGTCTTTTTCACTCAACACAATCTGGTTTTACACTGACTGTGTAGGGAGCAGCTTTTTAATTAAACCCAACGTATGTTATCTCACGTCTCACATTGTCAGTTTACAGTGTGCTGTGGAAGTTGTTGTTAAATACTACTCAAACCCTAACAACAGTAATACTCTTGATGGATCCATATTCAATTGAGCTTATGCACATATACATAATACCATACAAATTAACCGAGATAAATGAGCTTGTTAATTGGATTCTCATAATTGTGAAGCGTTGTGTATGAAATCGCTGGTAAAACTTTGATTATTGTTTTACAGACTGATGCTATTATCATTTTACATATGCCTACACTCTGTCCTTTTACATTCTCCATAATTGCTTTTAATGGTATGAATGTTCTGTAATTGAAATGACAGTCACCCTGCTCACATATGGTGATAAATACTATTATGTTAAAGGCCTCATATTATACGCTCATCTTACAATGTTGCAGCCCTATCAGAAACCATCAGAGCATATTCATATCTCCCTCTCCAAAAAACGCCCGTTACTGCTCCATGCAGAAACGTGATCGATGAACCTCTCCAGATTTGTGCACAATTTAGTATTTTGGATGACCATAACAATTGTTTTCAGCTTCTTACAAGTTTTAAAACCACTAATGCGAATCTGCTCCTCTATACTTATTATTGAGCGTGTATTGCAGAAGATATATTGATATTTGCTCCTCCCCTTCCCTCGCCCGCTGAGTTGAACCAGGGGTCAATCCACTGGGCCAATTTGTCGGTAAGCGCACAGTCGTCCCCCACTGCGATTCCATTCAATAATGTTTGACCCGGTCTGACGCAAGGCTCCAGGTGTGTTGTGGTTTGTCTTGGGGAGAGGCAGACGTCACGCATCAAAAGAACACAAGCGTGTCACCGTCTTATGTTGTGCTATTTATGCTGCTGTGAAAGTCGCACGTCGGCAGTGTCGAGGATAAGACTTCAGAAAAAGAGAGACTTGAGTCGATTCGGTTTAGGAGGTGTATGTGAAACAGAAGATAATGCTCAAGAGCTGGACTGATTTTTGAAAATGTTTGAGTCTAAGGTGATACTATCTGGCTTTTATTGTGATAGTTTAAGTCCTGTGGGCTAGAGAAGTTAAACAATACATAGCAACACATACCAACTTACTCCTTCAATGCAATAAAGTTTTCAAAAGTAAAGAAAATATACCTTAAACATTTTTGTTCACGGTATTGTAGCTGCCACATGAAATATAGACATTTTTCAAGTGGAATTTTGTTTGCTTTCTTTCCATAAAAATCCAACTGTTAAATTGTTTTGAAATTATTACAAGCCACTTGCTGTCAATTATAATATGCTAAATCAATACTGGATTTGCAAAGTTACTTACGCCACCCTATTTTTTGACTTAAGCAAATTGTGTTTTTGTTGTTTATGCATCATGATCCCAGGTTGAGACATTTCTATTTCAAGTTACCATACTTCAGTTTGCCAGCTTCGTAAAAGCTACTTCACAAGGCCAAAAAAATACAACAAAACAAAACAAATTAAAACAATACATCACATATTAAGCTTACAGAAACAATGAAAAACATAAAGGTAAATCTCAACTGTAAATTCAGAAGAGTTAGAGAAGAGCCTTATCATTTTTATGTCAGAAACCCACCGAGCTTAAGCAGCATGTGTCATTCCCTCTTATGCACTAAACCGAAAAATGTCAGAAGAAACACATCAGTCTGGCATATGTCAAAGTCACTCTTCATCTCTGTTTATTATTTGCCTAGTTTAAATTTCTCTGGCTTCACAGACTGAGTTTTTAGTTTTTACTCTCTTTTCGCGCATCGCCACGTTGGCAGATGGAGAATATTAACAATTAATTAGTTTTGTTTTGCTCTAAGTATAAGCGATATAAATTATCTATCAACAGAAGCTACATGGGTTAAATGGGCGTGTTTGTGCATTTGTGTGTTTGTTTATCCATTCCTTAAAAAAACCTATTCTTTTTCTGGCTTTTTGAAAACAATTTGGGCATCCCTGTTGTCTGATATTATCATATATGAGTCTGGTGATGATGTATGGACGATGTATGGAATTTGAAGTTTAAAAAAACAATATTATAAGCTCAAAGGGAAGCACATAACATCTACACTTTTTCTTGCACAGAAGAAAGATTTTTACTCATGTCAATCCTGCAGATGATTGTGTGAGGCATATACTGTTGAATCAATGTGTTCACTTCAGAACTTGCTTTTATATGAACCTCCCGCAGGCTCTGAGCAACAAGGTAGGGACTGCAGACCAGAGTGCACCCATCGCCCCCAGGTTCTGTCTTGGCTTAATAAAGGAATATTTCGTGTGTGGCACTCCCACCGCCTTTGGGCATACAGTAAGTAGCGAAGCAGCGTCTAGCTAGGTATAATTAACATAAACATATGGCACGCACCTCCTTTCCATTGAAAACGAATAAGAGTCTTGAACAGAGCAGGATAATCCACTGCACATGCTAATGTTTGACCATTGATTTTGGTCTTTTTTTGGTCCAACAATTTTTGTAAACTACCAAATTGATCTGTGAGGAATCTATTAACAGCCGAGGGTAGGCAAAACGTAAAAAAAAATATGGATTCAGCCGCATACTTGCATGACTGTTTGAGCAGATTGTGAATGGGTTTTGTGCCGTGTTAGAAAATTCTGGTCAGGTTCACCAAGCCCCAGGTGAAGTGTGATAACCAGGCAGTATGCAGCGATAAACTTATCTTATATCAATCAAGTCGAAAATGCACTTAACCCTCTACAGTCCTCCCTGGCAAGTTATCAGTGCTGTAATGGAAATTGATAAAAGAGAGCTGTCTTATCATAATCAAACATACATAACGGAGAGAAAATCTATTTTTAGGGGGCTACAGCCTGAGGATTTGGGCAGAAAAATAAGGTGAAGGAAGTCATCATGTGATTGAAGATCAGATGTTATCAGAGTGTATTGATGGAGCGCCTAGCTACCACTGCACCTCTGTCACTGGGCCTTTCTCCTCATGAAGTGGCAGAATCTGTCATACACAAGAGTATTCATGTTACATTCACATAGGCCAGAGTGATATGACAAAAATTATTAATCTAAAGCGATCATATTGATCAGTTGTGATTTTCAATTAGATTGTATTTTGTCTTATTAAGAACCTGGGGTGAGTGAAGTCTGGGAGTCTCTGCTTGGACTGGCCCCGGATAAACGGAAGAAGATGGATGGAAAAATACATTAAAATGTTTGTTTCCTGAACATTCAAACATTCTTTCGTCTGAACTCTTCTCCATATCAAATTCTTTCTGATTTGGATTGGCTGTGAACCTCTTAATTAAAAAAGACCTGAGCATATTATCGACAATTAGAATTGACTGAATCGTGCTTTGACAAATAATCTCCAATGAGTATCGCTACTCGGACCACCGGACCACACCTCCCTGAATTTGTGGAGAGGCAAATCATGCCAGAAATCCTCTAGTGTGCGGAAGGCTTCTAGATGACAGAAAAGAGACTGTACAATAGTGCATTTTATTACTGGAATAAAGCAAGTACATGCATAAATGGTACAAAAATGCAGAAAGTTGTTTCCTGTTTAGATAACATGTTTGAGGATGTGTATTGACGGGGCAGCTAGGCAGATTCAAGTCTACTGGTTTCATCACAGAGCCTTCCTCATAGAAGCGAGCAGATTGTGTCTCTCGTCGAAAGCAGTGTGGTAGCTAAATAGCAGCTGACTAAGCAAAATCCTTGGGCCTCGCTGCAGCTCTCGTATGGAAATAAAGCCCAGATAAGCATTAAAAGTGAGAGAGACTGAGGGCATGGGGAATTATTGGAAAGTCAGTGCGAGACCCAAATATGAGCGTGAGATTATTACAGAGAGCAGGGGGGGGTGGTTGCGTGAAGCTACATGCTGACGGCATTTGTTTGTGTCCCCGTGCATTTTATTAAGCCTTGAACATTAAGTAGATTTAGCTCAAGCAGTCAAAGTTACAGAATAATTATGCCTTTGGAAATACAGTGATTAAAATTTCTTGCGTTTGGCGCTCAAACCACAGCGTCCTGCGTTTGCTCTTTGTTGTGTTTACTCCCCAAATGTGCTGATGCGGAGTTACATTAGAGATTAAAAATACAAAAGGGAAAACTCATAAAACAGTTTAAAATGTAGATTTATTAGGCGACTGTGCATATAGAGTAGTCCATTTGCAAGCGCAGTGATTTCTTATACTTCAACCTTGTCCTTGAATTGATAGGTGCTCATGTACTCTAGGTCACCGCTGATTTTAGATTCTTTCAAAAGTCAGACTCTCTTTGCTACCGATGGTGAAATATCTTTTTAAAGTGGTTGAAGCAAAAAAAAATTGATAAAAAAAAGACAGACTGTAGAAGCGAGAGGGCTCAATCAATAATGAAAAGGAACAGTATCTGTGCGGACCCTGGAAATCTTTGTTCTGCTGGGATTTCTTTCACCAGCAGACCTTGCAGTGCCCGGCCTCTCTCACGTGTCTAGATACCCCACAGTGGCGTTGATTAAATCCAAACGAAGGCCGATGCATGCTTGCAATTGAGAGGGCCCACAGTTCACTCAGCAGGGCTATCTGGGGACCGTCTTTCCTCGCTCATTCACTCTCCAAGTGCAGATATGGATGCTTAAGAGGAGCTATTAGGGGCCTGGACTCCAACCCCCAAAATGCATCCTGCCACGTGTTGATAACCAGTAGGTAGCAAGATGTGAAGAGAAGAAAAAGAGTGGTGTGAGTGAATATATGGTAGCACAGGGAAGCAGAGGGTAAATGATCTCTGAAGGCAATCTTATTAATAGAGTCTTTTCATTGTGGACGGTAATGTAGGTGATTGGTGTGGGATAACGAGCTCTCAGGCGCACTATCAGATCTCCGTATGATGGTGGATGATGCCCAGTAATTTTCATTTTTAAAAATTCTCTTTTTTTGATTGTGATGAACATTTTGCTTGTACAAGAACAGGAAGGAATAAAGGGGAAATGGATGAATGGGCTGATGGGTCGTTGAGTCAATTGTGCGCCAACTCAATATGGCTCACTGCTACAGGCTAGAGGCGAAGATGGATTGGCTGGGAAGGAAGTGAGTCTATTTCTATGTCAGTGGACTGTGCCGTGAAGCATGGGGTAATGCTTTGATCACCTCCTAGAAAGTGATGTGTTCCAGTCAATGCCACAATAACCAAGAAAACATTCAGCCAACTGCCTCATGCTCGCAACAAAAACAATACATCAATATATGTCATGTTGCCAATTCATCTTTGTCATTTCTGTAAATAATATGATGAGAAAATATATCATTTAAAATACTAACATATAGCTACTAATGCTGAAAACAAAACTACAAAGGAATTGTGAGCGTTGAAGAAAAGTATGCTTCCGTCAATGCTTACATTGTACGAATTTTTTTACAGAATTTATTTGCTAAAAGAAGGGTCTCTTGTAGTATATAGACACTAAGCCTGGGTTTTTCTACGTAATATTTTGTGTAATGTATGTATGAACTGGGTCTGGGCGATGGGACAAAAACATTTATTTTTCCTCCTATTGATTGACACAAAAAGAAAGTGGGTTTTGTCAAAAACAAATACAAATTGCTTAATCCTCATTTCACAACTCACCATCTAAAAGAAAAATAGTCAGATTTCTTTCTCCAAAGTCTCAACTCTGCTCCTCTAGATTAAAAAAATAGAAATCACTGAATCTTGATCTAGATTAGAATTGAATCTTGCTCCACCCTCATTTGAAAATACCTCACGTTGCCATGAACTTCGGGGGGTGTTGTCAACGTTTTAAGTTGCATAGTTCATTGAGGGTGAATATACTATAAAATTGAGAAGATTCATGGATCACTTGCTGATGTTCCTAAGAGTGACAAGGAATTGTGGTGAGGAAGATTTTTGGGGATTTTTTTAATGCAAAAGTCTAAGGACTTAAATATTAAGATCCCTAGCTAAGTCAAGTATGGTTACAAAATACTACACACAACCTTCAATCCAGTTGGGATATTGAAATATAATCTTTGGTATTATTAGATTTGTGGTTAGTTAAACACATTTCTTTTTCAAACGGCATGTTGAATATCTCTGTACAGTGTCTTGCAAAAACGACTCTTTCATTGATGGCTGTAGTGTTTTAAAAAAGACGCCCTTGCAGCTTGCCATGAACCCACCATGTAGTGGGATTTGGCCCGATTTACAGCGCACTGTGTTGGGGATCAGTTGTGGCTCGGCAGTGTCTCATGTGGGCTCTCTCTGGGGGAGGACCACAGGCCACTGATTGATGGTCAAGGACACTGTGAACCCCCCACTCCCTCACGCGCACACAGGAGCCCATCGCTGAAACCCCGCTCTCCTGGGGATTGGGCTGCTGCGGGCTGGATACTGCCGTCTGTGCCGGATCACTCAGAGGACAGCACCACCAGCAACAACTCCACTAAATGAATCATTGGCTAAACGGCAAAGTCCCATTCCAACATGAAGATTGATACTTTGGGATTTTGGGGCTTGGTGTTTAGAGCCTCTACGAAGGTGAAGCTAGGCAAGTGTAATGGGAAGAACATAGAAATGTTGTCTTTGAATTATTTACACACATTCTAGTATTATCACCCCTATCCAAAGATGTGTTTTTTTTTAACACATATAGCGGATAAATGACTGCTAAATCTACTCTGTGTAGCTCACCTAAAACTCATAGCTGTGTTTGTATTTATACTCATTTTTTTGTTCAGTAAATTGTAGGTGAACACTATTTTGGCGCTCAGTAGTGCTGAACCGATTAATTGAGTAAATTGAGTAATTTGATTACAAAAAAGTTTTGATTATTATTTGATTACCTCTATGATTCATTTAATTTACATATTTCATTAAAACCGCATGAATCTGTGGCGCGCGGAGCGCATGAAACGACTTGTGGCGTTGTTGTTTCACCTACGGCCACTAAAGCACAACAGAGAGAGCTGTGTATTTTAAACTTACAAGTATGATTGGGAAGCAGAGTTTTGTTGTGTGAAAGAGCTCAGAAAAAACATATCACATATCATAAGGTATCACTGGTCTCACGCAACATAAAGTTTTACAAACAGGTGTCTTATTTTAAGTTATGTTAGATAAAAACACAAATTAATTCATAGCTACTGTTACTGTTTACAGTTTGGTGACAAGTTTTAAACCAATTACTCGATTAATCGAAGACAATAATTGATAGATTACTTGAATAACTAAAATAATTTATTGCTGCACCCCTACTTCTGTACATTAGTGATCTGCATGAAAGCTGATTGCATTTTGCAGATTTGCTGCCTCCAGTGAATAGGATTAATGCACATTTGGATGCTTGAATATAGGCTCGCAACACAATATCCGCAATGGTGTTTTAAGTCATTTGAGCTTATGGAAATGGACAAAGACCAAAGATGACTATTTCATATTCAATAGTATCAAAATAAACTAGATGCTGTGCAATGGCAAGAAGCTATTGCGAGTGAATGCGTAATGCATGGCCATATTCTGTAGTTGCCATGACGACAATGTCACACAACACAAACATTCCGTGACATCACCAACATTCCGCCACTCTAGATAGGAAAAAATCTCAACAGCCATTAAATATAACAAAGACTAAAGTCTAAAGACTAAAGTCTAAAGAATAAAGTCTAAAGAATAAAGTCTAAAGAATGGCGGTAATGTAACGGTATCTATAGTGTTACATTACGCTTTCTCTCTCTTTCTCTCCTCTCTCTCCTTCTCTTTCTTTCTCTCTCTCTCTTTCTCTCCCTCTTTCTTTTTTTTTTGTGGTTTGGAGTGGGGCACATACTTTGAAGACGTACAACTACAGAAGACGTACATCTACAGTGGGTGGCGATAAGTGCACCTTTTCAGTTGGCTGCCAACCGCAATTAAAAGCAACACAACAACAACCATAGTGTTACAACTTTAGTTGTTGTTGCTACTAATGGCGGCCGGCAGCCAACTGCAAAGGCGCTCTCACCGCCATCTACTGGATTGAGTGTGGAGATCAACGGAGACCATAATACAACAGTGTAATTAAGGCCATTTCGATTAAACATAGCTACAGCTCCACCTCTACCTTGCTCCCTGTCGTTCCTTACACCAGCACATCCTTGTATTATAAAATCCCACCTAGGTTGTAACCAAGTCTCCTGTATGCACCTTTCTCTCTCTTTCTCCCTTTCTTTCTCTTTCTCTTTTTTTCCGCTCTCTTCTTTTTTTTTTTATAACGATATAGTGTAAAACACATACTTTGAAGATGTACAACTACAGTAGGTGGCAGTAAATGCCACAAACCGCCATTAAAATTGTATTTTATTTTTAATACGGTACAGCGTAAAAAAAAATTTCAAAGTAGAAAAAATCGGACAAGAGATGCAACCTGTGATACCCGCTGAATAAAGGTTGCTGCAATGAACTACAAGAACTAATAGTGACTGTGTTATGTATTACATTGTGTAATGTATTACACAGTCAATGAACTAATAGTTACTGTGTAATGCATTACACAGTCACTCAATAATTGGATAGGTTCTATATGAGTATTGGAAGTAATTTTAACATGGCTATGATGTTTTAGTGTTTATAGTGGTAAAACTCACTGAATGCATTCAACATTACAAAATACTTACAGTGAACATTTTGTTATGTTACAGCCTTATTCCAAAATGTATTAAATTCATTATCCGCCTCAAAATTCTACAAATTATACCCCATAATGACAACATGAAAGAAGGTTTGAATTATTTGCAAATATATTAAAAATGAAAAGTACTCACAGCTTTATAGTAACAAGAGTTGCAGTAATTGCATTTTAAAAATACACACAATACAGAAACATGCTTATTTCCGCATTGATGGAATTGTAAAAGCCAGACTCAGCTTTCAGAAGGTCGAGCGACTGTGGTCATCATGTTACATCTGGACTTGGTTTTCACCCTCATTCAAGCAATTCAAGGGGGAAATTCTTCAAATCTCGTACCAACACTGCAAAAAGGGGCATTGCATGAGCTGACTTTGAAATTTGGCAATAGTAAGGTGGAGAGAGATAAAGAGGAGAGACCAAGGTTTGCGGGGCACACACCTTCACCTCAGCCAATGTCCGTCACCTGCTCCCATCATCATCCTCTCCAGCAACTCTTGTGGGATGTCAGCCCCTTGGGCCCCCTCTTCCCTCTCCATCACTAGCTCGTCGTACATATCAAAGGCATCCTCTAGCTGATCGACGTAGTAGCTCTCTATCTCAATCACACTCACTTCTAAGGCCTGTTTTTCTTGCTGTAACTGTTGTATGAGATGGTTTCTGAGGCTGACCTTCTGTTCAATTGTTACGATGTCACTTTTTAACCGAGCAGCGTAGTGTTCATGTTCCTCCACAATATCCTTCAGCTTACACTGATCCTCAGTGCTCGCCTCTTTTTCTTGATTTAACTGCTGTACAAGATTGTCTCTGGCATTGAGTTCCTCTTGAAGTTCTTGCATTTTCTTTTGAGATAGAGCAGCGTAGGCGTCATGTGCGTCCTTAATAGACTTAATCTCATCCTGATACTGAGCCACATGCACCGTTATCTCTTCTTTTACTTTGAGAAGACAATGTTCTAGGTTTTCACTTATGATTTGAACCTCTGCCAACTTCTCTTCTGACTTAGCAAGGGAGGTCTCTTGTTCCTCTACCCTCTGCTTTTCCTCACTTTTGACCAAAGCAAGCTGTTCCAGCTGTCTTTGTTGGGCCAGAATGTTCTGGTGCTGTTCAGTCAAATTTTTCTCAAGGTTTTCCACCTTTTGCTCCAGATAGCTGTTCCTATGGAGCTGTTGTTGAAGTTCAGCTTTAGTCCTCATAAGCTCCTGTGTGAGCTCGAGGACTAACTGGCTCTCGGCTGTGGCTGGATCCTGGGTGCCTCCTGCAGGCTCATCCCGGAGGATCCGCCTTCTCTTCCTACAAACGCATTCTACTGGTGTTTCTGTGCCTCTCGTACTCTGGGCACTCAGATCTGCGTCTGAGGCGTCGGTGACGTCCTCCTCCTCACTCCATGTGCGTCCGTGCTTCATGTTGAGTTGAGTAGTTGTGTTTGACAGATCGAAGTCTTGAACTGGTTTGAAACAAATTGAAACATTACTAACATTCATAAGTCATAAAAACTCTGTAATAAAGACAGAATCGCTGTGGAAACCGTTGGCATTCTAGAATATGATGATTTCATATCTCCAATCTCTGGAATAATCTTGTTTTATTAAATGGCTGAATTTATTAAATATTTAAATGTGTTAATTACATTAAAGCAACACCATGTACGATTCCTGGTGGCAGGCTTACCACCTTCTCCACAGAGAAACTTTTTTCTTTTTACACCATTTTGTGTAACGCAAAAAGTGATAACACATCCATGGTGACATGCAGGTGGCCTGACCTCCACGAGGCCAAGTTAAAGGGCATGTTTGTGGAGAGGCAATCTGCCGACACAAAAGATGCTTGTTTTTAAGTTGTTTTAATAACATGCAATCAAAGCACCCATAATAAAACAATACTTTTATTGAGCGCCACAAGCAAGCAGGAGGCCTATTAGTAGCTCCGTAAGGCTGTGCGAAGCATAGCTGTGAAAGTGCGCACAAAATCGCTCACCCACTTCCAAGCACCCACTAACGCACTCGTCCACTCATGCAAGTCCCGTGCAAATTTTTTTTGCACGTTTATGATTATGTTCTGGCTTGGAGTTCCAGACCCAACAAAAATATACACATAAAATTCACTAGAATTAGATTGGAAAGTGCCCCAAAAAATGAAAGTCCTTTAGTGCTGAGGGTACCTGGAATCAAACCAGGGATTTCCTGATTACTTGTCAAATGCTCTGCCACTGAGCTATACCCAAAACACTAACTCCGTTAAAAACTATATGACCAGAAACGTAATTTTGTTTGGAAATATACCCTAGAATGAAACTAGTGAGTGTCCAAAGAAAAGAGTTTCTTACTCTGATTGGTCAGTGGCCCTTGATTTGTGAGACAGACGCTGCTTCTCACAAAAGCAGAAAAGACTAGTGAAGCAGAAATGTCGCGACAGGTGAACCCACTGGACTGCAGTCAACTTAAGTCCTCTCATTCATGAGTTGAGTTTAGTTGACTTCAGTCCAGTGGGTGAAGGAGGGTGTCGAAAATTATGTTTTAGAATCTTGGCTTTTATGACACTAAATCCTGACATCACAGTTAGTGTTGTTGTTGTTGTTGTTGTGTTATCTTTCTCTCTCTCTCTCTCTTTCTATCTTTCTTTGTCTTTTGTTCTCTTTTTTTCTCTCTCTTTCTCTATCGTTCTCTCTATCTTTCTCTCTTTCTCTGTCTTTTTTTTTTACAGTATAGCGTAAAACACATACTTAGAAGACGTACAACTACAGTCGGTGGCGGTAAGTGCACTTTTTCAGTTGGCTGCCAACCGCCATTGAAAGTAACACAATTACAACAACAGCAACTTTTAATACTACTGTAGTTGTACGTCTTCAAAGTATGTGTTTTACACTATACTTTTAAAAAGTAAAAAAAAAAAAAAGGAGAGCGAGAAAGAGAGAGAAGGAGAGAGACTTTTAATGGCGGTTGGCAGCCAACTAGTGATGGTAGATGACGCGTAAAAGTGTGTGTTACACATAGCCGATACTGTACAACTACAGTATGTGGCGGTAAATGCACCTTTTCAGTTGGCTGCCAATCGTCATTAAAAGTAACACAACAACAACAACTGTGTTGGTGCACTCTATTGTGCCATCTGGTCTAAAAAAGGTAGGCCTACTGCTTCTTAAGCAGACATGTTAGCACAACAATGGGATTGTTTATTCAATAATGCCAACACTGAATCAGAATGTGTTCTGATGATCAACAAATATTTGAGATGATTTAATGAGAAGGTGATTCAATCTCAAAAGCAAACTACAGCCTATTGTACAATAAAGTAGGCTGTAATATACTTGAAATTAATGTAAAAATGACAGTAAAATATAGGGCTTGCAGAGGTTATTCTTGTGAAAGATCACAATTATCTCAAATTTGTATCACCACTGAACCATCAAACAAACTTGAGCCTTGTGCTGCAGCTTCAGCGGCGCTTCTGAAACGAGCGACACCAAATGACACAGTAGATATGTTGGTCATGTGACTTTTCTTTAAGTGACACAGCTCAACACCGGCGTCACTTTCAGAGCTCGATACATGTGACTGCGCCTCGACTCGTTTGGCCCATCGCTGCAGCCAACCGAAAATGTGCATTTACCACCACCTACTGTAGTAGTACGTCTAACTTCTTTGGTATTTTCGCCACCGACTTTAGTTGCATGCTATACCGTAAAAAAAAAAAAGCGAAAGAGAAAGGTTAGGGTTGTTATGCAAGAATACTTGAGATTGAAAATAGTAATCAGTGTACCGCCTGTATGCCCTACAAACAATATAGTTAGGGCTGAAACGATTAATCGAGTAATTCGATTGCAAAATCATATACTCCATATTTGTTATTTGTTTATTACTATGACCTATAATGTTTATTTAAAAAAAATATATATATGTATATATATATGTGTATTTATAAATGGTTTACAGAATGTAAAAAAATATTAACCGATTACTTGATTAATCGAAGAAAATAATCAATACTGATTAATTTAATGATAATGATTCACTTAGAAAGATAGTTTCTTGGTTTAGCCGGCTTTGGGATTATTGTCAGTGGCATATAAATATATTAATATGGGGGAAAAAAAAATATCACACATGACTGAAAAACACAGATTTCTCTGGAATCATTGAGCGAAGCACAAAACGATTGTAATTGGACATGAGAGAAGTTTGATTTTCTTCTAAATGGAGCTTGACTGTTTGACATGAGTCTCAGAAATAAACCAATCTGATTGCATGGTCCTTTTTGAGTTTGACTCGAGCTGACGGAAGGTGTTGTGACCAGACTCACTCTTCGTTTAGTATTGGGGAAGTGTCTATTCTGGATCCCAGGCAAAGGCATACCTCCCTCGATTAAACAGAAAAAGCATGCAGTCTGTTTTGATTGATAGCCATTGAAATATATAGTATTACTGAAATCAATTTGCATCCTGAGTACAACACAAAGAACTGTCAAATACAAAAAATTGCTCAGTTACATAATGAATGATAATGTTAACATGCTTCAGAGATGCTCGTCGAACACAAACAGACACTGAGTGTCACTCTTGCATCTCTCCGAATGATTCATTATCTCTGTCAACAGCGGCCATAGTTCAGGGCCTTAGCATTTGTTGTGCATATGATATGTGAGATACTCTACTGTCGTCGATGGAGGTTTTTGAGCGAGTTAGACCTCAATATGTGAGCCAGCTGGACACTATTTAAAGTGGATGGCACAAATCCAGAATCGCACAGGACAAACTGTTATTTTTGCATGACTTTGGTTTAGTCCACATGCATTTGAATTGTGTTGCAAAGAGTATTCCATTTGCACTTATCTCTTCAGCGCCTTTCCCTTTAGAGCCTCACTTGTCCTAGTAGCGGCTTGACAATGTTTCTCTATGATATATTGTCTGGAATTCCTCATTGTAGTCGTGCGCTGATGTACATGGCAATTAAATTCAACCTCCAAAGACAAAGTATAGCTCGAGCTTCTGTTACTTTCACCATTTTTGCTCTGCTTTCAATCACTGTCTCCTTCTTGCCGCCTGTTCTCCATTACTTTGATTCCCCATATCTGCCTTTCTTCCCTCTCCCTTTCGTACCCCTTTCCATTCCCTTCATGTTAATAAGCAGCGTAATGGTGTAGCGTGCAATTCCTGGCTGGGGAGTTAATTAAAATGGCAAGTCACATCCCACACAGTCAAAACAACAGAGGCCCACTAAAACAGAGATGTGTTAAAGGAAGGAAAGTAGTGAGTTGGTTATTGTGAATGAGGTTCTGGAGATTTTGTGGAGTTGAATCAATCTTCCTGCAAATTAAACAAGGGATTTTGATCATTCATGGGTACATAAGAAAATAAGGTATGTCATTAAAGTCTTTTGTAATATTGGCCTTCATGTTACTAGTGTAATTAGGTAATGTTAGTTTGTAGCAGCGGGGGGGGGGGGGCATTTTGGCCTTTTCTACTACCTGCTATTGATCTAGTTTTAACGCTTTCTAGTACCATGTCTCTTTCTTATCTGAAAATAAGTGTAATAATCTGGTACCAAACTCACCCATGGCATCAACTCAACTGCAATTCTTCCCAGAATTGCTCTCCACAGTTTGCCAAAAAGTCTTAATGGAAAGTAGGGAATGGTTGACATCTGCCTATTCCCCACTAACTAGAAATCCAACCCTGAATGATGCTACAGGGGTTAGCCGCGCCATGCATCGAATGCACGCTCCGGCAACAGTGGACCAGCTGTGCACAGGACAGGAGCTGTTGCTATGGTTACTTCTTTTCTCAGTTCGCTTGCATAGCCCGCAAAAACTGTCATTATCCTGTATACTGGATAGGACTGAGAGAGACAATAACGTAGAATGGAGAGATGGAAGCCAAAGGGGAGGGGTTGTGTGTGGGGGTGTCGTTCGTCACAAAGCCAACCACTCTCCCATCTCCGCCATCATCAAAATTTACCCTGTTTTTGTGCCAATCTGAACTGTATGCTCACCCTGCTTCTCACATCTGTCAATATAGTTTTTGCTGTAATAGGTAAACAACACAAATAGCAGCAAAATGCTAGGTAAAAGCCGTGCTGTCACTTTATAATTGGTTGAACGACTTTATTATATTTATACCATTGTGTCTTGTAAGGAAAATGATCACCAACTAGCTGTTGGACAACTGGAAAAATATCTCATTATTGCATTTAAAATTACAATTTATACATGCCACAGTGTCAGCAGCTCAAAGTTTTCTAGAATATATGCAAACAATTTGTCATAAGGCAAAACATTATTACCAATTGCAGTGCTGTGTTTGTCCAAAATCACAGGAATAGGAAACAAACTGCTCCATGTTGTGAAATAACTTTTAAAACTAAAGTATAGCATTGCAATTTCAATATCATTTCAAAATCACAATTTCACTAGCAGTTCTCCCTGTATTCTCAAGTTAGCTATGGTAAGCCACAAGGGTTAGTACTCAGACCCATTCTGTTTATTCTCTACATCAGGGGTGTCAAATGCATTTTGGGCCGCTGGCCAAATTTTGATACTCAAGCTGGTTCGCGGGCCAAACATAATGTAAAAAATAAAACAATAAAAGATAAATGGCTTGAGTCCTTTAGCTTTAGCAGCATGGCACAGGAATATGGTGTTGTGATATGATTTCTGATGTTAATATCACAGACCTGTTGCTGTTGCTGCTCAAATTCAATATGAGCTTATTATTTTTTATAGTTTAAGCTTAGAGAGAAATAACTATTCATTCTCTCACAGTCAGAGCAGCTTCACTCTGCCATGTTAATACTTTATTACACTCTGAGCTTTGTTTTTTTTCCTGTGGCTCCGGATCTGTCCAGGTTTTGCACAAGTTTGGATGGTTTCCTCACAAAACTATCATCACAGAAGTTTGTTTTCTTGTTATTAACCTCACATCAGCACTGCTCTAGCGCCACAAAACCGTGTCCTTTCTTTCTTCAACGTGTTTCCCAAAGCCACACGTCTCTTTGCTCGAGTCAAATCTGTAAAGCACTCAGCCCCCCGGCACTGGACATGACACTCCAGTTGCACAGAAGCGCTGGGCAGCCCGGGGGAGGGGCGGCTGCTGTAAAGGACTGTAGGACTCATAGTTCTAGTGATAAAAAATGGTATATATTGGAAATTAATACATAAAAATTAGAAATGTTTTGCGGCCCCCGGGCTGCATCTTTGACATCCCTGCTCTACTTGTTGAATGTGATGTGTGGTTGTGTGAGAGTGGAATGGGCTTTGTTTGCACTGTATTATTTACTGCTGTAAATCAGGGACTACAGATGGAAATTTGCTACTGAGCTTCAATCTGTTGCGGAACATCTTTGTTTTTTACAAGCTTAATGTCTCTCTACATTGTCCCTTCAAATAAAGACTAATCTAAACTAAAACTAAACATGACGTTAGGAAACAAAGCATTAACTTTCAGTGCTATACATAAAGATGACATGGAGCTGTATTTACCAATGAAATCTGATTGAAAGCCTCTGATCATTTAGATAGGCTTAGTGGCATGTGTGGAAGATAAAAATTCAGAGGACAATTAACAAACTCAGAGATTATTGTGCCTATTTGACCAAATTGTCACTGGATCACTAGCCTTTAGTTCTACATGAGGAACTTTAGAGTCGTATAACCTATCAAGACCTTTCACTCATAACCCATATCAATTGAATTGGCATATGAGCACACATCATCTGTGCTCACTCCACCTGTCAGTGCTTGCCGGATCATTGTACACTATATTGAATTGCTATCAGTACTTTGACACTATGGAATAGCTGTAATCTTCCCAGCCCATAGAAGCGACCTTTTCCTGCGAATGCGATGTTGTCAGTTGCGCTTCCTGTTTGTGTGAGACGGGGTCCGCATCAGAGGAGCTACAATGTGAACTAATTACATGGCCGTGTAAATAGCAGGCGCCCTGCTGATATGGCCTGTGCACTGCATGATTTCCCCTGGTGCACCCGAGCCTGTTTACTCTGCCTTGCCTTGCTCTGAGTGTGTTTGACCTGTACATGAAGCTGTATATACTTCCGTGTGCAGTAACCTGTGAGGGGTGTTTTATTGAGCCACAAGCCTAAAAAGCGGTCCGTCTCGCATTTGAAAGAGGCTGTACCAGTTCTTCCAAATGAAAGCCAATGCGTCCGCCTGACGCAGCTCTCCGGAGGGGCCCACCTCATATTACTGTGGCTGTCGGCTGGACATGGCAACACAAACAGCACTAAACTAAACTGCCTGCCTCAGAAAAAAGCACAGCATTGTCGAGATAGCGCCCTTAGACATCCCTCTGTTGTGTAGATGGCTTTTGGCTCCTGCTTGAGGGGGACAAAAGGGAAATAAGTCCTAACTGTATAAAAAAAAATGTCATTATGAAGTTTTTGTTGCAAAATTGCGGTGTATTTGAGTGGTGACATGTTGCAAGCACAATAGAGTACTATTTTTTTTTATCTTGACCTTATGAAATTGTCCATGTCTAATATTGGTAGGTAAGGTAATATTGTCCGCAGGTTGGGTCAGAGCAATTTTCCATGTCAAATGTATTCATTTAAAAATAATCCTGATGAAAGTCCTGAATTTTAGTGACAAATCCTCAAAGCCATCCGCGCTCTGTGGAGCTTCTATGCGCTGGTGTGGCTGCTGAGACCGGACAGGGTGTGGTTAAATGTAAAGCTATGGGAACTTTGATATTTCACCATAGATTATGCATTTCACTCATCTTGTCTGTGTTAAACTTGGATTATACTTCCCGCATGTAAATTCCGCGTAGAAATGGGACGTACACTGGGCAGCGGAGAAAACGTCGGCAGTATTCATAGTCTGCGCGGTGAAATGCTGCTCATTTCCGCGTGAGGGGGCGCCTCAGCAAAAATGACAAAATTTCGCCGCGTCAAGCATAAACCTACCTTTAATGTGACTTTAATTGGTGTTTAATGAGGATGTAGTGAATCAGTTTTGATCAGTAAAGATATCTCTGAGTCATTTTATCATTATGAAGGCTATGTGACTAGGGCTGCAACTAACAATTATTTTGGTAATCGATTAAACTGGCAATAATTCTTTTGATTAATCGATTGAGTTGTTTAGATCACAATGTGTTCAAAATTGGAACAAGATGAAGCTAAAGAGATGCCACTTGAGAACTTTATTGAGTATATTTATAACGAAATAGTTTTTCATTCAAATACTCATTGACCATTATTTCAATCATCAATAAGTTGTGATTCATTGATTAACTTAAGTAACAATTATGTTCAAGTTTGGCATTAAAAAATATTCCTCGTTTTGATTCCAACAAAAAATAGTAATTGTAAAATTTGCTTCATATTTGGTGCACTTTGCAGTGTTTATTTTGGACCTTGGAACGTTTCAGTTTCAGCTGGTTCTGCCGCTCCAGACGCCTCAAAAACATCCCTCAGAAATTCTGCAGAGTTTCAAATTGTTTTCTCAATAGAGTTGTGGATTTGCCGAAAGCCACAACTGTCTCTGTACGAGAGAAATATAAATATAGTCTTGCAGATGGTTGTCCCATAATATTACATTGGGGTTGTAAATGGTGCACGTGCTGAAATAACAGTCTGTAAGGAGCCTTTCCAGTACAAAGTAAATCCTATCACTGACAATCACTCGTTACGTAAAGGTAAAATAAAGTGTAATTGAGAGGATTTGCTCAAGAAGGGATGGAGTCAAATACGTATTTCACTAAAATAAGTAGACACTGCCAGAAAAAGAGTAAATTGTAAGCCTTGGACAATTGTATTCAAATGGCACCTGAAAGTAAATTAAATGTTTTTATCCAATGTATTTATGTTGGAAAATGTGCTAAAAATGTAATGTTCTTTGTTAAGTTACGGTATGTTTTATGTGTTTTTTCTTTATAGTTACTTTCCACCTCTATAATTTTGTTAATCATTTTTTGGTGTGTGTTAAGTTTAGCTGAAGTATTTTATCCTGCCAGGTCCAATCATTAGTGGAAATCCAGCTCTTGCCGTCTCATTTTAAGACTGTTCTCGGGCTTTGAATGCCGCTTTTCAAATGGTGGGTGTGGTCGGAGCTGAAAGTGCAATCAAAACTAATCACGTCTCTCTTGTCTTGTCGCCCGCAGCACCCCACACTGCACCCTATGGGAGCACTGGAAGCTCGGACGCCCCACTGGCCTGCCGGTACCTCGTCCTGGCCCTGTCGTCCTTCATCAGCGTCTACTAACCGGGACCCAAACACTCAACAATGACTGTCCGGAGCATTTATCAATCTTTTCTGACATTTGCTGATGGCTGGAGTCTAATCTTGTATGTTGAAAACAACCTGATGGGGAAATTATCACTGTTATTATTTTCTTTTGTGAATTTTATGTCATGTAAATACTATATGATGATGTTTTATTTTTTATCGTTTTAAGTTTTTCTAGAATGAGTTTTCAGCATCACCCCATCTCCTGTCATATCCGAGAACTTGCAAGATCATAGACCTCTTTCATATAGAGGTGCAAAATTTAAAATGACGTTTTTTTTATTTTTCATTAGAGAATTTACCCTACCAATGTTGTATTGAATGTATTATGGCTTGTGGAACAAAGACTTATAGATTCCTAACAATACCGATTTTGATTATGAGGTGTGCTTAAAATTGTATCACGAAAAAAACACAAAAAAATGAAAAGAGCAAAATGTGGCGGGGGATTTCGGGGAACCTGTGTTGTCTTATATAGATGGATGCAGTGTTGAAGTTGTCGTATTCTACAAAATGGGTCCTTATGAGTTACTCTAGCTGCCGAACAGCTTTGCTCAGGCAGCCGTCGAAGTAGCAAAGTATAATGTATTGTATCTTTATATTTTACTATAGTGTAGGCTTTGTTTGTCAAGTGGGACCAGCTTTTCTCATTCACACAACATTAACTCATTTCTGTACAGTATAAAGGGAGGAACATGTTTACATTTATAAATATACTATATTCTCCATACCTTGGGACTTGAATGTTACCATTAAGTGGCAAAGTTTGTTTCTTCTATGAAAAAATGCAGCAGTTTGAAGCGATGGGAATCTGAACATGTGTATTTTATGTTTATGTTTGTTTGGTTTTTCGGATGCTGCCTATCAATATCTTTTGGGTAACACAAACCATTGCTATCTGGGGTTTTTTGGCACCACTGTTTGGCATGATACTTTGTTAGCAATGGGTTTATTAGCACTGCATTTGTTTGTTTTTTTGTTCATTTAATTATTCCAGAGCATCTTATTGCACCATTTAAAGATATTAAAACTCGAAATGCCATGGTTATTCATTCATAATAAGTAATAATAATCAGGCACAGATCATTTGCACTATCAGTATAAGGAAATAAGTGTTTTTGAAAGGGGGACATGGCCCATTGCTTCCACTGTGCTTCTTCAAAGTAAAAGTCTTACCACAAACTAAACTAACCCTGATCATTTAATCCAGAAGGGTTTCTCAACATGGCATATGATTCATCTTTTAGTATCTTTTCAACCCATGGTGTAAAACAAAATACGGTACTGTACTGTAATGCCTTAAAGAACCATGAACATTAAAATTGACACGTTTTGAAGCCACAAATAGAATCTTTTTTTTTTTGCCACATTTACGATGGCTGCGTGGACATCATCCATCAGTGTTCAGATTAGGCGATATATTCACAAGATTATATCAAACTAACCAAGTTGTATTTGATAAATGCAGTCCGTCTTACCAGTCGTCCCCCCTGTGTTAGCATATGGTATTTCCCCCAGTTTTTACAATTCAAATGAAGTCCTGTATTTTGACTACTAACTGCAAACCTATACAAAATAGCCATCGCAGTTAAAGACTTAAAGCACAAACACACTGTTCTGAAATTGTATTGTGGTGTTTTATTTTGAAATCTGCGGTATATTTTTATTTTATTGTTTGTACTTGTTATAATCAGTTTGTTTTGACAAATTATGAAACAACTGCACCGTATGATCTTGTTTCAGTGTTAAGCTATAATGAAAAATGTTTCAGAAGTATATTTATTATCTTACTTTATGAAAACAATGTATAATGACAGATGTAAAACTATGTGATATTATTTGAATGAATCACAAAGTGGCATAGATTACAATGTTGTCGAGTTCATTTTAGATGCCATAACTGTACTGAGTTTGTTTTTGTTTTTCTTTTGTCAGAGTACAATTAAAAAAATGAATATTTGCAATCTATATACCACAATTCTGTAAAGTTTAGGACACTGTAAAAGAAATGAAGTTCAATTATGTTAAAAATGAATGATACAGTCCTTTTGTCATATTAAAATAGTTAAAAATCTAAAAAAGTAGCAGCGACTTTGAAATGTGCGCACATCAAACATCACAGGGAGTGGCGCTCAACAGTGATCACCACCGCTTGGTTACACATGTCAATTTTTTCATTCACTTTTGCCATAGAGATTCTGAAAAAATATTTTAAATGTTTAAAAGTTTGCTCGGGGCTAATCAGCTCTGTGGTATGAGCATAACACCCATCATTTTATTTAAAATCCGTTTCTGAAACGTTATAAACCGCAAACCGCGTCAAGGACATTACTTACCACAGAGCTGCTTAGCGCACGCCGTGCTTTTTAACTCTTAATGTTGAAATAATTCTAAATCCCCATAGCAAAAATTAAAGAAAAATATACTTCCGGAACCAAAGTGGGTGGGACTGTTGAGCTCCATAACAAGCTGAAGGAGAAGTTATTTTGGTCATAGTAAAACTGGGCTTACTGTGGTTAGCAAAGCCCTGTAGCCACATGGTTCTTGGTCTGATATTCCTTCTAGATTGGCAAGAAGGGAATGGAGTTTTGACGTATGTGAGTGTGTGGGTTTTGTTCTCATAAATGTACAAATCTAGTCTTGGCCCCGTTTAAACGCTCCCTGAGGTGACCGTTACATTATCAGCCTGCTACAATTTTAGACGTGTCACTTCTGTTGTACTTTCATTGGGTGCAGTGTCCTAACCTTTCCGTAATTGGGTCTGTACCTACTTTTTGAAACCGCGAGGGTGTGAACCAATATAACAGTATTATAGAGCTGAATCAATGTGTGTATATTTGGAGAAAATAGAGGAGCCAGTCTAGTCCTAGATTTTACACACTGAGTGTTTGACGATGTGCAGAGTATGGTTGTGCTGCATGTCCAAGTTAACCTGTGTTTTTGAGGTGGCCATTTTACAAGTGCTCATACTTATTCTTATGACTGGACGCAACTTCATTGGTATTCAGTTGTACCTGGTCTAAAATACATACCTCTTAAAGACCACCAGGAGTTCTTTT
Organism: Chaenogobius annularis; assembly: GCA_015082035.1. Classification (NCBI taxonomy): domain Eukaryota; kingdom Metazoa; phylum Chordata; class Actinopteri; order Gobiiformes; family Gobiidae; genus Chaenogobius; species Chaenogobius annularis. The sequence goes on from BJKM01000254.1 coordinate 425,795, forward strand.
CTGTGTTTTCTATTATTGACATTGATGAGAAAATAAAATATCCGGCTCATGATGGTTGTTGTGGCACCGTCGTAACTGCCTGGACCGCTGTTGGAAGCTTGTCTAAGCAGTCACGGCCGTGCAAGTACTCCATGAAATGTAATGGATGTTGATTCTTTTTAATAATGGTATTAACAAGTCCCTTTTATCAAATCACTATTATTTGCAATAAAAGTCTTCATGTTACAATACATTAATCTGCATCTGAGTTTATGGGCTGTTTAATAGGTTTGTTTTTGCAAGAGCCAGTCTAGACGCAAACATATACAGCAGTGCAGTGAAGTTGGACAGTTCTGGCAGAGCATTGACTGCAGTTGTGGAAAGTAACTAAGTATACAAAAGTAAAAGTACAGTACTTTTATGGGTCCGTAGTTCATGTACTTTTTTGTATGCATCTGTACTTTACTTCAGTGGACACTTTTTACTTTCATTTTATAAGATTTTTTGAACTGGACTAAAACAAAGTTGAAAGTACTTTTCCTTACCTGCTGCACTGGCTGAGGGTTTATGGTTACATTTGGCCTTAAAGTTTTAAGTTCAAGTCCCGACTTTGAGCAAAAATAAATGACAAGACACATATTAAGAATTCAGTTGCTCATGTTGATCAGATAAAATATAAAAATACTTCAGGTACAGGCACTTTTTCAATTTAAGATATGTGAAACTTTTACTTCACTTCTAGTTTTACAAAAAAGTCCTCCTGTATCTTTACTTTTTCTTAGCGACAGATGTGAGGCTCATTCTGCTTTCTGATTAGTTAAACATCTTCAGCTTGATTAACCGATCTATAAAGTTGTAAAGACATCTAACATACGCGAGTGTGTAAATTTTGTCATAAAACAGATCTAGAATCAGGAACCAGTTAAAGATGATTTAATATCAAAACATATTCTGACAAAAATAAAACATTGCTACAAAATATACAATAAGATAGAAAATATAAAACCATTCTATTTGAAATGTACTACTTTTATTTGTAGAACTGAATGCTCTTAAGGCGTTAAATTTGGCACAATCAAAGACCCCAGGTTCATTTGTGTCAAATGCTCCATGCTCATTTGCATTAACAGTATAGTTAGGATGTAACTTATTTGCATTCCTACATGTAAAATCACACAACTAGAACAAGGGCAGCAACCGATGTCGGCGCCCCGAGGCTACTTCCTGAATAAGGTTGAAATCAACCTTCTGCCTGTTTACTGTTGCTCGGTGTCTCCCCACAGCAGAAGGACCGTCATCCACCTCTGCTGGAGGTGTCAAGACCCCAGGTAACATTCTTGTCTATACATCTGACTATGAGTTGTAGTCAACATTTAATAACTGTTTCGTTGTAATTTTACATGCATTATGTGTAACCCAAAAAAATGCACGTTTTTAATGTCAAAAACACGTAAAAATACATGCTGACTTTTATTTTACTGTTAAAGTCCCATAGAATTTCTTTTTAAAAAAGTTAATAATAAAAAAACAAAAAATAACTGTTTGTATGTTTTACGTTTTTCCCTAAAGGAGAACTAAGAAACATTATGAAACGTGTTTGTAAATCCCTGTTAAATATGTATTTTCGGGTTTTAAGTGTCTGTCGTCGCCCCCTGCTGTCTCTGGGTAGTAAACCAGCCTTGCAACATTGCTGATATGATCCTTTTTTTAATATTTGTCACCGTTAAATGCTTTTTGTATGTGAATATACTGCCCTATTTCAATAAAAAAGATTTTGAGTATGTTGTTCTGACAGTGTATTTTAACAAGTGAGCTGCAGGGGGAGCTCTCAAGTGACTTAGTTTTGCTTACAAAAACATATACAATAAATCTGAAATTTCATCATGAAGCTGACGTTTGTTGTCTTTGGACTTTTCTCAGGAGGTGTCACTGTTTGAATAGCTGTTTCAGTCTTAAAGTTAATAAAACGGGCAAGTTTTCCTGACTATGCCAATTCTATTATTAAAAAGCTATTCTAGTTTCCCTGCAGTCCACCACATGCAGCTTGTGCCAAAGCATAAAATGAATGGTGCTGAAATTGCCAGCGCTATCTGGATAATTTATTTGATTTCAGGGTCAGTCTGTTTCCCTGTTGCAATTAAATGACCTAAATTAGCTGAGTTGTTTACCCAGGATGCTAATACAAAACCACAGCGACAGCACACTTGTTCAAAAGTGAGAGGTTTCTGGCGTCCAAGGCTGCGTTTGCCTGTTCCGCTGCTATTGAGTCGTCTTAATTGTGGCGTCTCATTCATGTTTGAGCCGTCCCCTTTGGCCTTGCGCACAAATCCACTCAAGCCAAGATGGCCAGATGCCACTGTACATAGGATTATCCAGCGTTTATTCTGCACTGCTGCCATTATCGTCACAGACTCACTTATAAAAATATACACTTCCCACAAAGCTCTGGAGTCGATTAGGTTCTTCTTATATTGTCATTGGATAAAACAAATTCTACACTTGATTTTGAGTCACGGGTCAACATGACATATTTACATAAAAGCTTTAATATTTACAGATAACTTTCACATTATTATTATTATTATTATTATTATTAACAAAAATTTTCCCCTTTCTTACAAAATGTTAACACTATTTTTTTTAAAGTGTTTTTCAGTTTTATTCTGAAATTGAGGTAAATGGCTGTCCTCTTTTTGGAGCGTTGGCAATTGCATTCCTGACACTGCCTTGTTCAATGCATTCAGTCTAGAGTTTGGACCGCATAAATAATCAATTCAAAATCATAGTCTTCGGTCCAAAAAGGTCCAAACATGCCCACTGGGATGAACAACAAATACACTAATACTAAAAAAGAACCTTTCCGCTGTTAAAGCACCTTTTACTGACATTGCTCTCTGCCAAATCTGTGCCATAGACTCTAAATGAGTGGCTCAAAAACAGACCCAGAATCAGGAAGCAGTTAAACATGGTTCAATTAATCCAAAGTAAAGGTAAAACAAATGGCAGTCCAAGTTGCAAAAATCATCAAATCTATTAACTTGAGGAAATACGCTCACAAAGAAAAGACAATATGGAAAATGAGGAAGGAAAGACACAAATTAAATAGTGAGTGTGGCACATTAGGGGCGTGGCAGTAATAAAAGGCAGGAAGGGATTCCAGAATAAAACATGTTTGATGTGTTTGACATAAAACACATGGATGTATTAAATTAGTTCCATCCATTAGGTCAAACAAAGCAAAAGGACATGATGAGACATGAAGTGTTCATTCACACTCACTGCACATACATTCACACATGAAAGGAGGAGTGCCTTGCCAAAGGGCAAAATGGCACTATGAAACACTAGCAGAAAGAATCAAACTATTGTACACTTTGACTTTGAGCTACAACTGCATTTTACTGACTTTATATTTTTATTGTGGAAATGTCCTGAGTTAAATATGAACTGCCTACACATGAAAACCCAACACAATATGAGCTTTAAGTTAAACCCACAAAAGTGAACTGCTCAGGCGCTGTGAAAAGAGGGCATGCCACCAACGTCTTCCACAGATTGTTATCTCACCTCCTGCTCTCTGCTCAAAGCTCAGGAACAAACTCTGTCCCTTTTAAATGGGAGATAAGAGGATTTTAAATATTAATGCAGAGCGTGTCGAGAGTCCCCACCTGGAATTTTAAAATTTCAAATCCAACTTGGCTGCCTTAAACACTTCTGCAGTGCATTCATCAGCAGTTTGGACTCATTATAAAGTATCATTGATGAAACTCCAGTTCGGGGAGGACAGGGGGTATGCTAAACAGGATTTTAGAATGATATTGCCACCAAAATTTGACAAAATAACTCTCATTAGATTTTGTAATAATAATTCATGTGCTGCTATGTGGGCAGGCCACTGCACGTTAGTTAGAATAGTGCTCAGAGAAATATTTTACATCATATTACTTGTTTATTTGGTCCGGACAGTGCACATGAATGAACATACATGACACACATGCTGTAAACACACCGGAGTGTAGCCATGGGCTAGTTTCCATCCATTGCCCCACATTCACTCTTACAAACACACACTCATTCATACACCAGCACTTGGACACTGGAGCTGAGTGGGTGAAGTGTCTTGCCCAAGGATCCATTCCAAATTTCAAATACTAACCAAGCCCATCCCTGCTTAGCTACCGAGAGCTGATGAGATCGAGCTTTCACAAGTTGTGAATAATAAAATCGCAGCATGTCCCTCTCCGGTCTCATCCCCATTTCAACCGCCCTGTCTAATACAGCATACAGGCCAAAAATCCTTTACGGAAAAAAGAAAGACAACATTATTCACATTATTATTATTATTATTATTATTATTATTATTATTATTATTATTATTATTATTATTATTATTATTATTATTATTATTATTATTATTATTATTATTATTATTATTATTATTATTATTATTATATTATTATTTACCGGTAGATACAGTGTTCAATGTTCAGGATAGTAGGTATCCAATTTTAATCAATGAACGTATATATTTTTAAGTTAAGTAATTCATTAGACACTGGTCTAATGAATTATAAAAATATATAAGTTTTATTTTCAAATTCAAACCTAAAAATATGAATGATTTAAGATGTAAAAAGTAGTATACATAAATTAATTCTAAACAAATATATGTGTTTATCTTTCAATTTGTTGTGGAGACAAACTTCCCCCTGCAGTAACTCTGTTGCCCCCCAGGAGGCCCTGGACCATACTTTGGGAACCAATTCACATTTTCTGTTCTTTTTTTGTGTTATTGTTTGAGTACTTTTAATATTTAGGTTATTTCTCAAGATTGCATGTGTGCAATACATTCTGATAAAAAGTATACTCTAAAACACATTGCCATATTGTATTGTATTGAAATGCACTGTAAAAATGTCCCTTGCTTGGGATGAAACTGTCTCACTCTTAAACAACATAGAAATCCTCAACATCAAACCTCACAATGTTAATCTCAAATCATTGCGGATTCCTCCACCACTAAGTAAACACGAAACAATTAACATTTCCAGTCCACAATGTGAATGCTTATCTCCTTTTTAGCCAGCGCGCACACAGAGCAGCCCATAGGAATGCCAAAGCAGACCCCGACCCCACGGTTAATGAAAACCTTCATGAGTCTTTGTCACTTGTAACTGGGAGATTGTGTGTTACTGTCGATCGGTGTCCAGCTCTGCCGTCCTGAGCTGCATACTGAGCCCTCAATATCACAAAAAACACTGCGACTTTCTCTATATGTTTGTCACGCAGCAGGACAATGCTATCTTCCAGCAAAAGCCTCATAACCAGCCGGTGATGAGCAACGGGCATTTTTGAATCCAAATGGAAAAAGAGAAAATGATCCAATCAGTAGCACAGTGTTGAAGATCCAAATTTGAAAAAAGGTGCTAAGTAGTTTGACGTTGTCCTGTTTTGGCAGCTGTCGGTGTTGGGCACATTGTTAGGGTTACATCAAGTATTTGTCAACCTGTCCCTCATTATTGCCATTCAAGTGGAAATGAAGTAGCCAGTGATGTAGAGTCCATGAGACTGATCAGGCCTTCAAAACATGTTATTTAAGCCAGGTTTCTCTACAGAGGGGACGGACAATAGCAAACAATCCATGTTGTCTTCTGTGACTGTTTTCAATTGTATGTTTATGGTGAGAAGACAGCTCTGTTAAGTCAAGCAATTGTTCTGTCTCAGCTTAATTGAAATAGAATTTTTCCAGGTTTTCTCGTGTTGCCTTAGGATTGACTTGTTTCATTAGAGATAGTGTTTGGAAAATCAAAGCTAATCTTTCAGCATTTTTTCAAGGAAGAAATAAGAATCTATTAAGGGCCCTGGTTTTACAAAAGGACTGTGAACTGTTGGGGAGAAAATATTCTTCAAAGGCACAAAGTGCAGGCGAAATGGGTCAGAAGAACATGAAGCTGTGCGCACAGTTCTGTGGTCACTACAATGTCTCAGTGGAGAGGTTTTTGGAAGTACTTCTGGGTACTTCAGCTTTCCACTGTATAAGAATTGATGATTGTCCATCTTAAAAGTGCACTATTCATCTATTCTGGTCCGTCCCCTGCTTGTCATGGCGATGTTCCACTGTATGGCTTCAATGGGCAAATAGTATGCATATAGTTGCATTGTTATTGCCTTTAAAACCTGCCCTTTAAAGATGCCAAAAGCCTTACTTCTGCTTTGGCATCCCATGTTTGAGAACTTAAAATAATGTGTCTTCTAAAACGTGCATCTGACGTGCTATTGCAGGCACGCAGCCGCAATGAACACGATTTGACTGCACGAATGCTCAATACGAGTCTGACGATGATTCATGGACTTAGAAATACCACCAATTTATCTTGCAGCTCTACCTATGATACCTATTTGGAACTGAGCGTTTGTTGAGGCTCAGGGTAAACAGGATTAATCAAATTAGAGAGAATGAAGCTAAGCAGGGATGGTCCTGGTCATTGTGTCCTTGGGCAAGCCACTTTGCCTCCAGTGTCCATGTATGCTGGTGTGTGAAAAAAAGTGTGTATGTGAGTGTATGTAGGGCAACATATAGAAACTAGCTCATGACTACACTCCGGCGTGTGTTTACAGCATGTGTGTCATGTATGTTCATTAGCATGCACTGTCCTGACCAAATAATGCAATCATAAAAAAACAATTCCACGTATATTTTTGATGAAGGAACAATGTTATAATATAGTTAAATGCTCATGATAATAACCCATTCACAAGAATACAGGTGTATTTGAGCGATAAAAAAGTTCAAGGTTATACTGTCGCGGAAGGTTATGCCGTAGCGGATCCTCCACTGGAAAAAGGGCTTATAATGCACCTTTAAATAACTGTAAAATTGTGCGTAAGTAAAACAAAAAAAATTTAAAAAAGCACCTTGGCATTGACTTAAAACATGTACTTATCCTTCAGCTACTTTGATCCTGGATAAAGAGTCTGCTGCACATAATCGTTAGTCACCAGAGAATCATGAAGGATGAGTCAAATGTGGATAAAATGTTTTCTTGTGGGCACAAAAAGGATTACATTACCTTATTATTAACTACAAACGTAAAGACAAACAGTATGGATTCGTCTATATAGGCCATGCTTTTATATAAATAGCAACATTTTTCATCCCATGACACCATCCATTATACTGTAATTGTAAAGATTATTCATTATGCCATTGCTATATCTCAATATGCTAACATGGGCTACATTAAACTAGATGAACGGTCTCACACACTGCCCCATGGAAAATGATGATTTATTCATAGCCCGTTGAGGACTAAAAATATTCTGCCCATTTATTGAGCAGGTGCTTGTGATTTCCGGCAATAAAGCGTCATAATAAGCAGCAGCCCGTCTGCATTTGTTTATTACATTCATTTTAAAATCTGCAAGTGTCCGGGAAATGAGCTAGAATGAATTGATTTTTTGTCAGATACTGTTTCCAAATATGGAAGCTTAATGCCACTGACAGACACTCCTAAGAGGATGCTGTCTGGGAGTGCATTTCGAGTTTATATTGTGCACCATACAGCCCATGATACAAGAGAGCTCACGCCGTTTTCTCTGCTGAATTACTATGGAATTGAATGTGCATCGGTCATGACTGTTTGCTGAAGTGAGATATATTTACCCGTCAATATCCAAGTCAACACAAATAACCTTTGACTGCAAAGATTTGATTGCCTCCTACAAAAATATGTCCAGCATGCATTTTCAGCGGGGGAAATGCATGAACTTGTATTGAGTGGGTAATTTGTATGTACAATGAACACTTAGGAGCAGAGTTAAGTTTGTGAATGTTTTCGGATGTCGGTCGAAGACGAGAAGAAGTTTTGTTATTATAGTTATGTGAAGAGATAGATGCGCTCTCATGATCTCTGGTTGGTTTCTGAACTCTTGTGGTTGGATTTAGTAAGATCGAAATTTTGTACAATTCAAGAGATGTTCTTATGACACGCCAAGTAATATCGAGCTTGCAACAAATTCACTGCTTTCATTAAAGTAAATTCTTTGTGTTTATTTCATGGAAGATAAAGAGTATGTTGGTTTTGGACCAATTTGAGTCATTATGTAGATTTGGTTTGATGAAGTTCTGGTCCTGGTTTAGTCCCAATTCTTTGTCCATGTAAAGACATCTGTTCTGGGCATTGGACCCATTCTTCAAAGCTGCAGAGGAAAGCGGTCAGGAGCAGTGAATGACCATCTCCAGATCTTGGGCAAAGCTTGGTCAGGACCACTGTGTTTTTTATTTAGTGTAATCTATTTTACTTTGCTATTTTATGGTCTTCTGATTTAGTGTGTATTGTTTTAGGACTGAATGAAATCAAATTTAGAATGTTATTATACCATTTGTTGTTTTTAATGTTTTGTCTCTGTGTAGCATTTTGGAAACTGTTCTGTTCATGAAATGCTGTATAAATAAAGTGGAATTGGAGGACCACCCTGTTCCAAATGTTGTTAAAACATGAAGACTCCACACAGAATCGCCCCTCACAGCCAAGAATCAAACCTGGAACCTTCTTGTCTTGAGGAAAAAGTGCTGACCACACAGCCAGTGTGACACCACTGCATGAATAAGTTTTTCCTTATGCTTTTCAAAAATAATAATACATTACTTACCACGCCTTATTTTAGAGTGCATTTGATTAAATCCAATCAATCCACTTTATTTATGTGGTACATTTTACAAACACACCATTTCCAAAGTTTTTCAGAGAGACAATAACAGTAAAAAATAAATAAAAAAAAGAATTAGTGCTCTGTTAATTTGGCTAATCCTAAAACAAATCAAGCAATCAAGAACAAAACAAGAGCATAGCAACAAAAACACACTAAATAAAGGGCCACACAACTCACACGCTGTTAAAGCCGGAGAATAAAAGTGTGTCTAAATAAAAGACCGACCTCTTTGAATGTCTGTGTACACATGTTGTTGTTACTGCCTTGTCTTTGGCACTGCTCTCTGGTCCAGCTGCACTGCCAGAGAGAGAGGAGTCCTGCCCAGGGCCCCTGCAGCCGTTAAATCCAGTGTCTGAATTATTGACTGGAACCGAAGTGTGCGAACCGTGCTCCTGTGGGACAGAGACAAGTGGAAGCTGCTCCTGCCTCTAATTGCCCCCCGCCCTGCTCCTCCTCCTCTCCCCATTGTCGACAACGTTACCTCGCACTAATAAACTCTACTGCTCCCTTTAAGTGTGCCGATAATTAAAACCCGCTGAGATGTCGGGGATAACACACTACGCTACAATGCATAAATTCACCCCAGATTTAAACAACAGATCTGATCACGTCCCTTTAATTGCGATGACTGTGGGATTGAGAGGTTCTGTCTGTGCGATGGGGCTCTCTTGTCGTCACCTGGGGAGACAGCTGAGGTGAGAAGCTCTGTAGAGGAAATGCAAATGTGTAGGAGATGGGGTTTATGATCCAGAACTCTGCAGCTCACAGACAGAACAGGACGTGACAGCGGCAGGAGCCACAGAGAGAAGATGTGCCGAGTATTTGTGAAATGAAAGGCAGAATAATGAGCGCTGTGTCGCTGTTAGATCCGCGCTCTAATACCTCAATTAGGACTTCAGAGACGCGCTGGACGGGTACTCGCTGACTTTGTGACCCCAAATTTTGTCACAGAGGACACTATTCAGAACAATGGAGATTTCATGACTTATATAGTTATCAACGGTGGAAAGTAGAAAGAAAAGTTACTGTTCCACTGTGGAGGAACTTCATTTGACACATTATACTGAAGAAGACAGATTGTTTTCTTCAGGTACTTGGTTCATGTCAGAAATGTGACCTAAACGCAACCTGTAGCCGTATTGGTTCTAGTCCTGATTTAAACTCCAAATCTGCATACAAATCTCAAATATCAGAACAGTCTTTACGGTTAGCTGTGGTGCTGGGATTTATACGACAACAAATGACATCATAAAAAAGTACAACTGCATTTGCAAACACATCTGGCTTCATTGCAGTGAGTTTTACATCAATAATCAATTGGTGATTAGCGATCAGGTACTGAATGGAAATCTTATAACAACGGAAACATGTCTTTCTGAATGTACAGTAATAGAACTACACTAATTATAAAGTTTATTGGTGATTTTGAGCCGTTAATGCTTATACTTTTATTGGTAACTGTCTGACACAGTGTAAAACCGTAGAAAAGCCACCTGATAGACCCGTTTGGTGTGGATGCCCTGATATTTCCCGATTGATCGATTGAGTGACATTTGGCAGAAAGCCATAACATGAGTAAATCCTTATTTTACATTGTGTTTATTGTAAACCGCAATATTGAGCCAAAACAGCTTAATAGTAGAAAGGTCAGTGTTTTTCAGGACCTGTACGTCTCCAGGACTCTGGGACGAGCAGGTCGGATCACAGCTGACCCTTCTCACCCTGGACATGGTCTATTTGAACCACTCCCTTCAGGCAGGAGGCTACGGTCCAGAACCTCCCGCCACAAGAAAGGTTTCTTCCCCTCTGCCGCTGGACTCATGAACACTTCTTAAACACCTGTCACTAAATGAATCAATCACTCACGGCACTGTTCACTTTCTGAACTACAACTGTACATTTTACTGTAAAAACTGTGTACATAGTAAGACTATTTTTATCTTGATCCTATAGATTTAAATTATTTCTTTTGATTTCATATATGTGGTTTTATTAATGTTCATATGTTTATATGTTTGTGAATTCTGTTCATTGGCAATGGCAATAAACCTTTCCGATTCTGATTCTAACTCTGCGTTCCTCTGTTCTGTTCCCCCGCAGCAAAAAAGACATATTACCCGTCCTTCTCAAGTGCCACTCTCCCGCAACAAAACCCACTGACTCTATATTAAAACCCGCTGACTGACCCCGTCTTCTCCCTCTGATCTCGCTCTTCTTCTGCCTGTTCTGTTCCCATGTTTTTGACCTGAGGCATAAAGCTTTCTCTGACCAATGTGTCTCATTCAACGCAGTTTTACAGCAGTAAAAGAAACACTAAGGTTTGTCGCTTCTTACCTCTGTCAGTGCTTACTGAACTAACAGACCTCCACATCCCCCCTGACCTGTGGGGTGCCCCAAGGGTCGTTTCCTATGACCCCTTCTGTTTAACCTCCACATGCTGCCGTTAGGTCAGTTGATGCACTGCGAAAATGTGCCCTATCACAATTATGCAGACGACACTCAAATCTATGTTTCACTGACGGCAGGTGGAATATGGACCAGTGGATTCACTCTGTCCACTGCATCCAACAGATCAGTGTGTGGATGCAAAACAACTTTCTCCAGCTGAACTCAGACAAGACTGAAATCATCGTCTTTGGCCCACAGAAACAAAGAGAAAGTGTTAACTAGTCACCTCCAGAGTCTCGCTCTAAAACCTACCAAATCAAGTTAGAAATCTGGGGTAATAATGGACACAGACTTGAATTTTAACAGCCACGTCAGATCAATAACATCAGCAGCATTTTACCATCTATAAAACAACAAAAGAAGTATAGTGTCTAAACCAGACCTGGAAGACTTATCCTGCGTTTGTCTCTAGTAGATTAGACTACTGTAACGGCCTGCTCACTTGGCCTCTCAAACGAGCTGTAAAACAGCTGCAGTACATCCAGAACGCTGCTGCTGCGGGTTCCTGACTAGAACCAGGAAGTATGATCACATTAGTCCTGTGCTCAGGTCTCTGCACTGGCTCCCTGTGGCTTCAGAGGAATAGACTTCAAAGCAGCTCTGCTTGTATACAAGTCTCTCCATGGCCTAGCACCAAAGTACATCTCGGACATTGTTAGTGCCATATGAACCATCTCGGACTCTGAGGACCTCAGGGACCGGCCTCCTGCTGGTGCCCAGAGTCAGGACTAAACATGGGGAATCCGTTTCAGTTTTATGCAGCTAAAATCTGGAACAAGTCTTCCTGAGGTATGTGAGACAGGCCTCACTCTGGCAATGTTCAAATCTAAGCTAAAAAACAGTTTTGTTTAGCTGTGCATATGACTGAAACGTTTTTCTTTGCACTCTTCTCTTTTATGTCTTGAACTATTTTATAAATTCTCTCAAGTCGTGATTTTAATGCATTTTATATTCCTGTTGTGTGAAGCGCTTTGAATTGCATTGTGTATTTAATGGAATCATTTACCATTTTGGGATAATCAAAAATCGTCCAAAACTTCAAGAACAAAATAAAAAAGCACTTGTGGATTAAAGTGTTTATCAGGCGGAGCGAGGGCAGCTTCTGCACAGTGAGTCCAGAGGGTCCAGGCTCATACCTGAGATGACTGACAGGTCAGCGCTGAGAGAGAGAGAGAACACTGGCCTTTATATGCACACAAATATATAAAGATAGGCTTAACTATGAGATGGGGGAAAAATTCACCTGTGTCCTCAGAGATTTCCCTGGGTGAGATGAGGGATAGGGGGTACAATACAGACTCAAACATGCATGAATCAATCTAATTGCACTTTGGAGTAAACTAATGATGAGGGAACGCCGTTGAAAGCTCAGTAAAGTGGATTTTGCATAGATGTGTGTAGGCAGCAGTTCTATTTTCTATATCTACTATCGCAGTGACAGGTTTGCATTCGTCTTTTCAAGAATGACAGATGCACATTTTCCAGCAGTACATATCTACTATCGTATGTTTTTGTGACAGATGCACATTTTCCTACAGTATGTTTTTGTTTTGCCTTTTGTTTTTGACATGCTTCACAATATTGACAAACCTCTCATAGCTCTACGGGCCATTTTTCCTTCACTCCCCAGACTTGTGAAGACAGCGTAAGTTGATCATTTTACATTTTGCTTATTGTAAACAGAAATATTGATTTAAAACAGCTTAGCAACAGAGCCATTAACTTCCTGTTCAAAAGAGAAGAATTCTTAAGTGACATTTCACAATAGCAATAAGCAGATTCTGATTTTAGAGTTTTTATTTTTGAAGAATATGAAGGAACACCCCTGTAACTTTGTGAAACGCTCATAACGTTGCATACTGAGTTTGCGTAATATGTCCCCTTCACCCCAAAATGAGCACTATATTCTGTTCTATATTTTTGGTATTCTGAAATATAAAACAGTACAACAGGATGTACTCCACTTTAGGCTTATATTAACGGTGAAGACTCCTGTTCCACAACTACTAAAGCACTTTTTTCACCCCGGATTGATAAATATGTATAAACCTCTTCAGAAATCTCCTGTATTACTTTCACTTGCTACATTTGCTCTTTAGCCCCCGTGTCCCTGTGTGACAGTCGGAGCGGCGCAGACAGATTGTGCGGTTATAGCTGCACCATAAACAGGCCCTAAGTACACATGCAGCACAGATTTATGAAGACGTAGTAAAAGTGAGAGCGGCTGCGTCAGGGAGTCTTACATAAGCGCCGGAGCGAGGCCGCGCCGTGCTGTCATCGCAAAGTGTGCCGTCCTGGAAATGGGGGGAAAAAAACAACAACAAATGTAAAGACTTTGGAGCAGATGCTGATGCCATCCCAAATCCTCACTCTCTCCCCTCCCTCACTGTCCCACCCTCCTTCCCTCCACCGTTCCCCCTTTCTCTCACTCCCTCTCTAACTCATCTCTCATCCTCTTTCCCTCCCCGCCTCTCTCTGCCCCTCCATTACCCTCCTTTCTCTATTTTCCCCAAACCTCTTCCCTCTCTCACCTCTTTTTCCCTTCCTCACTCTCCATCTCCTCCTCTTCTCTTTTTCACTGCCTCCTGGTCTCTCTCTTTTCTCTATCTCTTCCCCACACTCTCTCCCTCTACCTCAAAGTCCCTCCTTCCCTTCACTGTCCTCCTTTCTATCTCTCTCTCCTTCTTTTCCTCTCTTTCTTTCCTCTATAACCCGCTTTTCTCTTCATGAAATACTCTTTCCCCAAACTCTCCCCCTCCACCTCTCTCTGTCGCTCCCTCCTCCTCCCTGCCACCATCCCTCTTTTCCACTCCCTCTCCCTCTCTCCATGAATTTCTCTCTTCCCCCCCAACTCTCGACCTCCCTTCCATTCTTTTTTGCTCCCTCCCTCTTTCCGCTCTTTTTTGCTCCCTCCCTCTATCCCACCCTCTCTCCCTCTCCCGTTCCCTTCCTTCATCTCTCCCACCATCCTTCCCTCCATCTCCTTTCCTACCCCTTCCTCTCCCCCCCTCCATCTCTCTTTCCCTCCCACTCTCCACGGCGACTCATCTGTCACTCTCGGCGACTTATTCCGAGCGTGACCTCCATCATTGTGTGAGATGAACGAGTCTTATGTGGCGAGTGAAAGTGGGTGCGCCCGAATGTTGAGAACACCTGCAAGAGGAGAGAGTAATGAGACGGCTCCATCCGCCAAGCGCTAATCAATCCAGCCGCGATTAGGCCAAACCGGAGAGAGGCTGCACTCCGCTCTACGCTGCTGTGTCTTAATGCTGAACAGCCGAAAGGTCTCTGAGGCAGAAATCACTCTTTACACATGGTTTAAATAAAGATAAAAAGACATTTTAGTTCTCAATGTTTATTGATACAGCAGAAAATCAGTCTGTGGCATTGGATCATTGGATTTTGTTTTGTTCATGAAACGAAAAACACAAACTATTAAATTTTTTCATTTGCCAATTTGAACTTTGGTTTATAAACATAACATTTAAAATGTTCAAAATGTAGAGTCATTTATTTAGCTTTTCATTTACACTGACCCAAAACCTTATTCCTCAGTCTTTTCTCTTCTTAAAGGGGCACTGTGCAACTTTTCTGGTTGAAGGTCTTCAACCTGCTTGTCTCCATGGAGATGTTACAGGTCAAATCTGTTCTGCTCACAATGTTTTTCAAAAGTATATGTAGCAATAGAAACATTAGTAAGATAAATGTTAAATGCCATTACTGTGGAACATTCTATACAAAGAAATACCATCTACAATGTGGTAGAACCCACACCAGAAGTGTTATATAGTTCCCCTTTAACCACTGTCACCTATCACAGTGCTGAAATATAAATCTGACATGTCTGATTTGACAGTTTTGTTTCAGATTAGTTAAATTTACCCATCCCAGTTGTAGTTTAAAACCACACTGGAAAAAGAAGTGCAATGAGCTCAGAGTGCTCAGAAACATTCAAAACAACCAGGTAAACAAACACTGGACAGTTACAAAACAGTTACAAAACAGTTACAAAACACTTAAAGTACCAAGAGACATTTAAATACTGTGAAATGAATAAAAAAGCAAAAAACAAATAGTGAAGATGCCCTTCCTGTTGCAATCCTTTGCCTTTGTGAGGTTTGAATAATAGATCAATATTGTTTCAAATTCATAACTAATTACCTCCGTCATTATAAGAGGCGCCCGACAATACTACAATTCATCTGCAGACACAGGTCAGACAAGCAGCTGAAACCAGAAAAAGGACTTTTTGGAGTCGCCGTCGCCCCTTGACAGTGTCACCAATTCCATCAAGACCCTTTCATAAGCCGTTGGCCAGCGCTCTCAATTGAGTGTAAAAAGGAATTTATCTGAGGTAAATTGTGAGGACAGTCTAAAAGAGATTGTCACATCTGTGTGGCTGGGACGGCTGAGAGGAGGCAGCAAATCTAACTGGACCACGGTGGGCAGCAGAAAAAGCCTGAGAACTGAAACTCCACCAGGGAAAAACTTTCATTAAAGAGCAGAAGTCATATTTTCCACAGCAATACTTCCTGAGACATCAAGTACACAAAAACATCATGACGTGTTGGACGTTCTAATCCCGCTCCCGGACAACAAAATGGCGCCCAATTCAAGCCTTTGGCGTGTGTGCTCATTGGCGCATGTCTCCAAAAAAGTTCCCTACTTCCACGTTACTTCCTGAATTGGGAGTCTAGTGCCTCCCCTTCTGTGACGACATCGCCATGTCGCTTTGGCGTCGGGAACGAGCACGGCGACAGCAGAATGCGTGAAAGACTGAGGACAGTTAGGGCAGACTTTTGGAGTATGTCGTCTTGAAATGGTCTGGTTACGAAATGTATAATGATGAATTGTTATATCTATCTATAAATATAAAGGTATCATGTTGTAAAGCTCTGCTATTTAAGAGAATGCTAACAAATGTTAAGACGAAAAGTCCGATATAATTGACAACAAATTACATTTGCCAGCGCGCGTACATGTTCGCCGTGATGTTAAAAATGTGATTTGTAAGGATTTTAGAAACGGCAAAAGAGTGATATTCCTTCTATTTTATATTTAGACTAAAAAGAATTTCGCACTTTCGGTAATTTTACAGGCCGAATTGTTGAAATGGTTGGTGCCTGAGGCTGCAGTCCCGCGTAGCGGCCACTACTCAATTTGGATCGCGGACAGAGGGGGCGTGCCTTATCCAGTTATTATAATACATCCATGGTTCTAATCCATTCAGTCAAACTGCATTTAATTTCATCATGTGTGTGACGGTGCATCCTAACCGCCCCGTCATTTCCCCACCCGGCGCGCCTTCCCGGCCGACTCTCTCATGGCCCGAGAGTGCCGTGTCCCGGAGCTCGCGTGGAGCGCGCTGAGCGTTTGCCCGGTTAACTTGCGTCACTTCCCCAAACTGTTTCACCACTGCCCGGACACTTCTCCCTGCTGTAGAATGTTCGAGGGGGCACACTCGGCGCCTACGCACCACACTCACCTGCTGCTGTCGCTGACTCCGGTCCGGTGGGCCCTACATCCATGGGTGGGCCAACCCGAGGCGCTGCCGAGTTCCGGTTTAAAGCGCAAGTTGGCGCTCTTGGTCTAGTCACATGACCAGAGGACTCGACCATTTCAATGGAATGCATATTTGTGTTATTTATCAGTGTTTCTTTCGTTATTGGTGGCTTGGCCATATGGAGGGCTCTGGGGACTTTAGTCTGAATTAAAGGGGCCATGTGATTTCGTGGGTTTTTGTTGATTTATGCAATTTTTTGTTTCACCCCTATCAACTTGTTTATTTGGTTTTCCCAGGGGAGGGGCTAGGGGGTTTAAAATGCAGTTCTGCTTATTGTTGGGGAGAGCACCTAGGAGAGAATAACATGTTTGCTGTGAGTAATGTTTCCTGTAAATACTTTGTTTGATTGTCGTCGTTCGTTCACTGTAAATACTTTTTCACTGCTTTGGGACTGGGCGCAAATAAAAACCAGTAAACCACCTGAACTCAAGTATTTTCGACTGAGCCATAATTTTTTCACGGAACCTAAAACGAAACAAACCCGTGACATTTGGTGTCAGAAGTGGGATCTTGGGGTCCCCATCGGGTCAGCTCACACGAGTCCCTGAGTCATTCGTGGACGACCTGCGGCATTGCTGAGGAGCTGTTGTAGGCAGATCCAGCCTCAGGCTCATAGTCGACCCCTCAGATGGCGAGATGCCTGGTGCTGGGCTAAGGGCTGGTAATGAAGCTCGAAGTCCTCTGAGCTCAACCAAATGCCCCTCTTCTCTCCTCTTCTGTCCCTCGAGGAAGGTCCCCATGACAGACAGCAGCTCTATTCCTGCGCCTTGTTCTGCATGCTGGGCTGGGGCAGCAGCGCCTTCTCCACCCTCGTCGTCTGTGGCCCAGGCTCGGTCCTCCACTGCTAAGTCTTGCGCCATCCCCTGCTTTTGAGAGCGCAGTCCTGTACGTCGTCCCTGGAGCTGATAACGCCTCCTTCGACTGGCCAGCCTACTTCTGACACCAAATGTCACAGGTTTGTTTTAGCGCGCAAGTTTTGAGAATGTTTTTGAGGCCACACTTTATAATAACTACAGTTTTAATAGCCTAAATAAAGCATGAATAAAGACTTGATTCATAACAAGTTAAATAGTTTATTAAAATCAATCAGGCTTAGTAACGATTGAATTAATACTCTAACTCCCAACCCCTTAATTAAATAGTTAATAAGCCTGAATCATTCTTGATAAACTGTGTTCATCATTAATTAAGTCTTTGTTTATGTTTTTTATTTTTTTAAATCTAGTAGTTTTTTTGTTTCCGAAATATCCACAGTTCCAGCCAGACGTATCAGTTGTCTTGATTTGACAACTCCTTCATGAGCAATAGTTTAAAATCCTGTTCCGAACGCTTTCTTTCCAAAGTGTGATGAGTTTTGGCTGCCACCGGTTTTCAGCGAAATAACATCGCCATAACAGAAACTACACCAGCTTTACGTCTCATTGGAATTCAGGAACATAACAAGATGTTTTTATTCAGGAGAGCGCGTCCATCTATCTTTTAGCCAAACCACTTTATTGTCAGTATTATAAAGCCTAATGCATCACTGTTCACTTCATGCCATGTTTGGAGATAGAGGCAGAAAAGCTGTGAATAAGACGCTGCAAACGGAGAATCCTGCAAAAAAAAACAAAAAAAACTGCGCACCATGTCATTAGCCACAGCCGACTCTCGCGGCGCAATCTCATTCAAACCCACATCATTCGCATGCACAGCTAATGGAAATCTAATCAGGAACGAGAGCGGACAGCAGGCATAAAGAAACACGTGATAAATACAGACGAAAGATGCAAATGGTGTGGTATTTATCTTGGCCAGACCTCACAGAAGAGCATGATGTGTCTTCTTGTGCACTTTTACCTTAACATTTCACATTTGAAGAATATTGTGTTATTCAGTGAAATGTTTTCATCTTTCAAATGTATTTTGAGGGGTGTGCCAAAGTGCCACAGCCGCATGTATAAATTAATAAAGAGCACACTAAAAGGCCACAGTCATTACGGCGTATAAAGAGAATCTGCTTTCCCAGTTACACAAATACAGTGTATAAATGTTATTCTCAGAGCTTTGTTATGCAATACCAGCATGCATTTGACAATAAATCCACTCATTGCATCATATTATCACAGCCCTAGTAAACATTTTTCTTCACGGCAATACAAGGGGGAAGACTCATCATAGAAATGTGTCTTTTTCATGATTCTATAAACAATTACACTCGATACTTACATTTTGCATATCTTCAAAACAACATAACAATTTTATCTAAATTTCGATACCTTGCCACCTCGAGTCGGGAATCTCCAGATCTTGAGCTATAGCTTGGTCAGGACTGCCTGAGTTGGAGGATTTTTACCTAATGAATGTTTTGAAAACCTACGGAATGTAAAATAATGTCGTTTAGCTTTGTTTAACACTTGAGCATGCCTTACGTGTGGTTATCGCGGAACGCCGGGGGTCGTCGTCGGGCAGCAGTGGATTGCTCGTACCGTGGTTTTGGTCGCTATGTCCTTGGGCAAGACACTTCACTCACTGGTTTGTGAATGAGACTGCGTTTGTAGGAGCGACTGTAGGACAACAGATGGACATTTACACATTTGCGTGTATAACAATTAAACCAATAATAATAAAAGGGTGTGGCTCTATTTGTATTAAAGACCACTGAGGTCAGCTGTTGTTAATAATGATAGGTTCAAGTCGGCAAAAACAAATATAATGGCACAATTTGAGAGGTCTAAATGTGTACCTTGATGCAGACTTCTAGGTGTGAAATAGCTCATATATGCGCTACGTTTCAAATCGCACCATCTTAAGAGTCAGGCAATATGATGATTGTACAGCGGGGTCTGGAGCCTGTGGAACTGGACTTGGGATGTAAAAAGATTCTTGCGTCATGGTGCACTTGAATGCATGCTTTGTAGTATGCACTTTGGATGTTGTTCCTTTTCTGTCAAGGAAAGACTGAAGAGGGGTTGCTTAGGGAGGATTGATCACAGTCCAAATTCAGTTTCTATTTAAATCTGTGGATGATATGCTATTTTCTTTAACTATCAAATGTTTGAGTCTGCGTCAGGTATCTTTAAATGTGTGAAATTCTGCCTCCTGACTGGGAAAAAAAAGGCTTCTCTATCCTGCATATCTGGCATCAAAACAGATATAAGGCTTTCATATCATAAAATACTGTATTGAGATCTAAAATGTGAAGTCAACAGCCTCAGTAATATCAGGCCATCTATCATACCTTCTACCACGGTATCATTAGGCAGCAGTAAGGCCATATTTAACATTTGAAATTGCCTACTATCCATCGAGGTACAGCCACTGTTCATCCAGCAAACCAAACCCTTTCACATTTTTATTTATATCCACAGTTCTGACGCTGACATTTAGACTTTAATTACACATTTAAAAGTTACATCGAGATGCCAAAGTATTAATGTCACCTTTTAATTTAGTTCAAATATTAGTTATTACTGCCGCTCCTGAAAATGAACATTCGATAAAAGAAAAGGCTGCATCTAAGAAAATCCAGCTCTTTCCCTGTTGTGAATATACCTTACTGTGTAATTAACCTGTGAAAGGTTTCTATTGTGTGGCGTGAATGGTCGTGTAATGCATCCATTTTGCCCTTAGTCCAGCTGCCTGCACTCTCCTAACCTGTCATTAGCTCTAATATAGCTGTCAGAACAACAGCTACCTTCTTCTTTTGCCTGGAAACTCTAAAGATTCTTTGTTTCTTCGCCCTCAGCGACTCATGGTTCAAATAATCCCACAACATACTCATTAAGAAGCATATCATTATAAACATAGACAGTAATTGTGAAAAAAAACCAAACGCAAATTAAAGCTGAAGAACCCAACTTTTCTTCTCATAATGAATCCATTTCAAACTTGTAGATAGATAGAGCCATGTGCTTTGGGATGAGAGCTGATTGGCTGTTTGTTGGTGGTCCACCCTGCTTCACTTTTCTGCCTGAAAAAAACTGTTCTAAAGCTGTGGCCAAAATATTCATACATGCAAAAACTATAGATGTGCCAAATAGGTTTTAATCTTTAACCTTCAACCAACAGAAGCAAAAAGTATATCACGGCACCGTCACATGGAGTCCCTTCCCCACATCTTGACACAGTTTATAATAAAACTGTTATAGCCGAAATGCTAACTCCACACACAAAAGCCCCATGCAGTCTAGAAATTGAACTTTTTGTTGTGCGGAAACAGTACTGCTTACCACTCAACCATCGTCTTTTGTGAGATATCGAGTAGTAACATTCAGCATTCAAAGGAATCTGATGAAATGGGAAAGGCCAAAGATTTGAAAGTGTTCAACATCGGCATCAGAATGATTGCTAGATAGCAGAACATCTCCAAAAGGGTTGCTCCCTCCTCTCGGTGGTGATCTGGATCGGAAGTCATCAGATTGGGATGAGCGGCCAGGGAAAGGTGATGCACGTGGGGAGTAAAGGTTACCTGTCTGCTCGCATTCATCAGACTCGAGCGGAAAGTGCTAAAGAGTCACGAAAGCTCGTTACAAAACAGGACTGGGCTGCACATTAGAAGTTTGCTGTAACATATCACCATCAATGTAAATGATTATTATGTCGGAACGATTTTGGAATAAGATGTACTTTTATTTGTGATTTATATGTTTTATATCAATAGGACTGTTGTAAGTTTACATGTTGAGAGAATATTTAAATATGAACTTCTAAACTAGTACAAGATCCCATATATTTCAGAACTAGTTTGTAGATGTGTAAACTTCAGGGATAGCAAGTTTTATGCTACTTTAACAGATTTTAAATTACTTTTCAATGCCAATATTTTCTTCACTGACACTGTATGTGTGTGTGTGTTCCGCTACTGTTTTAGCCACTTCCTTCTTTCATTTTTGCCAGCAGCCGGTGGAGGAACTACTCAAACAAAACAGAACAAAACAAAACAAAACACATAGACAAGGAAATTATATTACTTAAGGGAGACATGTTATTGCTACAGTGAAATGCCACTATAAAGAGTCTGCAGCAAAAAAATATATGTTCTGTACTTTTCAACACGAATTGAATCTACCTGTCTTTATTATTAAGTTGTTTTGGATAAATATGGTGATTTACAGTAAACAAAATATAAAGTTCTCATCTTCATATGTGATTATAATTCATAAAGTCCAGAAATAAGGCATAATAAGTCTTCAGAGTCTACTTCTCTCCCCAGTCTGTCATCAGCTCTACCTACATGCCTGTTTAGCATGAACATTTCCAAAAAGTCCTTGTGTTTCCAATCCACTGCTTAAATCTA
Organism: Chaenogobius annularis; assembly: GCA_015082035.1. Taxonomy (NCBI): domain Eukaryota; kingdom Metazoa; phylum Chordata; class Actinopteri; order Gobiiformes; family Gobiidae; genus Chaenogobius; species Chaenogobius annularis. Next base: position 447,775 of record BJKM01000254.1, read on the forward strand.
GTTGATATACCTTGCTCTACATTCCACTGTAGCATCCCTGCAGCGTCGCTGCTAATCAAGCCCTGTTTTGGTCCTTGCTTGTGAACAGTTGGAGTTCGCCAAATAGCCTTCGAGGTGTAGAGTGAGTCACACAAACTGGCAGCCCATGAGAAGCCGTCATTAGGCGAGTCCTGGCTCCACATGCTCCCATGCAACGATAGGATCTCAATTGGTGTTTCGGTGCTGTACATTTGAAAAAGGACACATTTATAAATGCTGTTCCCAAACAATGAGAACTGGCGTATTGTATAATTCCAGAAAAGTCAGTTGAAAGAGTTCTTGTCAAGTTGTCTCAAGGATCAAAAATGTGAGTTCAAAAGCCTTTTGGATCTGTGACCTTATCTTGATATTTGTACATGTTTTATGTCATTACAAGGCTTATAATTACCAGGCTTATCCACATCATACAAATTCAAGTTAAAGTTCAACGTTCTCTCTGTCAGCAAATTAACTAAAACACAATTTGCAATGGATAAACATCACCCCTGGACTCCTGCAATTAATGAATTACCACCAACATCCGTGTTTTGAGCCGCATTTTCAGAGAGATGTTGAACTATATTTCGTCTCTAAACAACAAATGAGTCAATGTCATGGTAAAGGAATAAAAAAAACAAAGTGGTTGACGTGTTCCTTCCATTGTAGCCATTTTCTCTCAATACGATTTTAAGTGTATTCATTTGAATTTGAATATCTTACACAACCCATCCATCCTTAAAAAAAGCCTGCATCTGTTTCCTTCACATCTCAAATGAGCATCTCTCTACTTACTGTACACAGAACATTGCAGGCAACAAACGTGCGCTGTAAGTGAGCCTGCAGCCCGACGCCCCGCTGAGATAACACAAGTTTCCTCTGTCATGTTCCTTCTTGCTTTCATAACAGCAAAGTGGCAAAAAAACAACATGCATAGGACCCAATCTTATAAAGAATGTGCAGTAAACAGGACAAGTTGATCAAAGGAGCCCATCCCCGCCTTGTGGAGGCAGCTTCTGTAGGTCCAGCACACATAAGTGAACAGTACAAGTCATTAAAGAGGGTCTGAGAGTGTGGCCAAGCAGATGTCAGCCGGCGCAGACCAGGGAAAGGGTGATAATTGTGTTTGTTGGATGATTAAGAGGGTTCTGTGGAAGAACTTGTACCTCTGCAGATCTCGGTAGCTTCCTGTTGATTAGGAAGCTATTCGTTTTAATGGGCTTTTCTTTCCTCTTTCTGCCTTTGTTAACCAGGCACCGCGCTATAGGAGGAAAATGGCATCTAAATGAATGGCGTGCTATTTAAGGATAAGAGCATAATGGCTAAATGAATTAGAGGTGGGCTATAACAATAGGGTGCAAAAAAAGTGTGTGAATTTGAATCATATCTTAAGAAGACAGTGTCAAACAGACAGAAGTGTGAAATGGTAAATGACTTGGCCATATTAAGAAAACACCATGACGTCAATCACACAGCGTCAACAAGAATTTCAGTCATCCAGAGATTGTCAAGTCAAACTAAACAATTGTATTTTCACAAATGCTCCCTTATCAATCCGAAGCTTGGCAGTTCGGTCGTTTCCCCTCCGACTAGTGCCGGCTTTGTGTACTTGGGCTTAGTTATAGTGTATAATGAAAAACAATGCAGCGCTACAGTTTGTCATGTACATGTCTCATGTTTGGGTTGCCCAGGTCGGATCCATAGCAAAAGAAATATGAATTCTGTCAACTGAACAACAGTTTTATGTGTGAATATGTTTCTTTCGCCACTCATCCAAGTAGTTTGATCAGTTCATAGTTGGTTGCAGTGAGGAGTATCTGTTGGTAGTCTATTGAACTACTCTAAGGTGTAAACTGACGTGTTTAGTATTATATTGATATACCCCGGGGATGGGCTTATGACGGCATTGACAGAGCTAATTTATCTTGTCTTATCTGTGGAAACAACAGCGCATCTTCACAGCCTTGAGTTCATGAATGGGTAATTTTAAACCTTATCACATCTAAAATCATGTAAATAAAACCAGAAAGGAAAAGGCTGAAGTCTATTTTAGTCTATGTAAGCCTTGTTTATGGACCTATTGACTGTACTTGTCTTGCCCTGATATATTGCTCTGTGTTTTCCCCAAATCTCTGCAAAGCAAAGTAGGGCATAACCATTCATCAATAAACACATTTCCCTGGATCAGAAGTCTTTTATTTTTCGCTAAGCAATTATAATATCCAACTCTGTTGAAATATCACATATGATGCACAACCTAATAAAATACTTAATCACAAAAATAATAATAATATCCAACTCTGTGGTGTACCGTCATACTGTGACATTTTTTATCACATTGTGGCAATGTCACAGTCACAGGTCATTTGCCTTTCCTGCAGCTGCATTAAACAAATCAATCCTGTCGTAGTCACCAGAGTTACATGCACTTTTGAAATCCTAATAAAATCGGAGTAGGGCAAGTCTCTGCTTGCATGTAAATGTGAAAATGATGGTCATAAAATACAAGTCTTTAAGTTGTACATTAACAGTAAAAAAAAAACTACTCTTAACAATACAACCTGTAATACGGAAGTAAATTACTGTTGCGATACAGTAATCCAAATTATAGTAATATTTTGTTGTATTTATTTACTGTTAGTTTACTTAGAAAACACTTGATGCTTGTCTTGTTTTTTCCCCCCTTGATTGTACACAGGAAAACTAACTCAGCTCATAAAACACAATTAAACTCTGATCTGTATCAAATGTTGTTCATTAAACAGGAATACCACAAAATACAAGACATAAATATATTAATAATTTATGTATAAAATGTGTCTACTATTAATGCTTTTATCTGTGGACAAAACATTACACTTCATTTATACATCCATAAAATAATCACAGCTGATCAATTATCAGCATATTGGCTCCAAGAAAAAGTATAGCCCCATAGGCAGTACATTTATACGCAGTGCATTGTTTACTTTGACAACATTTATTATTTCCAAACCCTTATAAAGAAAAAGGGAAAATTGGCTAAACAAAGACAAAATGGCCCCAAAGTGTAACTTAACCTAATCCTTACATTGACTTTTTTGTTATTAATTCCTTTAAAAGAACTAAAGAATAGTCTCCAGTTTCTACTCCAGTTTCTTGTGGATAGTTTTACTGGACCTTGGGCTCAGGCTGGTTCAGCAATGGCACTTTGATCCTTTCGGAGTGGCTCTGAGAAAGAACATGACACCAGAAACAAGTTTTATTTATTTATAATATATCAGGTGAAAAAGGTCCCAGAAATTAACAAACATTTATTTAAAAAAATCTACTTTACATAAATAATCTCATTTTCTCAAAGTCCATCACAGGCCAAGCATCACTTCCACAGCAGCGCCATCAGGACAAAATATGTAAAGAAATAGTATTCACAAAGTACAAACACCGACTTAACACATTTTTACTTTACCAAGACGTCAATTTGCTTTATTTATTAATGAATTATGACAAATGTTGTCCCCAATAATAAATAACTTAGTAACAACTGAGTCAGATTCCAAGTGGCCTTACCAACTTGCCAATGCCGGATCTCATCAGATTTCAGAAGCTAAGCAGACAGGAGACCGCTGTAACACCAGGTGCCACAGGGGGGCAGTATAGCACACTGACTGTTGTTGTGTCCTTGGGCAAGGCAGTTCACCCACCTTGGACGAGAGTATGTTTAGTGTACACAATGTTTATTTCCCAGAATTCTTGGCAAATCAATGTACCTTCTGAATATTGCAGTATTATTCTGGTCCCTTTGCTGTAAGGTACTATGAAAATTACAGAAATCCTTTACCGTGAAATGTTTGGGTCCGTCTTATCATAAGTAAAAAGCTACAGGATTTACATTTTATTTTTAATTTAGACCGTTTATTGACACTTGTATAAGGATTACAAGAGGAAATGGTACAACCTGTGAACAAGTTGGCCTTGAAAACTTGCACTTGACATTTTAGTTGAGCCACAAAGCGACTGGCAGTTTCTGAACAAATCCATTAGCTGCTTTTATCAGATAAAGTGCACAAATGGCTTCCCCAGTCTGAGTGCTGTCCTTGTGAGTTGCAAACATCAGTATGATACCACCGGTTTTATCAGGTGCTCAGAATGAGACTGCTGCTCCTCTGATTTAGGTAAAAGCACTAATTAGACACAGAACAGAGGGAATAGTTAGCATTTGCTGAAAATGGTTCGCCCGAGCAAACAGCATATGTCAATCAAGTAGGGCTGAGCAATCAGTCTAATTTTTATCAAATCGAAATCCAATTACTTCTCTTTAATCAAGAGGTTTAAAGCCAATTCCCTGTTAGTATGAGCATGTTGTTTTGGACCAGAGCTCAGACTTATTCTTTTCCTTTTTTTTCCCCCTGAAAAAATAGGTAAAACTTAATCAGACAATTGAGAGTTTATTGTATTGACATTTTTTGATGCTTAAGAGTAATTTGACAGACTACTCATTTAATTAAAAAGTAGTGATTATATTTAAGATTTTACAAAACATGTTTTTTAATGTTACTTCCTGGTTGAACATGGGCAGCAAATGTGACATACGTAGAAGTAATTCCACAACTGTTACCTAGCAACCATACTGTAAACAAGGCCCGGAATCCATATCAATTACACAATAGTTTATATACTTTATAGCGGTAAAACTATGGACAAGATCCTTCATATACAAAATTAAAGTAAGAGATGATTGCACTTAGAGTTTCATATGTTCTTATTTGTTTTCTATTTAGTTGTTTTCTTATTTTTTTGTCCTTACAATTAGACTTACTCATTGCTTTATGATCCTCATGAATGTTGATAGTAGCTTTACAAGAAGGAAGAAACTAATAAAACAATTGTGTTACAGTAGCAATAGCCCTGACATGGAATATATGGTTACATTTATTTTTTTTAACAAAGTGCATTTATTTAAAAAAAAATCATTGTGATAATCGACAGCTCAGTGTTCATCCAGGCTGCTTTCCAACTGGCACAGTTCTCTGCAGAATTTGATCCAGTAAAACGTGTGACTCTGGTGGGCTGAAAGGTTCCCCCTCTACTGTTTCAGAGACCAGGCTGGTCCCACAAGGGAAATGTGTCCACCTCCTTGAATGCCTTTGTTCACAACTTGGCCAGGCTGCCCTCAGGAAGAAAACTTTACCAGCAAAACGAGGCATATAAAGCTTATGATACAAATGCTTCAGTTTGCCTTGTCTGATTCCAAACACAAGCAGGTCCCAAGTGGTTTTCTCACACTAGACAACTGACTACAATATGAGAACAGATTTCAATGAACTGAATATGAAGTGAAAATAAGACTACTATATAATAACTGTTTTTCATGTATCTCCAGGCTGGTTTACCCCTGCAGCAACAATTCAACACAGCTCCAAAGCGCTTGCCAGGGATCCAGACTGATTCTCTCTGTATCTTCTATACAGTCTCTCTCTCTCTCTCTCTCTCTCTCTCTCTCTCTCTCTCTCTCTCTCTCTCTCTCTCTCTCTCTCTATCTCTATCTATATATACACATACACTCTATCTATCTATTGCGTCACAGGCTGAACTCCGACAGAGCCGTGCATTCGGGTTCCCTTGGTGACATGGCTCATTGCTCATCTATCACTTTAGAACAAAATCAAAATTCCCTCATCTCAGATTAACAGGGGCAGAGAATGCCAAAATTGCGGGACCCGCGGGTTGGAAAAACCCAGACTCGTGCATCACTTGTAATATGCTTGTCACTGATTGGCTATTGCACCTGTCAATCATGCCCATCTGAAGTCGGGGAGATGTGTCCAGACTCACAGCTTTGTAAAGTTTTGGTTGTAGAAAAAGTTGTAGAAAAAGATTCAGTTGTAGTTTTGTAGAAGTGTGTATTCTAGGCTGGCCAGTCAACCAAAGCTCCATGACCCACCTGAAAACCCTGGTTGATCCAGCATTACTTTAAAGACTGCAGATTGAAATTAACTTTCAAAAAAGTGTAGGTAATATTAAATTGTCTTAATGAATACATAAATAAATGAAAATATTTCTAAATTCAGCAAGAGGGAACTCATTTAGCACTCAACTCTTAACTAGAAACCAGACTTAATAGGACTTTTCTTAGAGCTAAACTTTTATTTATTTTTTAGGTAAACAGAAGGATGAATCACCTTAAACTCCAAAGTTCCACATGCTACAATCTAACTAAATATCTTGATATAAGTAATTTGCCGCTCACCGATCTGACTAGGTGCAAATTACCCACGGGGCTTTGCCGATCTTAAGCGCCAATCTCGGTTCAGTTGGTTTTGCCTGTGCGCTTCTGTTTTGATCTCTTGACTTAAGATGACTTGATAACAGGGAGATGCGAGCTGCTGTAGAAGACCTCCCTCCAGACAAACACATGCACACGTCCATATCTGGAAGAGGCCACGTGTCGCTGTCAAACTGTCTTTACAAAAATGACAGCAATATGACAGGTGGTAATTTAGCGCCGCGGGTGGAGGAAGAGTGCTAGTATGTCCGTCCATTACATGTGTGAACGGGTGCATCCTTTTTACAGTGCAGATAAGCGAAACTGGGGCTGGTGTAAACACATGACGTACATCTCATATGACAACACTCCTAACTCTCTCGCGCCAACCCAACGCTGACAAGTTCTTCTTGTCTCCTTGAACGTGCGATAAATGGTCTGTTGGCTTGAAGGCTTAACAATATCGATGATTTATCTGGCCCAAAATTCATTTCTGGGATTCATAACAGGTTGGGATTGTAAAGATCTGCTAGTGTCAACTGCCAGGCAAATGCGCTTGGGGCGTGTGGGAGTAAAGCACCGTCCACACTACGACTGGCTTTTCCGATCCCATTTGCATTATAATTTCACTATCTTTTGAGGATTATGTTATCTTGTACAGCTTTAAAAATGCAAATGACCTTGACCTTAAATAGGCTGGACCCAATTTTTTTCATGTGATAAAGTAAAATCTGTTTTTCCCTTGTACAGATATACACCTATTGCAAAAGCATCGATTCGGCTTAAAAGGAGCCCACAGCGCCTTTTCTACCTCTAAATGTAAAGCGTTTTATTCTCCGTGAAGCAGGAAGTGTGCTGTTAGCATGCTAATGTTTGTTAGCTTTCCCGTGATGGAAAGGCGCTTATAAATATTTAGGATGCTCATAATGCATTAGGAAAGTGAGGTACATGTACGATACATGTTGACTGCAGCAAAGAGTTTGAAATGAACTAGTGCAGGTATTCGGCAGCCTCTCCCTGTCGCTCTGTCACATTTGTAATATTTTGTAAAATTCTGTAATTCTTTAATTTTTCCTCTAGTTCCACTAGATTTCTAGATTGGACAAAGACCTGGTTTAGACCTAGGGGCACTTGGAAGGATTTTTTTCCTTAGGTGGTACAACAAAGCAGATGTAGTTCAAGACAAATAATGCACGCAAATTGTATATAACGAGTCATAGCTGACAGGATTTAACATGTATCTCTGCATCTTCATACAACCTCTGAAGGTAGTCGTGCATTCATTCACCTGCTGTCATCCTTCATGCCTCGTGCCCCACTTGAGATCTGTCTTGTACAGCCGAGCATTAGCATAGAGAAATTGTTCAGCTCGACATTACCCCAGTCATTAGGCCAGGGCTGTAAGACATAAACAAAATGTGGCAAGGCAACAAATATTATGTCACTTTTGGTCTACTCTTGTGGTTTATTGGCCATGAAATGAAAAGAAAAGGGTTTTTGTTGTGACCGTAAAGCTGCATATATTTTCTATGCTTTTTTATGGTAATTCTAAATGAAAGATGATTTTAAGGCCAACTCAATTAGCCTCCGTTCCTCTTCCATATTGAAATTTGTTGTTTCCACAGGCATTCAGCTGCAGAGGATTTGTAATGTGCTTGTCAGCTGTGCTTTAGATACTTCTTAATTACATACTAATTGTACCATTGCAAGTGGAGCATTTTTAAGTGTAATTCGGCATGTAGACAACATTATAGCATGTACTTTTTGTTACCTTGGTTAGACCTTCTTATTGAGGGCAGAGCCTCACTTTCAGTCGGAAGGTATCACTGTGGAAAATCACAGAGATTTGTATGCTCAAGGTAATCAGCATTCAAAGTGCACGGGTCATGATCAGCGCGATCAGGAGAATTAATCTAATTACCTTTATCATTATTTTATTATCTGATAAATTAGCTGTCTCGACAAATGTTCCCGAAGGACGTACACAAACAAAATGGAAACAAGTAAGATGCTTTTGTCTCTGAGAGGGTTCTGCTACAACGCTCTGACGGGAATGACATTGTCAGCAGATGTACACAAGGGGCAGAGGAGGTTTAATTAGTTAGTCAGGAGTGATGAGACACATAACCTTCATCCACTCTTTGAAATTGTGGTCGCTTCACATTAAATCTCTGCAGCCAACATTACAGTGCAAATATTGTTACACTTTTAACCACGAAAAATTATACTTACTGTCACTTTTCACACAGTTGAATGTTTTTCTTTGTATAGAGAGCATCTTTTAGTCTCGCCCGCAACTTTAAAACAGATTCAAAAGTTGATTGAATTGGACCTTTAATAACACTTGCGAGAAATTGAGGGTTATTCTCAATTCACTTTGCAGAGCGAAATTAAACTACTACTACTAGTTACTTTTATTTCTTGTTATAATAGTCTAATTAAGTACTCATTTCCTCAAACTAGTTCAATCAATCAGAAAAAAATGGCACTGTACTACCTACAAACAATCTTGAAAATAAATCATTTCTGATAAGAACACAATTACCTCGACAACTACTGAGTTTGCGATTGCATTTTCACATCTATTCTCTTTCTGTTTGTTTATTATTCCGTGGCCTGTGGAGTGCGGGCCTTGTTAATGTTTTCAAGGCACATGTGTAAAATAAATGATAACCTCGTGGCCCTGGCTCGACTCCTCCACATCACTTTGACATAATAAGCAGTTAATCTCATCTGGGTGCGGGCTTGAATTGGCCCCTGGTCCGTGTGCACGTCGAGGAAGGGCTGACCTGCACGAACCTGGCACAAAGCTGCTGACTGACAGACACGCTCGTCATAATAAGCAGTTGTGCTGTAGAAACAGTAAAGGACTGTAGCCACCATTTGTCAGTTCATATCTAAACAAAGGGAAAGATAGCCTGGCTCTGCGCCTGGAAAATTATTATGCATGCATCCACTGTTTAGACAATGCTCCCAGATGATTGAGCTGAGGGGGTCGACCATCAGTCACCTTTTGTTGTTTTTGTTTCTTGCATTTCATTACTGGCTCAGGTTTGACTATATCTTTTGCCCCATCACAATATGAGCAACAAAATCCTCTCACTCGTCTCTAACCCACCACTGAGTCTGAGTGAAACCATCTCACTTACACAGTCATTACATGTACAAGCACAGAGAACTCTGGGTGCTCTAAACAACCAAGTTCAAATTGACCACCCGTGTCTCAGTCTACAGCAGCTGACAGAACCAAATAGATGCAAGCGGCGGCTGAGGGACGTTCAGGTGCATCTAGTAATGTCGAGTTATCACTAAATCTCTGTAGCTAGGATTGCTAATAGAAACGGCTATCATACATATGATAGGGCCTGGGTACCGGTAGTCGAATGGCCAGGCTCAACGTCGAGTGAGTTCGATTCCTGGCTCTGACAAGTTGCTTACTGTCCTTCCCGCTCGTCTTCCCATTTCACACACTATATTACTATCTTGGTCTGTAAAGCCTACAGGCAAAGCTATTCTTAAAAAAAGAGAAAAGAAAACTTTTGCAGTGCACCTTCAACATCTTGACGTTAAGGCACACTTTATTGTCTCCGTAGGTAAATGTGTCCTCTGCATTTGACCCACCCTTCAATGCTACAGGGGTTAAACCTGTTAACAGCAGAGACCCATCTCCAGATCTTGTGCTAGGCCCGGTCAGGACCTTAACTGGAGGATTTTACTTACTGTGCATGTTTTGGGTTGATGTGGGGGAAACCACATTTGTCGGGTGGGGCTTTGTGTGTTTTGTTTTCCGAATGGGTTTTATTGGAACTGGATAAAGGATAGTCACTACATGCAGAGACTGTAGCATCTAATGCCGGGTGTGCACCTAATGTGAGGTGGGCCCGGCACATATTGTGAGAGCAGGTTGGTTGCAGATTGCCTGCCTGACATTTGTTACATTTATGTTGATAATGTTGGATTATCCTCAGCCAAAGCCTAGAATTCATCCAACTATGTAGCCGTTAATCTCATAACGTTTGCTCTGGCACAAGCTTCACAAAGTTTACTTAAAATGTTTTGTTTTTAGCTCAATAGACAATGATTTAATCGTCCTCAGTTATATTTATTACTAGTATTATAAAATGTTACTTTTCAGACAGCATACCTTTACTCCTGCTTTAGTCATATTTAGTCAACAGAACTCTTAATTGGGTGAACATTTTAGTTACTCCTCCCACTGTGAGTGTGTCTAAGTTATAAAAAGCTTTATGTTGAAAATATAAAATGAACGAAACATTTGTTTTTCTTGCATGGCTCCTTCAGAACTTACTGTAGCCACTCTTATACACGCCCATCTCCTCAGCTTCACTTTCCTCACCAGGACAGAAGCTCCAGTTTCACACTCACCCAGTGCCAGATGGTTCTTTGTGGTTTCTGCACAAGACTCTCCAGGATTTCGTCGAACTGATCACCTGTTGTGTTTTTTTTACCCTGCTTGTTCCTAATTCTGCCGATTTGCTTGATCCCCGGTAACTCGCTTTCAGCTACAAAAAAGTCTTGTCAACCGTACCAGCTGTAAGTTGTGTAGCATTTGGGTTCAAACTAGTCCATTGCAGGTCTATCTTTCCTATTTTCGATATACTGAGCATTATTTCATGTTTTGTCCTTCCAATTACATCAACTTCAAATTGATCCATCAGATATTGCGTCCTGGCAGTGACTATTACAATTACACTTAGTAGAGTAGTAGTTACCCCATGTACCTATACTCTCCTTTGAGTCATTTCCTTTTGAGTCATTCGTACTTTTACTTGAGTAATATTATTTTGAAGTAACGTCACTCTTACCAGTGTACAATTTCACTTCCACTCCTGCTGACCGGTTGTCTTCACACAGCTCCTCCACACAGCTGTAGTATATTCTCTCACTCCTCTAAGTCCCATTACCATATCACAGAAATACATACAATAATGGGAAGTGTTTGTCAGTAAGGATTTGAAAAGACAGACTGTTGATATGTGCCCCATAACCACACAAGCATCAACAGTCTAGAAACGATCCCCAGATGGGTCTTTTTTCACACACGCACTGACGCCTTTCATCCCCGAAGTTTGCCCTGTCAGTGGATGAGATGTCCCAAGTGTATTCACCTTGTTCAGACAAAAAGGAAAGAACTAAACCTCGTGCTCATTCCCAATTTAGCCTCCCTTGTTTGTCAGTGTTGCCGTTCCCTCCCAGTTGAGCACTTAATCACTTCAAAAGTAGTAACAACAATCTTAAACCCCAGAAGCAATGTTATTTGACTGCATTTATTGAAAACAAAACAAACATTTCAAATAAACACTACAAACAAGTTTTAAAGCCTAATTTGAATTTAGATCATGGGGTGTGCAATAAAATAAAAGTGCAGCTCAGTTCGGACCACTGCAGGTGCTAATTACAGCTCCTGGGCTCCACTTTGTGTTGGTCTGTGTAAATATTTAATGATGTAATGTATACGTCATTTTACTTACGATAAGAACCTTTATTTATTCCACGATGGGGAAATGTTCCTCTTTGTAAATAGCAATTTGGTTAATTTAATAGGTTTTCCAACTTTAAAAGAGAATAATTGAAAGAGAACCCTATTAATTACCGGTAGGTTGAAGCATATGTTCCAGGAGGATGACTCTTGCAAATTTGCTTTCCTTTAAGCAGCAACAGTAAAAAACAGGCAATTATACAGAAGGACCACATAACTGGATGTCTGAGGCTGGAGACGTTTATTTCCCGTCTACTCAGAAGTGCATATCATTCGAGGCGAGCGCGATGATGTCACGACCGGCGGTAGGCAGAAAACACAACACTGCGAACGGAGCAATGCTACCAGTGGAGCTAATAAACAGTCAAATCACTAGATCTGAGGTCACTATCTAACGTTTTCTCGATTGTGGTTGTGGGTAAAGACATCGGGGGCTTGGGTAAAAGTTTCAGGGAAGTTTCAGGGAAGTTTTAACGCTCAAATGTCAGTGTCAGTGACAAACCACAGCACAATGTCACATCAGCCTCTCCATCAACTGTACAGTCAACAACGCCCCCAAAACTGAACTAATAAATATAGTAAGCCCTGACAAATCAAACAGTGTTATACAGTGGAAATCAGGCGGTAATAGAAGTCTGAAACTCACTGAAGAAGCTGCGTCTCTCGTCTAATGGTGGTGGCAGTAGTCTCTGCGCTACTTCACATAAAATTAGCATGTTATGTCTGTTTTTAGACTGGCCTTGTCCTCACAGTTCCGCAGTTCACATGTTAAAGCCTGTTGTAGGTTTTGCTTACAATAATAATTGCCGTGGCTATGGAGATAAGGGTAATGTGAAGCTGCGTTTAACATTGGAGTCATACAGTAAGTGGCCCGTTTATCTGCTGTGTTTTTGACACAGTTCCAGAGAGTGCAGGTGACATGCTCTAATATATAAAACAAAATGAACTGAAATGTTGGCAATAAAACGGCAAATAAACAAACAAAACAGACCTCGTTCTTGCCTGCTGCACTCTTTTTCTGCTAACAATAACAGCGATCGCTCATTTTCTGCTTCTGTGAAACGAGTTGACCAAGGTAACTGATAAGGTTAGAGACGGACAGAAGCTTTTGGAAGACTGCCATCATAGACAAAGCTAAACACATAGAAATGTCAACAATGATAAAACTGGTGGTGTCATTGTTAAGACTATGCAGGAGATGGAAACTTCTGCAACAACAGGGAGGCTTTATGAGCACTGGAGAAGGAGAAGGAGTAAATATAATAAATTACTGAAACATGCCAATGAAACAAAACAGAACCAGTTCTGTTTTTATTAGGATACAGCATTAGAACAGGCTTAAATATTACAAAAAGTGAATTTCGCTTATATATTTGTCATTTAAAGAAGACATGTCATGCTTATTGAATGATATAATTATATAGTTGGCGGGATATTAAATTATATAGTATTAAATTATAACATATATAGATAATATTATGCGACGATAAACTTCAAAACTGTGGAACTGATTGGCCCTGCCTTATAGTGGCTTTTATAGTGGCAAGCAGCAGAAGTGTTTATTGGCTAAAGCCTGATCATGTGACATCTGATTTATACATTTTTGTTTAGAATTGGGGATAGGTGAGAACTCAAGCCTGAAATGCAGGACAATAAATGATTACTAAAACATGCATACATTTAAATACAGCTTTAGGTAACCTAATAATGAGATAATGCTATTAACTTATAACATAATTAAAGCTGATGAAAGTCAATTTAAAGTTGCCACTTACTGACTCCAGCCACAGGAGGCCAGTATGCACGATTTCACATTTATTATGCCATGGCAGAGGTCTCTCTTCTTCGCTTCTAATTTATTACTTGCATGTAGTGCATCTTTTTATGCCAACACAAGCTAATGTCATACACTGTTGCTGCAGTAATGGTGCAGAATAAGAAGCATCAAGACTCCAGGGAGATTAGATACCAGACACCTGAATCAGTAAATCAAAACTAATGAAGATGTAGACAATATAATACCTGGAACATAGACTTGTTAATGTGGCATGTGGTGAAAGATGAGCGGAGTTGCTTATTTCCATGAGGTATGTACAAGCCGGCGTATTACTGAGTCTGCTTGCTGCTTTTCAATTAGATAGAGAGTTGCAACAAATAATGGACTGGCCTGTGCATCTACGTAGGCCTCTGCTTTTTTGTTCATTTTGCAGCGACAGTAAATAATCCCAGTAATTTATCCATAATGGCTCGGTGTGCAGTTGCCAATGTAAAGTGGAAAACCCGAAACGGTGCCGCCTAATGAATGAGGCAACATTACAATAGATGTCTGACAGAAATGGAAATGCACCCACCGCTCATCTTTCCAATGCAAGAAAACATAACCAAATGTGTATGAGGCATAACAATGAGTGAATGATGTACAGGCTCGTCTGCTTTCACCCAAGCAGAGCGTCACCGCTAGCGTAAGCCAAACGTTTGTGTAAATATTATAAAGTGTAGAATAACATTTGTTCTGACGTCGAAAAAGATTCAGTTGTAGTCATCTGGACTCTGTTTTAGAAAAAACAAAACGTTTCAACTCTCATCCAAGAGTCATTCTCAATCTGTGTCCAGATGACTACAACTGAATCTTTTTCGACAATGGAACACTCCTGGACGAATGAGGGATTACACCGACATTTGTTCTGACCTTCATCTTTAAAAACGGTGGCTTTGTTGATTGTAGTTTTTCCATATAAGGCAGTGGGTAGAAGCGAGATGCATATTTGTAGGCTATAGTGTCGCATAAAGCAATATTTAATGTGAATACTAAAGCAGAAACTATGTGTAGCAGAATGTACAGCCCCAGGACAAGACGCCGTGTAAGAAAGGCTCAGGACCAAATAAATGTTGGCACAGTTCAAGGCAAACTTTATAAGCTGTCACATAATATCGTTAATTAAATAAGTTAGCTTGAAATATTGTATTTACGGTTAATTTCTGCATTTAGTTTTCACTTGTTACAGCTCATCACATGTCCAAAGAAGTCAGTGTTGTTTTCGAAGTTGTTGCACACTGGGGAAATTTCATGGTGGTAATCATAGGCAAGATGGCAAAAACACCTTGGGGATACTTAAATAAAGATTGATTAGTGATTGGACTAGGCTGATGTGTACAGTAAGCTACGCTTTGGTCAAGAACCTGAAGGACGGCATTACGCAGCTCGGACTGGAACGCATGGCTCAGCTAGACTGCGGAGCCAATCGATCCGGCACAGCTCATAATAGCCTCATGACACCTTAAATGTATAATATATAATATATATATATATATATATATATATATATATTATATATATATATATATATATATATATATATATATATATATATATATATGTTGGTGTATGTGTGTGTGTATGTGTGTTGTGTAGTATGTGTATTATATATTTATATATAATATATATATATATATATATATATATATATATCCTTTGACATGGAAAACAATTTATTTGAAATAATCTTACATTTACATGAGCAAATCTTTCCTCACAAAAAGAGACAAGGACATTCTTTTTCAAACCACGTGATGGAATTGTACATTTCACACTGATATAACACCTATTCTCACTTATATTTGCAACAGTATGACATTCAAATGTAAAAATCTGTGGCGAAAGTGCTGTAAGGCGGTTCTTAAAATCCCATATGGATACATAGAGGGCAGATACCTCTGACACCGAAAATGGTGCAATCAACGTATTCAGAATATCACAATAGAGGTACAATGGGAGCTGCCACGTGGAGCGCTGTGTGATGTGAGACAAGTTCAGCTGCTCAATTTTCCAGGACAAAGACAGGTCCCTCTGGGGATGAATACAACTTAAGCAAAAAGATAATACTGCAAAAGAATGGCACATATATCTTCCTAGAATAGTTAATTTTATATAACAAGTGCATAGGATTGTCTAATACCAGTTTTACCAGTGACCATACATTTTGTTCAGTTGATGACCCTGCCTTTTCTGTATACCTGTCAGGTGTATTTAAGGACAGGATTGCTTGGTGTTCTGTACTGACGTAAAGTGTTTCTGATCTGGAACAAATGGACTTAACTTACTACAAAAACAAACTATTTTAGTGTCAAAACTATTTATTATGGATGTATGAATAAATCCTCTTGTATGAATGCCGTTTTTATTAGCAATTATAGATGCAAAGTTTTGGTGCTATTGCTAAATTACTAGACGTCCCTTAATGTCCCTCTGTCCCCGCTTGCACACGTTTGGTTCTTTTAGCTGCATGTAGACCGGGACAAGAGTGGTCTGACATCTTTTGATGCAAAGACGACTTGAGTTTGATTGTCTAGCACGCTCAGAGTTCTTTGTGCTTGTAAATGTATGTCCTCACTGAAGCGTAGCTTCTCACAGTGTTATACAGCCTCTTCCCATCCTCCAGAAAAAGCATGTCATTGGGAAAAATGACATTTTGTGAATCTCGATTTAATCTGAATGAATGGGAGAGTTTGTTTTTTGATTGAAAGGATGTAGTCCACCTCGCCTAAAGCCTTAGTATTGTTGTGATTGTCTCTTATCACTCACTAGTCTTAAATAATAAAAGTTGATATTTGAATAGGCTAGATTTCCTTCATAGACATCCCAAACAAACACTATGTCCTCCCAACTTGTTGACACTGCATAATCTTTTTAAAATCCTGATCTTTATAAAGGTGAAAGAGTCCTGTTGCTAAATCTTCATTTATTCTTAATTTTTGTTTTTTTTTGCTGGGGATAATTGGTAGCTATGACATCTACTTTTAGCCTGCAGCAACTTTTGTCATAAATGTGTGGACCATCACAACGGTTGGTTAACCTTTTCAATGTTATTCCGCTAACTGAGAAGCTAATTAGTCATAGGTGCTATGCTAATTAGGACTAGCAAATATGTTAAATTACAGCCCTCCTCAAGACCACTTACTTGAAGCGTGTAAGAATGCTAATGGTGAAGCTAATTAGTGCAGTTTATGTCCAGATTCTCTCAAGGTACATGTTAGCTGTCATGGTGAGCTTCTCGTTTAAAGACAGAACTGCTTTTTATTAAATAGTGTGTCTTTGCAACACTGTTTTAATACATGCATTATTCATTCACTACTCACACTGAGCTTTACTTTTACCACAGCTGCCCCGGAGCAGATTGAAAGAAGCATGGCTGCCAAACCGCTCTAAACACCATCCATCACTAAAAGACACAGCACATACACATTCGCATGTCTGGCCCACTCACCACAATACTGCTGTTTTTGTTTTCTTCCGGGATTTTTGGCTCGCGCACGCCCCCTGGTAGGCAGAAAGTGAGTGCAGCAGGCGAGAGTGAGGTCTGTTTTGGATGTAATTTGCCATTTCTAGGCCGACATTTCTGTTTTATATAATTGAGCATGTCACCTACACTGTCTCTGGAACTGTGCCAAGAACAAATAGGAAGAAAAACTTTCCTGTGAGCAGCTAAACGGGCCACTTATGACTCCAATGTTAAACGCAGCTCCACATTACACTATCACCAGAGCCACGTTAATTATGATTGTAAGCAAACCTACAACAGACCGTCAAGGACAAGATCTGTCCAAAAGCAGTTAGACTCGGACATAACCTGTGTTTTGTGAAGTGGAGCAGAGCCTCCGGCCGACCGCCGCCATTTGACGAGAGACGCAGCTTCTGTTAGCCACAGTTATATTTCTAAGGGCTTAGCATGTTTTAATTGTTCTGTTTTGGGGGCTTGTTTATTGAAGTCCAATAAAAAGAGGTTAATATGACTTTCCACTGACACTTAAGTGAATTTAAGAGTTAAAGCTTCCCTGAAACTTCCCTGAAACTTTTACCCAAGCCCCCGATGTCTTTGCCCACAACCACAATCGAGAAAACGTTGTCTAGTGACCTCAAATCAATTGCACAATTACTGTTAAACTTTGCATTTTATCAATTTTCATTCAGATTTAAAGTAAATTAGTTGATTTACTCAAAACAAAATTGAAATTGTGGTGTTACAATGCATATGACAAGGTAGAAAACTAATTTCATTAAAATATAGTTATTTTTACTTAAATCTTGTTTTCTGTTTCTTATTTTAGGGAAGTTTATAATGTTGCTTCCTTGTTGGACATGAGCAGCAGTAATTCTTACCTATCAACCATACTGTACACAAGGACCAAAACTCATCTAATTTACAAAATAGGCCCTATTCACAAAACCGACCGGCTAGTTCCGGTTGTCGTAAAAATGCAGATCTTCACTTCTCGTTCCATTCATTCTCCGTGGGAATTGCGCAAATAATTCAAAATAAAAAATATGTCACAGCAGAGAGCAAGTTACAGATGGATAATCACTGGCAGCATGTTAACATTTTACATACAGTATAAATATGTCTGTTGTTTTTGTCTCAAAGCTAAAGACTAACATACATTAACTCAAATAAAAACAGACAAATTTGATAAAAGTACGTCAAATGCACAGTTGAGTGTTTTTGTAAACGGGTTAGTTCAGTTTGTGCTGTTATTTTAGCAGTATTGATAAAATGTTTTATGTTATTATTATCTTAGAGAGTAAAACACTTACTTTGATAAACATATAGAGGTCTCCAGATGAAGAGACCTCTATATGTTGTACGTAAAGGTCTGAACATGCTGCCTGTGATTATCCATCTGTAACTCACTCTCCACTTTGTGTTCATTAATTATGGATTTATTTTAGAGAGACGCCGCTAATTCCCCATAAGGAATGCAAGGAGGATAAAGTGGAGCTACGCCGTTTTAAGGCAACTGGAACTAGCCGGTCGCTATCGTGAAAGCGCCTATAGTTATGATTAGACTAATAAAAATGTAAAACAACACTTTTATTTTGTTAAATTAATGTTTTAACTGTCCGAAGAATACATTCATTGTCCGTTAATTGTCGCTATGTTTTCTGTTTTGATGACAAATGGAAAGCGACTCTCCTTCTCATCTTTTTTTCAAACTGCCCCTTGACCAAGGTAAGCTTTTGGCAACAGTTGGGAAACTCAGCCATTCTGTTGGAGGTTTCTGATGTGAATGAATGAATGTATGAACTTAAACATGGAGTATCTTAACTACTTTGAATACACCAGTCCTAGCCGTCAATCATTCCCACTCATAGATCTGATGTGTGAAGCTAATTAATGGTTTCATATTGGCAAGACAGACGCAGAGATGATCGGTGCATGGGTGTCCTGGTGACGAAGCGCCGCGAGAGATGGAAGCAGCCTGTCAGGTTCTGGTGACAGCTCGGGCTTTTTGATCAGCCCCGTTTGAGTACGGCGTGTTGTGGTCGGCGCGGTGATGTGGGGCTGCACTGACAGAAGGAGATCGGCGCTGGTACAGGACCGCGTCAGGGAAAGGCTCTGTCACATCTGTTCCACTCAGCGGCCGGCTGTCAGAGTGCTGCTGATGCTGTACAGTGGTGCGTTCAGACATCGCAAACAGCCTGACAAGGACGCACTCATTTGTGTTCGAACATTAAGAGCTTTCCAAATGCACAATGATAAATAAACACCGAAGATACGTTTGCACACATAGATATGTCTCCATCTGAGGTGGCCAATCAGTGGCTGATATGTAGATGGATTGGTTGCAACGGTACAGTGATACAGTTGATAGATGTTGCTACAGCCAACAATGCAAATACATTCTGAAAGCACATTACAGTCAGGTCAAATCACAATCATTCCCTCACCCAGATGTGAAGAATCACCAAATCATAAGATTACCTCAACAAAACCTTTATGCTGATCCTAAGCCTGGTAATTGTACAGGGTCAGTCACAAATAAAACATGAAACATGTGTGCCTCACAGTCTAAAGGTCACTTTAAGTGCACAGTTAAATGTCCAAAAGTGTCCCCAAAGTAAGTCCTCTAATGGGCTTTTCCTTTCACATTCTGCACAAACGGCGACAAGAACAATGGCTTTGCTCACACTTCCACCGCTCAATACATCACTGGGCGACACACCGGCCCACTGTATAGAACAGGGCACCTATTAGCGTGCTCCTAATGTGCTCAATCTATCACAACGTCGTCTCCACTGTGGCTGGAGACAAAACATCACCTGAAATAACCATCTTTTTTCTTTTGCTCCTTTCTGTTCTGAACTTCTTTTGAATGGGGATTAATTCAAGCAGGAGCCAATCGCAGCGTTCTTCAAAATCCAGAAAAGCAGACAGGCAGGCCACAGCAATTTAATTGGAATAATGTATGAAATGAGTCTGCGTTGCGGGCAGGGGAGTGCTAACTCTCAGCCATGCAGGCTTCGACAGAGATCAATGCACCTAACCTCAATTCAAGAAAACATTCTCTAATGGTTCCCCTCGAGATCAGCGCCCAGCCTCTTCCCTCTTCTTCTGCTCTTCACTTATTTATTTATTTGAATTTTTTTCTCTATCTTTCTTTCTCTCTGACTGTGGTTCACACTTTTTAATTATCCGCCCGAGGATTACCAGGCCAGTGGGAGACGATTTTTTATCCTGTCACACCGAACAATACTGCTTTATCACGTCTTCCCCATTCAACGTTCTATTCACTAAAAACTGTGAAACTGTCTGTCTCAGAGCGCCGGCAAGAGATAGGGACTCATGCATTATATGTACAGTACATTCAACATTCAACGTTACTCGAGACACTGCTCCCATTATAAGTCATTTGCTGCATTGAATTGCATCTATTTTTAATTAAATAAGTGCAATGACATTGTGTATATTTATTAAATATAAAGCACATGTGAGTTGCCTATACAATCTCCTGTTTTAAATAAAAAAATGTGTTGTTGCTTGTTTTCAGATTAGAGTGCTTGTTTGCTTATTTTAACTTTTTACAAGTGTTTTATAGCTTTTTGTTGTATCTCTGTAACAACACTTCTTTTTTAGCACAATTTTGGCTTCTCAACTCCCTTTTATTACATTGCATGATATAAATGAACACCCAAATTGTGATTCTGTCGAATACTGTTGAATCAAACTCTAATTAAAAATGTAGCCAAAACCAAACATTACTAAAAGTGCGTAATTGCTGCACGGAGTCTAAATCTGTTTATTTTCTTACAAAGATTTGGGAAATTCTCTTATTAGTTAGTCTTCCCCACAAAAACAAACTTATGCCTTGTTTGTTGCATCTTTGAGCAGAAGAAACACATCTGAGAGAGCGACGCATCAAGAAGCACAAAGACTTGAGTGACAAAATATTTGCAGCATTCACACACTGACGCTCCACTAACACTTGCAAGGAACTGTCTCTTTTTTATATCTCCATTTTTGGTCTCCCTAGAGATCTTAATTATTTATAAATGTGTTCCCACAAAGTCTACTTTTATTGATGGCCAAAAGTGTTTTCTGTTCCAAATGGCTTTCATCAAAGGATATAGTGACACATTTAGGAGACAAAAAAATGAGAACACCTTTGACAAAAAACAACAGAGTGACACAGACTCAAAGTCAGTGACTAGCTTTGCAGGATCATGTTTGCATATATTAGCTTTGAAGTAGCACATTCAGCGCAGGAGCTGTCAGATGTATGTAACACATTGTGACATTGCTGCTAACTGCATGTTTAATAATTGCGCTATATTTAAAGGTTTACACCCGTCTTTGGCAGGGTTTATATTTAGTTCAATGCACTGCTTAGAACAGATTCCAGAAATCCACTACTTATGTACATTCTCATGACATTAACTTAATGTCAGTTCAAGATAATAAAGCTATTGTTTTAGTGGCCCATTTGACAGTCCCAAATCCAAGACTCAGAAAAAAGGTTCACGTCTAATTGAGGGGTAAATGCTTTGTCAGCTGCTCTACATGACACTCTTATTGGCCACCCATTTTCACAAATAAAGTGTTTAAAAATCATGCAACGTGATTTCCTGCATTATTTTTTTTTTACATTCTGTCTCTCATGCTCGATGTGTACCTATGATGACAATTACAAACCTCTTATCTTTTTAAATGGGTGAACTTGACATTTTTTTTAAGTTGCTCAATACTTATTGGCCCCACTGTATGTGTGTGTGTGTGTGTGTGTGTGTGTATATATATATATATATATATATATATATATATATATATATATATATATATATATATATATATTTGAACTAATTGCAGTTCTATAACCACATGACAGCTGATAATAGGAGCTTAGTGACATTGAT
This sequence comes from Chaenogobius annularis, assembly GCA_015082035.1. Classification (NCBI taxonomy): domain Eukaryota; kingdom Metazoa; phylum Chordata; class Actinopteri; order Gobiiformes; family Gobiidae; genus Chaenogobius; species Chaenogobius annularis. The sequence continues at coordinate 469,720 of BJKM01000254.1, forward strand.
GGTGTACTTGAATAACATAGTTTGACCCTGCCGATGATTATCATCGTGCTGAGAGAACTTTATGCACGTAAAGACATGTACATTTGCCATGAAACAGCTGAACTTCTGCACAGGAAAGTGTGTTCACTTTGTTTTTATGTTGATTTTAACACTCTAATTTTTATTTCTACCATAACCTTTGAGAGCTTTATGTTTTATTTTATTGTTTAACTGCAGTCTGGATGCTAATGATGCAACAATGGGGGATTGTTTGTCTGTAGCTAATTGTGGTGTGAGAAGCACTTTGTGCTGCATTTTAAATGTATGAAAAGTGCTATACAAATAAAGTTTCTTTGATTGATAAGAAAATGTTCCTGCCCAATCAAAATGAAATGCTTTTTCAGTAGTTTTCAAAGGGTTTGGAGCCAGGTTTTCATACTTGGTCCCTTCATGTCAATACACACATACAGGCTTATGAGTGAAATAAAAGACAGAGGACAGAGAACCAGCACAGACATCTTCCGATCAATGTGCAAATGATTCAACTCTGTTAAAATGATACGTTTGGAATTCTTTGCCGTGAGTCTGATCTCAGACTCTCCTGCAATTAAACAGTGTGCCCTGTTACACTGACCTCGGAGCACTGCAGGCACTGACACGGGCGAGGGGCCGGTCTGTGGAAAGAATCCGCAAGAAGTGTATTTCTCCTGGACACCACACATTTCTGGAGAGGTTTTCAGGTAATTAGACAAGCAGACCCATGTGAATCTGTGCTGCGTTGGTCAAATATGCATCGCAATCGTTTGTACTGCAAATGACCTGCTCAAAATATGTGCTGAACCTGCTTTGCTTTAGGTGTACACCTGACTTAAGAGGGGCTGGCTCTCCAGGTTAGAGAATATAATGTGTAAACTTGTCGTATGTGTCTGCTGTCAGATAAGGGCTGGCCTGACGACTGGCGCGTGTCCAAGTGACAGCGTGTCCGGCTCTGCACAGAACATGTGTTTGTGACAGCAGTCATATGCCAACAGTATTCTGGGTCAATTCACTCTCCACTCTCATGGGGCAAGTCTGAACGAACCAAAACCAAAAACCAATTACACAACTATAAAAACAAAGTTTCAACAACAGCAACCAATCTAAAACAAAAAAAAATGGATAAAAGCAACTGAAGGCTATCAAAAAAGTATTCATTCTTTCATAATAACAGAGTAGGGCTAACATTGAAAAGAGTGATGTTTTTTCTTTAATGACAGCACGCTATTGCTGTCGGATCTGTAATGTCAATATCAATTTCAGTGTAACCAAGTCGTGATCAGTCAATTAATTTACTTTGAAAGTAATCAACAATGCCAGTGGATAAACCAGAAAAATAAATTAATTCTAAGGAGACAGGTTCGTAGAACTGGATGAATAGGAGACTGAATTTCTTATGAACGTATACAAAGAGTTTATTATTCATACATTGATCAAAATTGATCAAAATCACAGTTCATGAGTGCTGACAGTTAGCGTAGATCAGAGCACAACAAATCAGCAGCAGGTAAGTCAGTGGAATCAAAAAGGGGAGGCTCATGTTATCCAGAGTAAATAATAGAGATTGATAATAACCAACAGATTATGCTTTTAGGCGGTGCAATACATACCAAAAAAGCACTAACGCGCCACCTTGTTTTTACATATGGAGCCTTTTATAGGACACGCTCTCAACTCAACCACCAAACTCAGGAGTGATTGGGCCTTCCTGCTACATCAGCTTTATTTCTATACCATATTTACAACACCACCAGCTGCCCAAAATTCTTCAAAAGCACAAAACATGGTAAAAACAACACAGATAACTACACATATAATTACAAACGTTATGTAAAAAAATAAAGTAAAAGTCTCTGTTGGTGGTGAAAAGCTACTTCAGCCACAGCTGCTCTGGGGCTGACTGATGGAGGTGTAGCTGCCATGCCCCAGTGGTGTCAGTTAAGGATGTCAGTTACTGTTTATTTTACTTATTACTTATTTACATTAAATGCTTACCTGGTAGGCCAAATTCTTTATTCAGTCAATTCACTCAGTTTCTTAACATACAGCAAAACGCACATAAGCAGTAGTCAGGTTTATACAGCTGCAGTGTGGACTGAAACACACAAATAAATCCCAGTCTGTCAGTCTGGTTCTCCCAAGGGCCCACCGGCACAAACACAGCGCCGGTGAGGGTCAAAGGGAGACAAACTGCAGGTTAACGTGCTCCGAACACTGCTGAATCTGAGACCTTTTCAGGTTCAGTGCCGTATGGATTAGAAAACACTTAAATCAGCAATATTTGCAAATTCGAGTGTCAAACTAACCCGGCAAGGCCTTAAACGAACTTCACAATAACACAGAAAACAAATTGTTTCAACCCCATCCTGCATCCCGAGTGATATGCATGATGTTATAACTGACACATCACATTGCCTTTTTTTTTTGTCTTGTTTTGTGAACCTTACCACACCCATGAAAAAACAGTTTTGAAACAGAACAGTGCAATCACATTCGGCTATTTGCTTACAGGCACAAATAGATTTCTGTGTTGGCTGTCAGGCGAAGGAGCGAGGAGAGTGGCAGAAGCACAGCGGCGCCGTTCCAAGCCTTTACATAAATGTTATTCATCATCAGGCAGCTTTCAGAGCGCGCAGACTTCAGTGGCCCATGGAGGATTGGCGCGGACACAACGCCCACATCAAACATCCTCCACCTCACAAGGACAAGGATTAAAGAAACACACGGCCAAAAACAGACCATTTTGTCCAATCACAAATATTTTTAGGAGCGTTACAAGTTCACTAAGTGCAGAAATGTTAATAAAACAAGAGGTGCAAGAAGCCAGAGTACCGAAGCAGTGTGATACATCTTGAATAAATTCACATTACACATTATAGGCTGAGGTTAGGTTCATACGTTTGACACAAGACATGAAGTTAAGCTGAAATTTGGTTGTGGGCAAAAACACCAGCTTGCCAGAAACAATGATAAAACAATGGGTGAATTATATACTTTCTTTTGGTAAAAATGAATAACTTGCTATAGTCATTTACTGAAATATTTCACTTTTCCACTATGCAATTGCTTTATTACTGCTACTTTGTTTATTAATTTGTTTTTAGGCTGACAGTAACATCTGTCATGGGACTACAGACAAATAAGAGCCTGTTGGGCCAATTCTGGCATATTTACAGAAATGTGAATTCATATGCGCTGTCCCTGTACTGAATAAATACAATAAATGAGTGTTTCATCAAATTTTATACAGTTTGTTAGACATAGTTACTTGTATCAAGATTGCTCAAACACTAACGTCCATCCAAAATGTTTATCTCAACAGCGTTAGAGACATAAGCCAATCATGTAGAAGCCAGTTAATGCTCTAACAAAGTTTATTTTCAACTTGTCACAAACACCAAGAGTTCCAATGAAAAACGCCATTCGTGGGTTTCCTTTTATATGAAACATATTGAGGACTTTTTCCCAAAAGATACAATTCTTGTTTTGAATTGTTACTTGCTATGGTTACGGTCCTAAATTTACATTATTCTAAAACCCACGGATAAGCAACAATTGGTACAACTTCATATAGCTAAAATTAAATTTCCCAAAACTGAACTCTTAGATGAAAACTTAGATGTCATTCTGCACCACTTCTTTTCTGTCAACCATCAATTACATCAGTGGTTCTCAACCAGGGGGTTTCAGGGAGAAAATTGTTATAATCTTAAACAAGGTTTGATTATTTGTTGGCCTACCAAAGTACTGTATGTAGGCCTATATCCTCATAATAAAATCTAACATAGTTGAACTACATGACATTCATACAACCAACAGATATTTAGTACAATGTAATGCCATTTGTTATAATTAATTGCAAGTTTAGGATTGATAATAGCAATTGCAAGTGACAATTCTTTGGCAACTACTGTTAAATGTGAAGACGTCTTGATAATAGCGCTTTGTAAATTCAATAAACACACAATAGACGTCGGCGAGATCTTTCCCCTTGATACAATATGGGGACATTGATCGGACACAGTACAATAAAAATGAGGACAAAGAGAAAGAGGAAACATGAAAACAAGCCTGAATCAGCTAGCAGAGGTCAGCAGAGTGGAACATCTGACTAACAAGCACTTTTTGGATGCACTTATGTTGTCTCAGTAAAACGCAGAGCCTTCTGGTCCCATACATCTATCGATCCGAACTGCTCGAGATGGAGATGTCAAGGAAAAAAGAAAAGAGTGGGTTGCAAGTCCTGGAGGAGGCGCAATGGAGGAGAAGAAAGAAGAGCGAGAATAATAGCATGATAGAACAGATGGAGTTCAAAAAACATTATGCTGTTTGCTTGGTTTAGTGTAAAAAGAGGTGTTTCAATACAAACATACACATTTTTAAAGGAACATTGTGAAGTTTTACAATAATATACATGTGAACTAAATACGTGTGAACGAAAGCCAATTATAAGGATAAAGGTGTAAAAAATGAAGCATCATTGTGAAATTGTGAGATTTCTTCTCAGTACAAGTTGAAAACTACAATTGTTATCTTGACATCATGCATTTGTTTTGCATTTTAGTCACTCAAGAAAAATGTGTACTCTGTATATGACACACCCTTCAACCAATGAACAGAAAGTTAACCATCACCTAAAGCAATGTAATACTGATCATTTGGGCTTTATAGTTTACATTTGTTTACATGAGCAGCCAGAACCAGTATGGTGGCAGGTGTTGTTGACATAATAAGGACCGGCATGAGGCTATTGGTTGTCTGTGGCTCGTTGCTGGACTACCGCCTGCATGTTTGGGTGGCGTGCCGCCATGATGCTACCTCAATACGCCACATTGACCTATCAATAGGCTATGGTTATTTTAAAGTATTTTAAGTACCGCATTGCATTTCCGCTCCTGCTGGTGGAGAGCCTCACTCTGTACTGTACCTCGGGGTAAAGTAAGCTGTTGCCTCCAGGACTCTCTCCATATGTTTGACTATTCATACTGCTCTTAGGCAAAACTGCCTAACCTGGGCTACAGAAGACAAGGGCAATGGACATTCAAATTTGCATTTGAACATTCTTTGGAAGGGTTAAAGAACCGCCTTTCAAATCTTGAAATTGTGACTGCTCTACGACCATGTTTGTATAATAAATCAAATGTAAACAGGATGATTTAATGAAAATTGTTGTCCTGTTTTTGCCAGGTTGTGTTTTTAGTTATTTCAAAACTATTAATTAAATTAGCAAATCATCCACTGATACACTTGTTTTGGGTGAATGAGAGGAACTGGGATATCCATCCAAACAAAGGAAGTACATGGAAACAGAAACGGCTTCACCCAGCCCGGGATACGAATCTGGGACCCTCTTGCTGTGTGGCGGGAGTGCCAGCCTGTCAACCACCGTGCCGTTTCCTTAGTAACGAGCATACATAAGGTTAACTGAGGGAGGAAGTTCATCTCATCAATGTATGTGATATTATCTAGTGGCCAAACAATGTGTAAATAAATAGGCACGTCACAGCGGGAGGGAAGCCATCTCTCATTACACAGTGCACCATGTTTAGTTGGCTGCATATAATTTGCGCCTTTCTATTTATGGCCTTGTAAGCTACGCTATCCAATTAATGCACAAACAACATGCAAGAGCTTCTTTGTATCATAAATATGCAAATCAGCCCTCGTGTTTTGATACCACTCGTTTTTACAGTGCATCTTTTAAATTGGCTTACACGGAAAAACAACAATCACCACGTCTACGGCAAGCCTTTGATAACATCATTTTTCTTTCATGGACGCCACAGCTCCATTGACTCAGCTGTAATTGTATTAGTGGAAAATGCAGCGAGTCATTTGACCTTCTATCTATTCATAATGGGGCCTAAGCTGCACTCTGATGTTGTGTTATCTAATGTTAAATGAAATTATGTCGATTGCTTAAGCTTGGCGACGCAAAACCTAAACTGATCATATCGCTAACCGTATTAGATTTCTGACAAATTATGCAGTGTTTGGACAGAAGTTTCAACACTACACTGTTATTAGTGTTTAGTAAAGTTTTTTTTTTGTTCCAAAGTGCAGTTCAGGGGCAAGACCTGTAACAGTTTGAGTCTGAAGATGTCAATAAGCCTCCTTTACAATGGCTTTCATTGAGCATGGTATTAGTGTTCATAGTGAAAGAAGTCATTTTCAGAAGCTGCTCAGAAATAAATTATGGAAACAAGATTAAGCCTAAATTATCCATATCTATTAAGGATAGATACGTTATTATTTATGAATAATAATAGATTTTATAATTTATGTGGGCTATCTTTATTTAGCTTTTTTGAATAACTAATCTACATCTAATCATTCACCCAGATGACTTTATTAACTATGTCATTAACCCCAAATAATTAGTGTGAGTGTCAGTTTTCTGGTCCATTACTTCATTGATTTGTCTGGAATGTGCCACATGGTATAAAAGCATCAATCTTTCATTTATTCAGTTACAGGTGTGTTATTGCCAATGTTATGACTTAAAAATTCCAGGTAAAACAACAGAGTAAAGAAGCGTTCGTACTTTCCACCCAAAAAATCAACATAGTGCCCATTTATATATAAAAAAACAAGGCCCTAGAGTAAAGACGTATGTACCTTTGTCACAGCTCAAGTAACCTCAAATCAATTAGAGCTCATTGGTCATCTGTCATTTAGAACAAATTCCAAATGTTCTCACCTCGCTTTCACTCATTGATTCTGCAGAAATCCCTGATGTTTTTCAGTCCCTGTGATATTTTTTTTTACTTTTTTGGGGCAAATCCACCTGTCAATCACACCCATCTGAACTCGCGGATATTATGGAGTAACCAGACTGATATCGATCTGTATATAAATCTTGAGAGATATCAGGACTTTCCAGGCAAGAGATTCAAGTTAATTTCCACCTTTTAGTCCTTAAAAAGAAAGGGAGGAGGGGAAGAGGGGCAAAGTGCATTATTCTCTTACCCAACATACATTCAATCATCACATTTGTTGTGATGCAATAATTGTGTGCAATAATTGTACAAATCAAAAACTCTACAAATAACCGTGTAAATAGTAGCGCAATGATAGTATTCAGAACACAAACAGTAAGTCACAGCTGCAGCATAGGCTATGTCAGAGTGATGCGGAGCCAACAGTTGTAGAGTTTATACAATTATTGCATATTCATAAAGATTGACTAAAACTATCTTTCTTCTTGCATGCCTTTTTTTCTCGACAAACCTCACTTGTGGAAAACTAATGGAAATGCATGCAACATTTCACTAGAGCCTCCAATCCATTTTAATCCTGAAGGCAATTACGGTGTGGCTTTTAGGGTCAGTAGTGCTGTTGATTGATGGCAAGAAAAAGTCACTTAAACAAATCGCCGTGAACTTCAACCAACTGCCTCCTGCGTGCACACAAAGGCTATACTGCTCGTTGCACCGGGACAATGCTGTAATGTTTTTTTAATGCATTTGATGAGAGAATACCAAATGGGGAATTAACGATCTCTGATTCTGATTGGGCCGTCATGTCAATAACAGCCGCGCCATTTGAATTACAAGTGAATTATGTCTTTCTCCGGATCATTTAGCATGGAAGAACCTCTTGAACTCGTCATGTGGTTTGGGTGACGGATTTGAAGGAAGCTTTGTTTGTGGGCAGATAATTTACTCCACTGTTTTCTTACCGCATCTCCTTTAAGAGCCCTGGTCCGTATCCTAGCAACAGGACCCTTCGCGCCGCCTCCTCTGCTCGGAGCGTTTTGAAGCAGGACCTCCGCTGTTACTGTCAGTGCACGCAGATGCATTTAGACTTCGGTTAAAGTCCCGCTTTCTAAATGGACTGTAGCAGGCGTTTATATCATAACCCTGTGCCACAGAGAGAAATTGCTATGTTCAAAGTAACAGTTATACGACCTTTTTCCAAGTGACTGGGCGCTGATTGGTCTGAGAGAAGTACAGGACAAAAATAGAAAAGAGCTCCGACAGCAACACAGAGCTCTTTAAAACCAAGTTCATCGAGTTGTCATTGGCCCAGTTAATTGATCATCGGGATTATTCAGGTCACAATATAATCGCAACATTTTGGAAAAAAAAAATTGTTTTGAAATGCTGTAAAAGCTATTGTTGAAGATGAACACTTGAAACAATATATCTGGTTGGTCCAATTTTATTGCTAAATCCATATCAAATAAATATAACTACTTTTTATCTGTCTGATTTAGTCATTAACTTCATTTTGTTCAATTTTGTAAAGCTGGTCACAAACTTGAATAATAGTAACAGTGTTTGACAATGAGAATAAAAGAAAATTAAATATGTCACTGTTGTTTGGTCAGTAACATAATCTCAGTAGTCGTGAATAGTTTTTAAATTGTGCTGTTTCTTTTATCACGATAATCGTAACACTAAAATGTCATATTGTAGAATCCCTAGACACAAGAGAGGACACATTGCCTAAATGACTATAAAGAAAGGATTTGTTGGCCCGTAGGCTTTTATAGACAGTACGGTGTAGCGTCAAATGGGGGTGAGACCAGGATAGGACATACAGCAGAAATAGTTGCTGCTGCTGAAGCTGATGCCGACCTCACAGAGCTGCTGCTTAGACCACTTGACCACCGGGCAGCCCAATATGAGTACATTTTAATCTTAATAATGTTATTGCAAAATACTAGACTTACTGGTCAATTTAGCTTTATTAGCTTTTGAGGTAGTAATATAAGCATCAACAATGCCTTTAGCGGCTCTTCAAAGATGTTAGACCAAAATTAGAATTAGAATTCTGGCATCCTGAGGTATAAAACAACATTAGTCTTAAGTTTGCAACTGTGTTTAAGGCCAACTAACTTTTGATTAATGGTCCTCAGAGTTTTGTGTCTTAAAAGCTCCTTAAGGGAATTATATTGACTTCTTAAGCTGCTAAGTGCTACAATGTGTTTAGCTAACTGGAGCTGGTAGGATGTTTGTGCTCTGCGGCTCTGCAAACTGCTCTGCTGCTCCTTACAGTTGGATGATGTTACCAAGCTTGTTAAATATGCCTACTGGCTTGGAGAAAGCATAGAAGTACTTGGGAGGAGTTGGAAATGTATTTATAGTGATTTGCATATAGTTGATTTTAGCTACCCAGCTGCCAGAAGCATATACTGGAAATAAAAACAACAATACACAGTAGATAAACGTACACAATGGGTAAACAATAAAAAGGAATCAACAAAACACAGAATTTGCTAAAATTATAATAATAATAATAATAATAATAATAATAATAATAATAATAATACTTACACCTGAGTCTTTACGCAGAATATTCTAAGATAAAATTGTTCATCTTAACCAAATCAAAATACTAAGGCTTGACATGGACGGGCAGATTATGCTTTGTTCATGGTATTTAGCAATAAGATCTCCAATATGTAGATCTATATTTTACATTTTGTTCATTGACGACCGCAATCGTGAACAGCATGATAATAGAATTGGTTCAGCACTGCAGATTTGATTCTCTGCTGTTGGTCCTGGCACTTCATATTGGCATTTCACGGTAACGAGTAGTGGATTTCCATAAACGGTATTTTTATCTTTAAGAAATGGCAACCTACCATTTTTGTTTTACAGAGGCTGAATAATTGCAAGTTCGTACAGAATTTTATGAGCAACCTTCGAACATTAGACAGTATAAAACCAGCAGAACATTGCTATTTTGCATATTACAGTATGTCTCCTTTTAAAACATTATCAAAGGATATTGTAACACAATAAAGAAAGAAAGAATTCTACAATAACACTTTATCAGTCTCCTCAACATAACTTTGATGTTTGTTAAGAAAGCAGTAAAAAATTGTTATAGACACTTTTACTCGTTCAGAGGAACTTCCCAGCCCCAAAAGTGTTGCACTCTGATTGAGTGCAACAATCCAGTCATTAACATCTTTACATAGTCACTGGCTGAATCCAAGGCAGTGTTTGGCATGGGGCTATTGTGAGCCGAATGTGTCTGTCCTCATTATGCGCAGTCAGGACATCAAAAGGTTGCACACCGCTGTTTGAGAAACCACTACAGGAGGACCATTCTTGTCCTCCACACCTGGTCGTATTATCTGACCAAAAAAGATCGACAGGACACCAATTTGCAGAGGCTACACTGGCTGGAGACACTTTTTTTGTCTGAATAAATCACAAAACACTCCTGGCATGCTCCTATTCAAAAGTCTGTTCTGCGCTCATAAAGCCTCACCCCTGCCTTTCAACAGTCAACACAATTTAGTCAGAAGAATGATCGTCCAAAATGTTCAAAAGGCAGCCATTGGATGTTTTGGTGCATATAACGTTGAACTGTCGGGCTGTACAAGGACTTTTCCATGACCAGGTAAATGTATCATCAGCCAATGGGGAAGCCTCCTGCTGATAGCCTCTGATTTGTGCTTGTTTGCAGACTACTTCAGATCTGACCAGAGAACTGTGCTGCTGTATGCACAGTGTACCCCTGCGGTTTGGATGAAAGGAACAGCTGATAGTAATTACGAAGATGATCAAATGCATTTTATGGAAAATGCTACATTATTGTTTATTTCCCAGAGGTAAAGACTGCTATAGAGATGCCGGCACATAAAAATAATTGGAAAGGATAGCAAATGACACTGTAAATGTTGGCTTTATAGGTCTACATATTCACTGGTGTAAAAATGTGTGTGAATAACATGACCACATGAAAACCTTAACCCTTTACAGTATTATAGTAATTGACAGTTGAATAAGTAAAATGGATGTACAGTGGGGCCAATAAGTATTGGGCAACTTAAAAATTTGCAAGTTCACCCATTTAAAAAGATAAGAGAGATTTGTAATCTTCATCATAGGTACACATCAAGCGTGAGAGACCAGAATATGAAAAAGTATTGGGCAGCTAGAAAGCAAACAACTCTTCTGTCCCTCACAGACCAGTCACTTTCTCTTTAAGAAGTTATTCCGGCCTCCACTCGGTAACAGTATGAATGGCACCTATTTGAACTGATTATATGCACAAGAGACAGCTGGGACCACCGACAATCTCGGAAATCCAACCCCCGACGGTGTTTCTCCCGCCACATTAAGACACTGCGCAGGAGAGCTGCCCCCCGTCTTCACAGACATTTTTAACAGCTCCCTGGGGTTATGCTATGTCCCAGCCTGCTTCAAGTCTGCCATCTTTGTCCCTGTCCCCAAGAAGCCCTGGATCACTGGACTTAATGACTACAGGCCTGTGGCGCTGACGTCTGTAGTCATGAAGTCATTTGAGCTGGTCTTACCCCACCTCAAGTCCTTCACCTCCTTCCTGCTGGACCCCCTGCAGTTCGCCAACAGGTTTGTAGATGACGCCATCAACCTGGCACTCCACTTCATCTTGACTTCAGATTTATTTTATACTATAGTAATTTTAAATTGTTTCCTAATGCATGCCCTTTTGATGTCATATATGTTGTTTTTATTGTTGCTCAGTGTTTTATGTTACACCTTGGCTGATGCTCCTATGCATGTCTCTCATGTCGCATCTGTCATCAAATCACATTCCGATGTTGTGAATTTTCACTTACAAAATATCCTAATTCCTGATTCCTGATTATTAACGTGTGTCTTGCTGGCTGTTCCATATGTGTTTTGTGGTTAGGTGCAGGCTGAAGATGTTGTGACCCAAGGACAAACCCCAGTTTGAGCCTGAATAAGTAGCAGCATCACTGACTGAATTGTGGCTACCATAGATTGAGGAATATGTGTTGCTGACTCTTTGCTCTGTACACAGGTCACCTCGGCGGGAGGAAGGAGGAGGACTGATCCAATACAAAGACACACTGGCTGTTCATCTTACCTCATCTTATAGGCCTATAGTTATTTCAATTTTCAATTTTGTTTTATTTTTTTGAAGGATTTTTGAGCCAGTAGGCCTTATTTCGACAGGACAGTGCAGCGTGAAATGAGAAGGAAACTGGGGAATGACATGCAGCAAACTGTCAAGAGCCGGATTCAAACTCACAATGCTGCGGCAGGTATGTGTATGTGCTATTCCTCAGGTTTTGATTATCGACAATAATAATTTTGTTAAATTTGGCCACAGAATCTTAAGATACAACCTTTCAATACCCCCAACCCCCCATTATAGAAGAGGACAATACAGTTCCTAATTTGATATTTTTATTGCATTAACATAAGAAAAACTGTACATGCAATACTCATGTTTCAGAATAAGTAAAAGCCATGTTTGCAATAGTTAAATTAGTATACTATTTAATCTTATATCCAAACATTTCCATTTTGTATAATTGGAATTTATACAAAATTTATCCAAACACATTTGTGTAAACTTTGGGAAATGTAATGTCTGTGTCTGTTGATAATAAAAAATATTATTTCTATTTCTAATGATTTGAAGAGGCCTATATAAAACAAATTATGTTCCTGTGTAGGTTGGCGCACATTTTGTATTGGGGGGGATTCAAGTGGAATTTAACTGCTACTTGCCTTTAACCCCAAAGCTATCAAGTTAAATTATAGACTTCTTCCTGATTTATGGAAATGATCAGCTGTGAAATGCTGTTTGGTGAAACATAAAGCTGCCTGAAAGAATGCCATTTTAGAGCCTTTTATTCAAATGTAAGCTATTAGCCTGTTGCACTGCCTGTCGCCTGTCAGTGACATTTTTCAATTTGTGCCGTTTCCATATTGCTATTCATGCATGACATAAGCTGCAGATAAACTCTCTCAGACTCCTATCCACATGTTGTTAATGCTCCTTTTGGTTTCCGCTGACAGCAGGCAGTGTATCTCCTCTTCTTCTGTTCCTCCAAAGCAGCCTTTGCTTGGTAAAAGTTTTTTTGATTGGTGCATCTTGAGGGAGAAAAATTAAGTATCTAGCATTTAATAAGGTTGAATTGCTAGAGACAGAGGTTAGAAGCAAAGTCTCTGTCAGTGGAGTTAACAGGAGGGTGCTTTATTATGCTTTTCCCCTTTTCCAATCCCTACCTCAGTGTTTCTCAACCAGGGTTACAGTACAATGACCCCTGAGGGTATGCAAGCATTTACGGCTTTGGAATGTTTTAATGTTAAAGAAGGTGAAATTAAATAGTATTTGAATAAAATAAAAAAAATAAATTCTACATCATTAAAAGCATGTTTTTCAGGATTTTGGACATCAGTATCATTAAGATTGTAATAACTGACAATACAGCAATATAAACAGATTTATTTGTATAGCACATGAATTAGGATGTACTCTAAGTGTAGGACAAAATTTAGGGGTCTTCAAGACATAGAGATTAGGAACCATCCAAACTAACAGTATGTTCTCTTCAATTTGAGAATCTGCTCTTTTTGTATTTTAAACTGTACACCTACGGTATTTGTCTTGCAAAATGCAGCATATAAACTTATTCCACCAAAAAACATGCAAAATACTGATATTGTATGACCACTTGTTGTTCTGTGAAAGTGTGCCATTCATCACTCTGTTTGTCCAAGGGAAATGTTATGGATATTACTTTCACATCTGCTTCAAAAACACATGAGGTAATGGTTGCTTTGGATGATTACAATTAGCTTTTTATTTAGTCAAAGGTCTAGGGAGCCAAGTTGTTCCCATTAGACATCTTCAATGAAACACCAAATTGTTGTAGGCATAACCTTATTTTATTTTGTTTATTTATTTTCAGAGGATTTTGCCCGGATCGGCTTGTTTGTATAAATATAATAAAGGCTCATTGTCACAATTTGCTCATAACTTTTAACATGTTGCCACATAATTTTGGCTAAATCAAGTGAAATCAGCAAAACTGTGAAATGGAACACATCTGTATTTGAATAAATTATAGCTTAGTTTAATGCTATTCTTTGGAACATTATGCCAAAACAGTAGCATTTCTATCGAGACAAGCGATTGGAACTACGACTCCCACCGTCCTTTGCAGCAGCCGCCCCTCCCTGCCCTGCTCAGCGCTGCTGTGTGTGCTGCAGGAGCGAGTGCCGTGGGCAGAGAAGTGCCGTCGTGCACTAAACTAGACTTGAGTAGAGGTCTGAGCGGGGAAAGAGATGTGTGGTTTTGGGAAACACTTGGAGGAAAGAATAGTTTTGTGGACGTCAGAGCTGCTCTAAAAGTGGCGCGAATGTGGAGCTAACAACAAGAAAACAAGCTTCTGTGACGACAGCTCTGTGAGGCAAGACAAGACAATGGCGCATTCATTCAAAATTATTACTAAAAATAAAAATAAGTCCTTCAGAAATGCCTGCAAAATTGATAATTGATTGTGTTTTGAACTGCTCTATATTCCCTTTCACTCTGAAAAACCCAATTGCTGATTTCCAAAAATATTTCTTACAAACACATTTCAAGACAGCTCAGTTCTGACTTTCTTCTTCTCAGTGTGTAACTACTCCACTGCTCTGACAATAAAAAAGAGAATCAAATCAAAAACTGTGCATGGTTGGTTTGCAAGAGTGACTACATGGGGCTTGAATGATTGAAGAAAGGCTTCGTCTTCACCTGAGGGGGCGTAGTGGAGCTCTGTCGGGGAGGAAGTGGAGATCCTCAAAAGATGTTATCTGCCAGTTCACTGCTGCCTCCAGCTGAAGACTGTACTGAGCTGGCATCTGTTTCTCTATGATGTTAGACAAACCACAAACCAGATAAATGAACGTCTCTTGACTTAGTGAACCCCAAAAAGCCCTTAAACCTTAATAACATGCTATTATTCACCAGTATAGAAGAAAAATAAGGCTGAAATTAGCACAACCAACTCAAATTAAGACTAAGATAGAGGTTCTTCATCCAACATTTGAATATAATTATATAATATAAATATTGTTTTATTTAAGAAATAAATAGTATAATAGCAATAACCAATGGGGAACTTCTAGACTTGAGGAAAAAGTTAATGTAATAACTGTAATAACTTCATAAGATCAGATCAGAACAAAGTGAACAAAATTCACAAACATAGGAACTTGCTTTGGTGATTTGGCGCAACATACAACAATGAACAACAATAAAAACAACATATATAGAGTCAAATAGGGCATGCTTTGAAGAAAAACGATTTAAATTGACTATAAGATAAAAATAGGCTTACTCTGTACACAAAATTGACATGTAAATGTACAGATGTAGTGCAGAAAGTGAACGGTTCAGTGAGTGATTGATTAAATTGTAGTTAAAGTGGCAGGTGGTTGTAGTTAAAGTGGCAGCTGAGATACAGTTCCTGGATAACAGTGTTAAATTATATTTATGGCATTTGAAGTAATCTCGTATGTAACCTAGAGCAGACTATCACAAATTCTTGTACACCCTCTCTTTGGTTGAGAAGTTCCAGGATTCCAATGGTTACTTTTGACAATCAGAAGACTACATAAATCAAAGAGAAATGTGCATTCATAAAGATTTCTTTGGTTTGAGAGAATCTGAAAAAACAAAGCATCAAACATTCCTTAACACATACAGTAACTCTGCCGTGGAGCGGTTCCAAAAACTTTGTTTGGATGACCCTAATGACATCATCATGAATACTTCTCTTCAGCTAACTCCAGGGCCCAAGAAAACATTTTGCATTTGTTTTGTGCTAAAACTATGAATAAATTGAACCAGTGTGTATAATAAGATACACATGTTCTGCTGGGGGCAAGTTGGAGTGCTTAGCTCTTGATGACATGCATCATGTAAATTATCTTTTTTTTTTCTTTCTTAATTTTTAGCATCAAACTTCAAAATGCTTTGAAGCTCCTTATGGTAAACAATAGAAAACTGTAGAGCTTTGTAACAAGAGGTCCCAGCAGGCCTTGAGCCCGGCAGCTCATTCAGTTAGCCAGCAGTGCAGCTGACTCAATCTGTTTGACTTTCTCTGTGGGCTGCTCACAGGCACGGCAGCCAGCGCGCTCTCAGGCTTGGCCCACATTGATCTGAAAATTCAGCCATGACCACTGGCCAATTCTTAAATATTTGGTTTTAATTACTGCCACAACCTTTACTCTGGCAGGTTACTGTTGAAACAGAACCCCGAGGGGCTGCAGACCAAGGGCATCACACCATTATTCAGCCATAGAGAACATGGCAGCCAGTCCTTACCCAGGCATTTTTTATCTAAGAAATGGGACACAGCACTGCAACTAATAGTCACTGCCAACTATATAGGCTGGCCCTGACAAAGAGCAATAGAAAGTGGAGAGATGAGAGGCACTCCATAACCCTTAATTATAGCACGGTAAGTTGGGCTGAGGAGCAGCTTATCTCCCTACTCGGGCTGTGGATTTGTGAACCTCTCATTTGATTACTTGGCCTGTTCACCTGTGCTGCTGCAGCCCCGCGCTGCATTAATGAATGTACACAGATCTGTAGTTGATTTCATAATTCTGTCTCCATTGTCCATGTGCATGTGAAGAAGAGGAGGATGTGAATGTGAAGCACTGGCCTGAGGGTAACATCTGCCTGTGCGGCTCTTTCCTCAGCGGGGCTTTACTGTGGCCATAGGAGGTTTTTCCTCCTCGTTCCTGCATTAATTATCCATTAGGCAAGTGATGTCGAAAACAAAATGCAGTCCTCACTTTGTTTCAAATATCCTGCTCAGGAGAGGCTTTGTTGTTTGTCCTGAGGCATCACTATCCCATGATACAAAGAAATATTTTAGACCAAGGCCCCAACCAGCATTCAGCAAAAGTTCTCAAAGTGCCAATAGAACACAACTAACTTTTGGAGAAGGTACACATTATGTTAAGTGCTGTCAACTTCCATCAGCAAAGATTGTGACTGAATAGTTTTTACTCAAGAAGATTTGGAAGATTTCCCCCAAAATTGTGTTCTCCATAGCTCTGAGCTTTCCCCAGTATTTTTAATGCTTATTTGGCAACTAACCAGACAAAACTTTTGATGTATTTGTTGACATTTATGGAATATATTATCTTCTGCTAAGCACTTGAAATAAACAATATAATCTTTTTTGTTTGTTTTTACTTGCTTTGTCACAAAGGAGGAGTGTAAAGAGGCAGAGAAATCCGAGGCATAAGGAGTAAATTTCAAAGCCCTTTACTTTGTGGAGGGATGTCAATGTGTTTTGACCGTTGCTCTTCTTCAGGGCTTAACTAAAAGACTACGGGACAACAGGTGTCTTAAAGTAAACAAATGGGTTCATCAGAATTACTTTTATTCATCCCAGAGGGAAATTTATATTCATTGCGGACATGAAACTGACCAGCAGAAGAAAATAGAGGTTATAAAGATGATGTGATAATATGAACAAAATAATCGTCTTTTTGTATTAAAATTAATTTTAACTTGAGCTGATGATGGTCACAATTTGGCAGAGGGAATAATACAGGTGTGATTGTGAAATGACAATGCATGTAGCCTATAGGAATGGATAAATAAAAGGTACATTTTGAACATGTCTGTTCAACCTCGTTAAAAGAATGCTGCAATAAAATGTTTGAAAGGTTCCTGTAATCACTAATTGTTGCCTTCACCATTTCTTATAACCAACCTCACTTTATTTGCTTTGTTGAAATTGTTGTACTCCTTGGTGTGAGACTAAGAAAGCTTAGACCTGTTGGAAGGCTAAAATGTGTTTTACATGTTGGCTCTTAATCCCAACAGCCCCTTATAATTGGACTCCATCACATTTGGGCTTTGATGCACTGTGCTTCTTGATAAGCAAAAAGCTGTGCCAGCCTCAATGGTCCACATAGAGACCCAGAGCTTTAGGGAACAAAGCACTTATTTGCTGTAATTTGTCCTCCAAGCGATTGTGTACCGCACTTAAAAACAAGGATCCCCTCAAATTGTACTCAAGCCAGCCTTCAGTGAGCGCGTATATATATGACCAAAGGCGCAAATGCCATCTCTATAGCTGTAATTCTATCACTTTCTGATTAAAAATGTCGGAAAGGCCCTGAAGGTGACAGATTGTCGGGATCGCTGGCATCCCGGGGTATTTTTGGTGCAGGGACAGGTGCAGCGTGCCTTGGAGACTTGGATTGGGGAGTAGTGTGCATGATGTAGGGTGGGGACAGGAAAGTAGGGGAAGCATGGGGGAACAGAGAGAAATGTAGTGCTTATGAATGGCCCAGGGCTACAGCCTACATGTACCTGGGCCCGTGTCCAGAATCCATGTGTGTCGAGGCAGAGAGGAAACTCATACTTAGGTAATTCACTAAGGCACGGAGAAATGTAGTTTATATGTCTTCTTCTTTTTTCTGGGTCTGATGTCCATTCTAAAAAAAAAAAAACTCTTTGGCTTCCTGCTGGATGTCTGACTGCAGGTTCCACTGCCCAAACTTTATCAAACACAGATGCTCAATTGGTGCTTCTTAACAAGAAAAAGCAGCTTTATTTGGGTTAAAATATGTTAAATATTACCAAAGACACAAATGTGCGTATTTTATGTCAAAAGCCAGACTTTATATTAGAAGGGAAATTTAAAGGTGGAGTATGTGACTTTGCAGGAACTAAGGGGGACATCCATCTCATGCTTATGTAACCATGTACTATTAATCTTGTCTAAGCAAAATTACCTTAAAATTGTGCATTCTACCGAGTGGGATCACCAGATCTGACCTCAGGCCTGGCCTGACCACTTGCTTGTGTCCTTCATGGAGAAAGATGAGTTCAAAGCCATATGACTTCTAGACAAAGTAATAACATCTGTATAAAGACTTGCAACTGGTGGACCCTCCACCATAGAAATGTACAAAGTGCACTTTTAAAAACAACGCAAGAAGTATATACTTTACATTCAGGTCTAGGGATAATGTTCTGTAACATTAACATACAGTCTCCCCTGCATCTGCTAAGAAGGACAAAGAATCCATTCAGTTCTGTCAGCACATGGATTGTACTCGAAGAACACCCATGTGCTTCATATTTAGAAGAAAGACCTCTACAATAAAATCATAGAAGATATGCAATAGGAAATGCTGTAATGTGTAGTACCATATTTTTACCACCAGTTGATCTTGTATTAATGATGTGAGAGAGTGACCACTGCACAAAGCCTTCTCCAGCTCATCCCAAAGACCCTCACTGCGGTTCAGATCTGTAGTAGATTAGTTTCTGCTTCTCCTTAGATTTTTCTCTGCTCGATGCCAATGATTTGACCCTTCTCAAACACATAGACATCGTTTCCATGACCACGGGATTTGTCTTTCCACATGGTTGTTTCCAATTACCTAAAAGGGTTAGGGTTAAAAATTACTCAAAGTACAGCTTAGACTCTTTTACTTGAGTAAAAGTAAAAAAGTGCCCCATCGTAAATGTACGAAAAATCAAAACTCAAAAGTAAAACATTTAGTGTCTGGAAATGTGTTAAAAATGTAATCAATTACATTTAATCAGGCTTCATTAGAAGTTGTAAACATGCATGTCAGAGATTGGATTTTTTTCTCTCTACATTTTAGCTTGTTAATGATGATGCTGGTTAAATAAAAGGAAAACCTGAAACAGCACTCTGATCCTTTCCCAAAGCTTTCATTTACCTGAGGAGCTCAAGCCTTGTCTATTCATTCTCTGTGTTCATGAACACACATGACTGAGATCTCACACATGAGCTCACCAACACACAAATACTTACTTGCCACCTCTGGCTAATGCCCCTGAAAGTACAGGATGCCTCAATGTAAGCGGAACTGATATAATACTCATTTGTTCCTCTATTCATTTCAATGATGAATCAAAAGAAACTGCTGTGATGCAATTACGTACAAAGGCACAATAACTGCACTTTTAGGCCAATTGAGAAAATGCAATAGTAATTTTACAAAAGTCAATTAGGGAGTGCACTTTTAAGGCTATTGAGTCCATTAGAAACTGTATTTTAAGGCCATAGGGGTTGTGCAATTTGTGTTTTTGAATTATGTGTAATGCCTTTTTTCTGTGGATTCTGTAAGTTTCAGTAAGAAGATGCACTGAGCATTGTAATATATAAAAGTTTGAATGTTGACTATTTTCACAGTGCCCTTGACTTTTTCAAGAGGAGACAATAAAGGCTTATGTTAGAAATGAGAAGCCACTCACTGCATCAGTTGGGTTGAAACAGGCTCGTAGCTGAAAGACAATCACCCATGCAGCAATTATCCTAGAGGAGGCTTGTATTTGCTTGTTTAAAACCAGGTGGCAACACGAGAAACTGAAGAAACAGAAGAAATATCAAGGGCTCAGAGAGGAGCTGGAGAAGGTGTGGAAGGTGAAGGCGAAAGTGGTCATCGGAGCATTTGGTCCAGTGACCCCCAAACTGGAGGAGTGGCCACAGCAGATCCCGGAAAAACATCAGACATCTCAGTCCAGAAAAGTGCAGAGCAGGAACAGCCAAGATACTGCGCAGAACTCTCAAGCTCCATGGCCTCTGGTAGAGGACCCGAGCTTAGAAAAAGGGATGAAAGCACCCGCGGAGGGTGAGAAGGGAATTTTATTGTATATCTAATGAAATGTTCTTATTCTTATACAAATTATTTGACTTGAAATGAAAAGTATCTTGATACTGCATATTTAAATAAACTGTCCATATATATATATATATATTATATATATATATATATATATATATAATATATATATTATATATATATATATATATATATACATTTACATAAAAATTATGATAAATATCCTGAATTCAAATCATACAAACCAAAGTGTAGTGTAGAATTTTAACATATTTGACAAATTGGGTCTGTATGTCATTCTCCTCTAATTGTAGATCTCTAAATCCCTATTGGCAAACTCAAATATGTCCCAGACTGGAATCATCAGAGGGGTCACTGTGTCAGAGATCTAAAGTGGGCAGGTCACTTTAGAACATTTTATCTAAGGCACTTGATTGCGCTATCCAAAGCAATCCCCATGGAAATAATCTGGGATTATCCTGTTGCTCTGCTTATCCCCCCCACATCTCTGAAATGGATTGTGGCCACATAAGGCATAGTGTCCTGCAGGCTTCCGCCTGTGTGAGGGAGGAGGAGGCACATTTGAAAAGTGAGTGAAATCTCAGAAGACTGCTCTGTGCCCCTGATGACTGTCTCCATGACCAGAGGCAATGGCCAGTGGAGGCACAGCGCTCGCTCCGTGACATGTCATTATATCCATGTGTGAGAGAGCTCCAAGGGTTGTCATGACTACACCAGGGGGGCACATGCAATTCATGACATATTGTACTTATAAAGTCAGTCATGTGTCATAGTAGGCGTGGTTTGGTGCGGGCGAAACACTTCATTTGAATAGGAATCACAGACCACACCCTTTGTGTGATGGTGCACGTGTGCGTGCACGCACTTGCGTATGGAGGGTCTGTGCGTACCCTCACAAAGAATCCTGGAGTCTCCCCTGGCGTGCTACTACCATGAATATTCTTGGTTAGAAATTGTACAAATCTGGGCCATTGGACTACTTTACTCTTCTCTTTGTGTCTGTATTTGGCAAAATATGTATCATAAATTCTGCATCTCTCTTGTAGTTGTTGAACAGCGGGTATTGAATATGGTAGATGCTTTAGTAGCAAACCAGTTAAACCTTTAAGCGACTTTCTCACACTGTATCAACATGAATTAATCTCTTGGGAAACTCAGCCCTATTTTCCAGTCATTTGTGGAGATGTTTTGTAATATGTGATCAATGAAAGTGTACATCGCAGCAAAACATTCAGCTTCACATTTCTCAATTTACTTTACAAAATAGGGACACATTTTGTGAATAACAATGCCTGTCTTTTGGGTTTGTCCCCTTAAGGCCCATTCAAGCCTGTATCTATGGTATCTATAATCAAGCATCAAGACTGAAAAATCAGATGATAAATACATCCTCATCTTACCAATCTCAATCATGTATATGGCCTATGAGTTACACATCAGAGAGCTAACAGTGAGCACAGATGGATTTGGGTAGGCAAGGGTCCTGATTATGTTCACCAGCATGTCCTGTATTTGCCCTGATGCCCTGTCACTTGTCTGGGTCTGATTCAACAGCATGCGTCAGCTGCTCCATGTAGAAGAGCATGCACTTTCTGTCTGTCCAGCTCGTCACAGTTTCTATGTATATACGACCTGTCCTGGCACTGTCACAGACGTTATGGTCACGTCACAAACTGAACTTTCTGTCTAGACAGGAATTCAAACTATGATCCGGGGGCCAAATGAGGCCCTCGGACCAATTTTGGCCCTCTGGCCTCCTGGTGAATTGGCCCACATTATCCTGAGAACTGCTTTTTCCCCCAGAATTCTCTACCAGTAAAACCCCAATAACTAAAATCTTGGTGTAAAAAATACCTAATATTAAGGTTCTGAAAGGTTTCTCATTTTGTAGGTATTTAAGATTTCATAGTCCACTTTATCACTGCGCACTTTGAGGATGCAGCAAAAACAGGTCTTTTGGAAAAAAAATACAGCACTTACAAATGTACTTTGCAGTTCCCTCTCATAATAGTAAGGTACAATGTATTATATAAAATTGCAAGGCCAGTGAAAACATATAACTTGTTGTTTAATGAAAGGTTTTCTACAATTGTATTCTCAGATATGTACTCAGACACTCAATCCACGACGGTCAAACAAAAGATGTGCATTTCTCTTCAGAACTATCAGAAATCGGGCCATATAAAACAAGACAGAAACGGTAGGATGTGATGATGACTATATCCAATTATGTACCTAACAACTAAAGTGCATTATTATATTAAATAAAGAATAAAGTATAGGTCTTTTAGAATTTTTAATGCTAGAATTAAGCAATTTCAAGTGGTAAACCCAGTGGTGGCTGGTCCATTAAGGGCGATGGGGCGACGCCCCCCTAATATCAGCCAATTATGTCCATTTCTTTTACTGTCTAAAAACAATATAATTTGTTCAGAATTATGTTATATTATTATTAGTTTAAAAGTGTGTGTGTGTGTGTGTGTGTGTGTGTGTGTGTGTGTAGAGCTGCAACGATTACACGAGTAAATCAAATAATTCGATTACAAAAAAGCTTCGATTATTATTTTATTGCCTCGATGATTCATTTAATTTACATATTTAATTAAAAAACACGTGACTCTGTGGCGCGTGGAGCGCACGGAACTTGTGGCGCTTTTGTTTCACACGGAGCTTGTTCTGCTCTGAAGAAGGCTCAACAGGAAGAGAGCGGCGCGTTTTAAACTCACGAGTGCGACTGGGAAGAGTTTGGATGAGTGAAAGAGTCATGGATCTATTATAATAATCCCGAGCTGCAACTCTAAACACCGCATCTAACTCCGCCCACCACAGCCCCCGCGCCTTCGACACGCCACCAGCGGACCCCCGCGCTCTCCCCCACTCAACAACTCTGCTTCCCTGTCACAGTCGTACTTTTAAAACAGCCAATGCACATGGAAACAGCACGGAGGACCGCGGTTTATGTTATAATAATCTGTTGTGAAACAGAAAGTCCGAGACGCTGAGACCAAAGTCACACGGAGCCAAAACGGCAAAACGCAAAATGCGGCCAAATGCTCAAAACGCCAGGACCACCGGTCCCACCCAACATAACGTTTAACAAATGTCTTATTTTAAGTGCTGTGACAGAGCAACTGTAAACTGTTTACAGTCTATGACAAGTTAATTAAGTCCTTTATTATAATTATTTATATACAAACAGAACAGTTTGGACTGAAGTGAAATGTTGCTGTTTTGGGACAAATTGAAATGAAATTAAGAATAAATGTGTTATTTTTAAGCATTCATTCATTCATTCATTCATTCATTTTCTACCGCTTGTTCCCGTTAGGGTCGCGGGTGACTGGAGCCTATCCCAGTGCCTTTGGGCCTATTTTAAGCAGAAATTCCTTATTTTTGTATTTGTTTATTACTATGAACTATAACGTTTATCTAAAAATAATTTAATATGTGTTTAAATGGTTTACTGAATGTACAAAAAATGTTTGCGGTGACTCGATTAATCGAAGAAACGAATCGATAGATTACTCGATTACTAAAATAATCGATAGCTGCACGCCCTATGTCTGTGTGTATGTATA
This sequence comes from Chaenogobius annularis, assembly GCA_015082035.1. Classification (NCBI taxonomy): domain Eukaryota; kingdom Metazoa; phylum Chordata; class Actinopteri; order Gobiiformes; family Gobiidae; genus Chaenogobius; species Chaenogobius annularis. The sequence continues at coordinate 493,715 of BJKM01000254.1, forward strand.
TATATATATTATATATATATATAATATATATATAATATTATAATATTATATATATATATATATAAAATATATATACATATAATATATATACATATAATATATATTATCTGAACTAAAAGGCACTTTTCATATAGGTTTACCGTAAACCTATATGAAATTATGAAAAGTGCCTTTTTATCAGGCTGTTTAGGTCAAATTTACTTAACTTATTATTAAGTAAGTCATTCCACAAAGCCATACTAGAATAATGGCAATGAATGATAGAAAATTAAGCCCTTGTTTGGTCATGATGTCAATAATTGTGAATAGTGTTGTTCTCACAATAATCGTAACACTAAATTGGAAATCATGACATTGTGGGAAGACAGTGACTGCTGCTTAAATGGCAAGAGTGCATATCCATTGATACAGTAAGCTGGAGAGGTGATTAGACAATATGCTAAAGATTTAAAGTTGTAGAATCCAAGAAATTAGTTTGGGAGAACACTTCAGCTTTATCAACCAGTGCCAGACATATTGATAAAAGCGCAATCACATCAATTAGCTCAGCAAAGAGTAGTATATGAGTTCGGACAAGGCCACAACTCTCCACATCCGCGCTCCCTGGGTTTCTACTGCTGTCAGCAAGCCCTGAGCCAACCAAACACTACCTTTCAAACATGTCGGTGTAATCCCTCATTCGTCCATACCTTTCAAAGTCATTAGTCCTGATGTGATGAACTCATCTAAGAGCTCATAATGGCAGGGAGAGATGTCCTGCTCTTCCCCATATACGCCACATGATAAAGAGTGTAATGAAATCAAAAATAAATTTGCGAGAGTGCGTGTCGGCAGCAGAACGTGTCCACAGAGGACAGGGGCAGCAGCTGTGCATGTTTGGTGAAGGTTTTATTTGGGACAGAACCAACACAACAAACATGTCACATAGAAATACACACTCACTCACACAGGTGAGAACTGGAGGAGAAAGACAGACAAGAGACTGAGCTGAAGATGAGGTGAACCTCTACCACAGTATGAAGGGGTTAACCTGAATGTGTACTTGCCTAAAATAACACATGGTACAGAAGTGTATTAAATAACATTGTGGTTTCTCTTATTCAATATTTAGTCAGTCAAACAAACATTTGTCAATACATAACAATATGCCTCTGAGTTATTGTGAGTTCATGGCTCTTGACTGGAGAAAAAAGTCTTGCCCTCTCCAGGTCAGTGGAGAGCTTCTGCTCCAAATGGAGGAGTTCAAGTATCTCTTGTTCTTCGAGTGAGGGAGGAATGGAGCGTCGGCAAGAAAGTGGTCACTGTACTGGACTGTTGTGGTAAAGAAGGAACTGAGTAGACATGTTTTTTACCCTCACTGATAATAATGAGCTTTGAATAATGCTAAAAGACAAGTTTATGCTGTAAGTGGTCAAAATGAGTTTCCTCCGTAGTGTGGCCTCTCTAAGAAATGTATGGTCCAATGAGACGATCTCTCCAGGAAGACTGGAAGAACTACGTCTCTAGTCTGGCCTGGGAAAAGCTTTAGGTCCCACCGGAAGAGCTGGAGGACGTGTCCGGGGAGAGGGAAGTCTGTGAGTCCCTGCTGTCCCTTCGACCATTGTACAGTGCAATGTATTTTCAAGTGAAGAGACAGCTTTTATTTGGTAGATCATGACTCAAACTGCTTTAACCTTCAATAATGTTATGTTTGACTGCGGTAACTTCTGACATTGATCACTAAATAATTTGTTTATCATTTAATGTGACTACTAAACAGCCAAAACCACCACTTCTGAACTTCGCAATAAACATCCTTCCACTTTAGTTCTTCAAGCAATATCTTGTCCCATCTACAGAAAGATTGTTTATTTCCGGTGGTAATGAACAGTGTTGGATATTGTTACTATTGTTACTACTTAAAAGTAACTCATTAGGTTACCTCGTTACTGCCATGGAAAACTAACGCATTGAGTGACTGCGCTACTTTGTCATAAAAGTAACGTGTTAGAGTACTCCTACGTATTAATTAACATTAACATTATTGTATAATCTATATCGTTTGCCAGCAAACCCGTTGCTTTGATGAACACAGTAACATACCATCATTAAAATATCAAATAAACAAGCAAAATAAATGTTTTAACTGATCTTTATTTATCTTTTATGTTGACAGATTACCACAATACAATGCCACCAGAATCATCAGAATCAGAAGGGGTTTATTGCCATTGTCAATGGACAAAATTCACAAACATAGCATTAAGGTGCAACATAAAACACTAATCAATAATAAAATCAACATATATGAAATCAAAAAGGGCATGCATTAAGAGACAATTTAAAATTGCTATAGTATAAAATAAAAATAAATAGCCATTCCTATGTACATGAGAATTATAGTTAAATTTACAGTTGGAGTGCAGAAAGTGACAGTGCAGTGAGTGATGAATAGTTGTAGTTAAAGTGACAGGTGTTTAGAAGTGTTCATGAGTCCAACGGCAGAGGGAAAGAAACTATTCTTGTGGCGGGAGGTTCTGGTCCGGATGGACCGTAGCCTCCTGCCAGAGTGGTTCAAATAGACCATGTCCAGGGTGAGAAGGGTCAGCTGTGATCCGACCTGCTCGTCCCAGAGCCCTGGAGACGTACAGGTCCTGCAGAGATGGAAGTCTGCAGCCGATCACCTTCTCAGCAGAACGCACAATGCGCTGTAAGCCTCGGTGTTTGTCCCTGGCTTGTGGCTCCAGCGTACCACACGGTGATGGAGGAGGTGAGGATGGACTCAATGATGGCCATGTAGAACTGCACCATCATCTGCACTGGCAGCTTGGCTTTCCTCATCTGCCGCAATAAGGCATACAATAAGTCCTGTCCTCAAGCAATGAAAACAATTGTGGATAAGCAAGGGCACCGACGCACAACAACAAAATAAGTTTATTAAAAAAATATATATATAAACAAAAAAATAGTTTATTAAAATCAAACTCAACACATTGCTGTTACCCTACCCTAGTGGTTATAACGAAGGAAAAGGAGTTTTTCAAAATGTGCATCTGAAAGTTTATTTCTCTTTGGCGTGAGGACAAGACTCCCAATCACTAATGGCACAATACACACGCTCAATATACACCAAAACAAATGTTTGGTGCAGCTGTTCTCTCTACTCTGCAGCTGTGAAACAAACCTGAATCTGAGATTACTGTGGGAGACCTAACAAAACTAACGCGTTACTTATTTGGAAAAGTAATTAGTACTAGATTACGTGGGTGCACAAATCTAACGCGTTACCAGCTAACGTGTTACCCCCAACTCTGGTAGTGATAGCCTAATGCGGCCCATTGTGTCACATTTACCTAAATTATAGTGGGAGTAAAGCTGTCCGGGGTAAACACAGTTTCAATATTTAATTGTTGTTGTCTCTTGGGAGAGCCTCTTGAGAGCTGGAACGCTGGAATGTCCATAAACATCTATGCTTTAAAAAATAAAGAAAGACATTTAAAAAACTGTTTTTGCACCAAATAAAAAATAGGAACTCTAAAAAATATATTCACATTCAATGCTGTATTTTTGACTTGGTCTTGTAAAACAACAAATTGTTAGAGCCAGGTGTTGTAATCCATGGTGTCTTATTGGGATACAGACGTGGGCTTTGATCTGTGCCTCCCTGACTCCGGCTCACCTGCTGCATTCTGAGGAGGTTCCTGGGTCAGTATACATACTACTTTATGTGCTGAGGCTGTGATGATGAAAAGCGAGAGCCAGTGCACTGTGGGGAAACTACATCCGAGCCATATGGAGTATTATACGGGGGTCAGAAGTCAACGTATTCCACTATTTTACCCAGGTGGAGATGGCAGCCCATATCCGTCCAAGCCTGAAGTCTAATTCTCATGGTCACATCAAAACTCCTAAAATTGATAAAGGATGGTGACAACATGGCTGTCTACTATATACGAAATACACATTCTGTGTAAAAATGCACCATAATGGAAATGAATGGTAAAAAACAAGGTTTACAGTCATGTAACTGTGGGACTCCCCCAACCCAACCTGTGAGAGAAATAACCATTACAGTATGAGATGAGGCTCACTACACCAGTCTCTACAAATGGTGAATGGTGGAATTACAATCTGCTGGACCGTCAACCCCAATCTACAAACTGCTGTGAAATGTATTACTTCAAAGTTAATTCTCTCTCTGGGGGCCCCTACACGTCTGCGGGGCTCCAAGCAGTCACTTGCCTTAATTCCCTGTTAGCCAGCTACACCCCTGTGTTCACAAAACGTTAAAAAAGAACAAACGTTAACTTGTGGTTTATATTATTTAGTCACAATTTATGTGTTCTGCTCTGTTCACACATTCAGAGCAAAAAACAAATGTCAGAACACTGACCACTTTTATTGTTACAACATATTATGTCTCATTATTTTTACTTCAGCGGAAAAAAAAGCTGCATACAAATCAACATTATGTCTTAGTAAAACACATTCTCTGTTTTCCATTTGAATACCAGTTGAAAAGCACAAACAGTCCACTTTAAACAGCACATTCAATTTCTATGGGCTGAAACACTGGTCTGTTAGTCGTTCTGAAATGAAGGTCAGGAAACATAGTCTTGGATATAAATGACTATGAGACATGAATCCTGATGAAACAGAAATTAAAATAGTCTTTGGGGCTGTTATCACACATTTACAAAATGCCAATTTATGTGTTGACCTTTTGCTTTTTACTTAGTGCACTATGTAACTTTTCTTGTCTCCATGTTACAGGTCAGATCTGAGGAGAGGTGACCCTGCTCACAGTATGAATACGTGTTTTTTCAAGGTTTTTAATGATTAATTAAATAAATGGAAGATAATTTGGAATTTTCCAGCAAAAGCAGTAACAGACATCGAGACAAGCATTGAAAAAAGACTGATTTATTGGTCATCTTGAAGTTGCAATTGCGCTAATGTTTTATATTTAAAAACAGTCATGGTTCAACATTGCATTATAAACTAAACAATAAAATCCAGTCATTGTGATGCTTTCCAGTGGTGGAGTGGTTTAAAATGCGGTCGGTCCCACCTCAACATCATGGGTTTGTTTCCCGACTTTTACCATTTGCCGAATGTCTCCTGCTCTCCCCCCATTTCACATCATATTTGTCCAGTCAAATATACCTTAAGGCAGATTTAAAAAACAAAACAAAAAACAATCATTGTTATCTAACTAAATAAACACAGGCCTACGCGTGAAGTGAAAATAACTCTTGGCAGAGTTTGCACTAAATCGATTATCTCCTGGCTCTACTTCCTTCATTTCACTGTAATTTGCATAGTTTATCTTTGTTTTCCCAATTTGAAAGCTAACATGCTGTTGAACACAATAGTGTTGTTATGGCTCCTCACTACAGTTCTGTTCGTTGACGACACTCAGACGAGGAAACCATCTTCTAAAGCCGTCTGTGGATTGGACGCATCCTGCCTCTGAACACTTCCTTTGGAGTTTCCATCCTTTTTGTCATGTCAAACTGTCAAATTCATCTTGTCTTGTTAGACTAAGGCTCTCTATCCAGATGCATTTTCCCAACACTTTTTCAATACACTGCCTAGAAGCAATTTTAGGAATAAGTTTAAAATAATGTCAGAATCAGAAAAGTTGTATTGCCATGTTGAACAAAATTCACAAACGATGTGCTCTGGCAATATGGTGCCGCAAAAAACAATAATAATAAAATGAAATATAAACTATGAAAACAAAACATGATGCATATATTACAGACTCCTAGCAAGTGTATATAATTGCAGGTAGTGCCCTATAATAAGGTTCCTTAATAAAGTAATTATAAGACAATATTTATTTGTTTATAACACTATCACAATTACGAGTATTTGTAGATGGTTTCAAATGCATTATAAATGTTAATAAGCCACTAACCAAAAACGTGTGTGTTTGTAAACTATGTGCAAAATGTGTGTAAGGCCCTTGAGCTGCTTCTTAAACACTCAAATGAGTGCATATTAGTGCATTAAGAATAGTTTGCTAAAGAACCTTGTTTTAATGTAATACTGAAGTATTTCAATGTATTAAGTGACTACCAATTAAACTTCCTCAGTTGAAACTTTACTTCCTGAACAGAAGAACTGTCTCTGACGCAGAAACTAGGGGTCTCTTTTAGTTCTGGGAGTCAAAATTCAGTTTCTACCACAAAATCCCTTTGTCTAATTAACAAAATTGTGTGTCACAGCACTATTTTTGTTGTAAAAGGGCTGCTTTTACTTTATAATCTTGCAATAATTCAATAAAAAATAAACGATCAATCACCTCCAATTTACTTTACTGAACTTATGCAGATTGAATGATCAGAATCAGCTACATGAATATTGAAGCCTATTTATATATGAAGCCTATTTTTGACCTTCACTGACAAAATGTTAATCATTTAAAGCTATGAAACGTTTAAAGCTATGACACATAAACAAATGTGATGATTGTGTAAGTTATAGAAAAAACCCTCCCTGGTCCATGATATCAAAAAGCCAGGAAGTCGTCAGAGATCGGCAGAGGAGATCTTCTGTGTCGGGCGCAGACGGAGAATAGAGCTTGATGAATAGGTTTTCATATTCATAATTGGCCATGGCTGGTGTCTAGTGTTCTGTGCGTGCTTATCACTAATACACACTGTGATAATACACCGTTATCTCAATCTTCCAAACACACACTTGAACTGAGGTTATTAGACAGTCAAATAGCCCCTCACTGTATTCATATGCACCAGTGTCTCTTGGCATCGCAGCTATTAAGAAAGTATGATGATGATAAAAACACAGAATATTATCACTTTCTTTCAAGGGAGTGAAGAGTCAGTGCTTGTGTGGTAATGTACAGAGTTATGTGCCATTCTTGCCTTTTGAGGGCCTGGATTCTCTTTGGCCACTCATGCTAACCGTCACCCATAAAAGTATAAAATATAAGGGGGTGACTCGCTAGATCCTTGTCAAAGGAAGTGAAAAAGCTACTTGGATGAGTGGCAAAATATCCTCACTCTTAAACGTTTTTCCAGTTGACATAATTACATTTTCTGCACTCCAAAGTTTGAAATTTTATAGAAGTTGCCATTGTTTTACATTGTTTCAATAATTAAGCAAAACACCATGTTCCCATGAGCTTAATGCATCCATCCATCCATCCATCTTCTTCTGCTTATCCAGGGCCAGATCGCGGGGGCAGCAGTTCAAGCAGGGACTCCCACACTTCCCGCTCCCCAGATACTTCCTGCATCTCCTCCGGGGGGACCAGCCGAGAGACATAGTCCCTCCAGCTTGTCCTGGGTCTTCCCCGGGGCCTATTCCCATGGAACATGCCCGAAACACCTCCCCAGGGAGGCGCCCAGGAGGCATCGGGAACAGAGGAGGAGCAGCGGCTCTACTCCGAGCTCCTCCCGTGTGACCGAGCTCCTCACCCTATCTCTAAGGGAGCGCCCAGCCACCCTGTGGAGGAAACTCATTTCGACCGCTTGTATCCACGATCTTGTCCTTTCGGTCACTACCCAAAGCTCATGACCATAGGTGAGGGTAGGAACGTAGATTGACCGGTAAATCAAGAGCTTTGTCTTTCGATTCAGCTCCTTCTTCACCACAACAGTCCGATGCATGCTTGATGCATGTTTAAGTAATCTTGTGATGCTGCTTTCCTAGCTTCAGCTCTGTATTTACTCTGGTGGATCTGGATCTTGTTGAACATTGCGTATTGCCATTTTTGTGAGAGCATATCTATGGAGACCCCTACCATGTTAAATGGGATAAAGCTTTTATTGAAAGATTCTTTCAATAAAATTGTTAATAAAAACATTAACTAATCCTTTATTTTTAAAGAGTTTTTTAAAAACAATTTGATATGTTTCTTTGCAAGTTCTTTAAGGTTAAGGTACACTTTATTGTCCCTGTAGGGAAATTTGTCCTCTGCATTTGACCCATCCCTCAATGCTGTTGGGACAACCTGTCAGGAGCAGTGTAGCGCCCGGGGACCGTCTCCAGCTCTAGAGCAAATCTTGGTCAGGACCGTAGCTGGACTATGATCCGTGTTTTTGAGTTGATGGGGAGGAAACCTACCCAGACACGAAGCGAAACATACAAACTCTACACAGCCCAGGTGTCGAACCCACAACCTTCTTGCTATGTGCTAGCCACTGTGCAGCCACAATAAGTAAATACTTTTATAAAAAGAGTTTTAAAAAGGGAATTTAATGAACTAATTAGTTAAATTAAATTAAAAAAATTAACACCGAAATCATATCAGCGGTGATATTAAAAACGTTTTAAAAGACAATGTATTAAATGGATTTGTAAACATTTTACTTTATTTCTTCTTTTAAAAGAAGACCTAGTACAACAATTAATTAATGCATTTACAAATCCTTTTAGGAAAACCTCCGATTGGCTTTTCTGTGACTTTCCTGCTAATCTAAAGTAAATAATTCAAGTGAACTATAGGAGATCTCTGGTTTGGGCAAATTGTAAAACAATAAATCAGAGAGCTCCTTACCAGTTCCCTTTCATTATTTACTTGACTTTAGCCAGGACTGTGGTTTGCAAATGGTTTGCCTAAAATTATTTGGACATTTATTAATTCATTATTTCACAATGTCTTCTTTTAAAAACTCTTACTAAAAATATTTGTTAAATGATTTATTAAATGTTCACAAAATTGTTTGTTAAAATATTTGCTAAATCATGTTTTAAAAGTTGCTTTAATAAAACTATTTACCAATGAATCGTTATTAAAAAAAACCTTTTTATAAAAGCACCTGTTAAGTTATGTATTAAATCATCTTTAATTAAAGCTTTACTCCATTTAACATGGCACTCAGGGTCCTCCATAATTATCAGGACCTGATTCTGTTGTTAGATCAGTATTCCACTTTACAATGAAAACAATAATAATAATGATGTGTGATAATTGCTAAATAGCCTTCCCTCTTTACTGTGCCAGAAGAGTCAGTCGAATGTGCCCTTTGCTGACACTGATATATGAACTCACCAAACAGGCTTTCATTTATTTACCTAGCATCTATAAAATACCAAGCGTAGGGAAACAAAAGTATAATGCATATATCTTTGAAGGTTTTTTTCTTAGATTCTAAGCGCATAAAATAATATAAAATAAATATGTTCAAATCATCAAGAGTGCTTCACTTCTGGCACATCAACAGCATCTCCTTGTGGTAAGATTATCTAAAACTAAACTCTTGCTTTGTTGTTTGGAGCTCTACTGACCCATATTTTTGTTACTCTGCCTCTGAGGAAGCCTTGACAACTGCCAAGCACAATTGAACCCAGCTGCCTTGAAAGGCAGCAGCCACTGTAGCACCACCTGCAAAGAAGTGTGCTTGGAGGAAATTCACTTCACTATTGGCCCGCATGCCATTAGCTCAGATTTATTCTCACGTCTGTCATGGAAACAAGCATGCCTCCTCCGTTTAACACTAGCTGAACCACTGGAGTTTTTTTTTTAAATAAAGCGCTGATGCATTAACAGGTGCTGTGCAACAGGAAGTTCTCTGTAGCCTTCACTGATATTTAATACTTGTTATTTTACTCAAGAACAATATGACAAAAATGAGTCTATAGCTTTCCAATGGTAGAACTACAAGTAAAAGTGTGTCCCTATATTTTCTAGATTCTTAAATGTTCCTTAAATGTTGTTGTACCTCTTTGTTGTATTTCTTCAATTCGTACACAAAGTAATTCAAATTGCTTTACATAACACAAAGGATGCATTAAAATTACAATGCATAAGATACAAACGTAAATAATCAATATAAATGTAGGTTAAAAGAGAGCAGATAGAATGCTTTTAGTCACATGCACTGCTAAACAAAGCAAACAAATATATGACATGAACATTGTCAGAGTAGAGGCCTGTCTCACATCAGAATACATTAGTCAGAAAGACCAGATTTTGCTGCATAAAACTGAAATGTAGATTCTCCTTGTTTAGTCCTGATTTGGCACCAGCAGGAGGCCGGTACCTGAGGTCCTCAGAGTCCAAGATGGTTCATATGGCACTAACATGGCCGAGATCTACTTTGGTGCTAGGCCATGGAGAGACTTGTATACAAGTAGTTCTAGTCAGGACCCGAGCAGCAACGTTCTGGATGTACTACAGCTGTTTTACAGCTCTTTTGGAGAGGCCAGTGAGCAGGCCGTTACAGTAGTCTAATCTACTAGAGACAAACGCATTGATAAGTCTCTCCAAGTCTATGTTTTTTAGATGGTAAAAAGCTGCAGATGTTATTGATCTGATGTGGCTGTTAAAATTCAAGTCTGTGTCCATTATTACCCCCAGATTTCTAACTTGATTTGTAGATTTTAGAGCGAGATTCTGGAGGTGACTGTTAACACTTTCTCTTTGTTTCTGTGGGCCAAAGACGATGATTTCAGTCTTGTCTGAGTTCAGCTGGAGAAAGTTGTTTTGCATCTGTTGGATGCAGTGACGGAGTGAATCCACTGGTCCATATTCACCTGCCGTCAGTGAAACATAGATCTGAGTGTCGTCTGCGTAATTGTGATAGGACACATTCTCGCTGCGTATCAACTGACCTAACGGCAGCATGTAGAGGTTGAACAGAAGGGGTCCCAGGATTGACCCTTGGGGCACCCCACAGGTCAGGAGCATCTGGTCTGAGACACAGTTACCAATTTTGACAAAGTACTTCCTGTCTGCCAGATAGGACTTTAACCAGTTTAGGGCAGTGCCGGTGATGCCCACCCAGTCCTCTAGTCTCTGTAAAAGTATCCCATGATCGACAGTGTCAAAAGCAGCACTCAGATCTAACAGAATTAAGACTGAGGCTTTGCCCGCGTCAGTGTTCAGGTGGATGTCATTTGTCACCTTGACAACAAGCAGTCTCAGTGCTGTGATGAGGTCTAAAACCTGACTGGAAAACATCAAATGAGTTGCTTATTAAGAGGAAATCAGTGAGCTGTTGGTAAACAACCTTTTCAAGGACTTTGCCCCAAAATGGCAGATTAGAGATGGGCCGGTAATTACTCAGTACTGCGGCATCAAGACTGCTCTTCTTTAGGAGAAGCTTTATGACCGCAGTTTTCAAAGACATTGGGAATGTTCCAGATTGAAGCGACACGTTAACTATTTGAGTGAGTGGTGCTAACAAACTGTTCAGCACAGACTTTAGAAATCTGGTGGGTAACACATCGAGGCAGCATGTAGATGAACTCAGACTGGTGATGATCTCCTGGACAGTTTTGTCAGTTACAGATGCAAAGTGAGTCAGCTCTAAGTGTGTAGGTGGTTTTAGGGTTATTTTTTGCATTGTAGAATTTATACAAATTTTAATGCCCTGAACTTTGTCATTAAAGAATAATGCAAACTCATTACACTTGGATGCGGAAATGAGTTCTAACGGCAGCTAAGCTGGAGGGTTTGTTAATCTGTTTACTCTGGCAAACAGGACACGCGAGTTGTTACTACAGCTTCCAATTATTTCAGAAAAATATCCTTTCCTAGTTCAACATAAAATGAGGTTGTACATGTACAACTTCTCTCTGTAAATTTCTTTCTGAACCTGGTGCTTCGACTTGCGCCATTTTCGTTCGGCCCGGCGGCACTCCTTTTTCTGTGCCCTGACTGAATCATCATTTCTCCATGGCGCCTTCTGCTTATTTTTTAACAATTTTAGCCTTCATAGGGGCAATGGTGTCGAGAACATTCAAAACACTAGATGTAAACAGAGTTCAACAAATCATTTATATGAGAACATGAGACATTTTCAAAGTTTATCATTTTCATAAACAGTTTTCTTGTGCTGTCATTTATGTGTCTCTTCCGGACAACTGCAGGACCAGCCAGTGGTTTGGGAAAAACAGACAGGTCAATGAAGAACAGAAATGATCAGACAGAGCAACATCGACCACATTGACGTTTGAAATATTAACCCCTTTTGTAATTAGAAGATCTAGAGTGTGCCCTCTGCTGTGGGTGGGGCCACTCACGCGCTGAGTAAGACCGAAAGTTTCAAGGACAGCATGAAGCTCTTTCGCGTTTCTGTCACAGATATTATCAACATGAACATTGAACTCACCTGTTATGACCAAACCATCAAAGTCTGTGCATACAACTGAAAGCATCTCAGTAAAATCATCAATAAAACTTTGGCAGTGCTGGGGAGGCTTGTATAAAACAATGAAGAGAATGGATGGAGACTGTTTTAGCTCAATTTTAAAGGCTACGTACTCAAATGTTGAAAACACCCCAAAGGACAACCTGTGGGGAACTATTTCATCTCTAAGAAAAGCACAAACACCTCCTCCTTTTTTGTTTTTTTGTTTCAGATTAAAACATAAAGTTGGGTGGAGCAGATTCTATTAGAACTAAATTTCCTGTGTTTTTGTCAAGCCATGTTTCAGTTAAAAACAGAAAATCAAGATTATAAGAAGAAATACAATTATTAATTAAGAATGATTTGTTTCATAAGGATCTGACATTTAGCACAGCAAGTTTCAGACTAGTTTCAGTGAGACTGGGCTTTATCTTTTTACAAGGAATATGAATCAAATTTCTCAGATTGGGCAGTCTGACTCTCATTTTGTTTTCTCATCTGTGTGATGTTACTACTGAAAATAGCACTAGGGGAGGCTGTTTTTACACAGGGCCCCGGGTTGGTTTGATTTTTATTATGACTATAAGTCAACGCTGAGACCCATTGCATCCTAGCTATGGGAGATACCAGGTGAAAGGCGAGGGGGGATAGGTGGGGGGGCTTTTGTTGTTGTGTAGCGGGAGCTGGTGAGAGTTTGGGACCAGGTGAAAGGCGGGAGGGTTTAGGTGGGGCGATTTTTGTCTGTGTTGCAACTGTCAGGGGAGAGTTCATCATCGTTGATATCAGAACTCTTGCTCTTGCTATATTAGGCGTGAGTGGAGCCAGCTTAATGCCTAATTTGATCAGATATTCAAGATGGCTGGGAAATGCCTGATTTGATCAGATATTCAAGATGGCTGGGAAGGCCCCTGGGTGAGGGTGGAGATGGAAAGGAGTGAGGAATCTTTAGTGGAAGTAGATGTTGCAGGGGGGATCCAGGGCTGCTCTGAGGGCAGGGCCGATGGCAGGGATGTTGCCGGGCCTGTCACAAATGGGTCCAAGGCCTTTGATGAGGACCGTGCAGGAAAGAACTGAAATGACACTGCGCTGGCCGCGGTGAAGATTGTTGTGGTGCTGCTGCTGAGGAGTCCTTCACTGGAGGCGGTGGAGGTGATCGTGGAGCAGCTGGAGTTGAATTATTTGCTGGTGGTGGTGGAGCGGCTGCTAATAAATCCTTTGGTGGAGGCTGTGGTTGTGGTGCTGTTAATCTTGAAACATTGGCTCGGTCTCTGGCTGATGGAGAAGGAATTCTTCTCTCATTCCTCTCTTCTCTAACTATCTGCTCAGGACCCTGTCCAGGCCCAGTCCAATGCCTCAGAGCGTGGAGGGTTTTTCTTTTCGTGGAGCAGGTTCTCTGTCAGCACCCTCACTCCACCTCTGCATAGGTGTGGGCCATTTCTCTTAAACAGGTCCTCTCGTTTCCAGAATAGATAGAAGTTCTCAATATAGTGCAATCCTCCTGTTGCACACTCTTTAGACAGCCATGTGTTCAGCTGAAGCAGCCAGCTAAACTTGTTTATCTTCCTGTCGATGTTTGGAAGAGGTCCACTTATGAATGTTTTGATTTCGATTTTATCAAGCACGTCGAATAACTCCAAGAAGTCTCTATTCAAAACTTCAGTCTGTTCACGTCGTATGTCCACTGCGCCAGCATGCACAATCAGCTGTTTAACTCCTTTATATGTGGCCAAAACATTAGAAATACGAGACGTAATCTCAGTTGATTGTGGCGCTGGGAAAATAATGTGTTTTGATTTTTTCATGCATCACGTGACTTATCGCACCATCCCCATTCAAGACGACCTTGATGTTAGGCACAGATTCTCTCTCTGTCTCTGTCTGCCTTTTCGCCACGTCATGTCTCCCATTTTTCCTTTGTTCATTGACTTCAGTCTTTGAAAGTGGTAAAAATCTGTTTATAAGCTGTTTTTTAGGTGGTGTTACGTTATCTTTGTATCGCTTAGGCATCGCACCAAGTTCGTGCCAAGCACGGTCTTTGGAAAGTTTGGGGAACGATACAGAGTCAGTCCGGTTTAGGTTGAAAGAAGCTGTTTTTCTTCCAAAAAATGTGGACTTCTTACCACTGGGTGCCACTGGAATTGTATCGTGCAGTCCTTTTTCAGATTCCAAAGCAAATATCCGTGCTTATAGCTCATGAATTTATTGTTGATACTTCCAGCAAGGTTCACAAGATTTTGTTTCTCATGTGGCTGGTTCGTCAGATTTGTTGATTAAAACTCGAAAAATGCTCTTAAAATCCTTGGTTGACTTAAAAAAAAGTCATAATAAAAAATTGTTGGAAGGCAAAAACTGATTAAAAAGCAAAATAAATAAGGAAAGCCGCTATAGCAAGCAGGAGCAAGCAGAAAAGTGTCTGCACTCTTCGGAAGCAGGAAGTACTACTCTAAACTTCAAATTAATATTAAAAGCAATGTAGAACTTCGGTTGCTAATTACATATGGGGTCCCATTTTTTGAAGAACGTCTTTTGCATCCACACTTATTTTCTGGATGCAGTGACAGAGTAACTCCACTGGTCCATATTTCCCTGCTGTCAGTGTCGACTGCATATCTGTGATAGGAAATATTATAATTGCTGCGTATTATTTTTGCTGCTGCACATTGTTTTGAAATAATGTAATTGTGTCAAAACTGTCAATAATGTAAATTGACTTTTGCCTGGTTTCTTCCCTTTAATGGATAAGGGTAATTCCTGATTTGATATATTTAACATTTATTCTTATGACATTAGCAGAAATAGTATGTCTGTGGACACTGTGCATGTGTGGGCAAGAAGCCATTCCCAATTACCTTGCATCCTCATTATTCTCTGTAGCTTGGCACTTCAAAGCAAACTGTGGGATGACGAGTGGCTGTCTGATCACGCTCTGGTGCTGCTAACCTCTACGTGCATACATATACTATACATACAATTTGCTGGCCCCACCAACTTAAGTTTTTAGGTGTCTTTAAAGTCCTTCCGCAGGCTGTGTTTCGAGCTATTTTAATAATTCATATAACATCTTGCAGCACTTTTGCTAATTTTACTGGTTTATTCAGAGGTTATCATACTACAGGACTCCAGCACGCAGGGGGCCTTTAAAAAAGTTGAATTTCTTGTCTTTCAGCTAAAGGGGCTTGTTCATGCGTGCTAAATGAAAGTTGAAGCCACTTCCAGCGGAGTTAATGGCTCAGAGCTGGTAGTTGGATCAGTTTAAAGGATGTGGGCTATATCCTCATTTAACTAATAATTTGTGGCATGTTCTTGAAAGCCAGCCGAGGACATTTTGCTTGCATTAGGCTAATCAAGCCACGACTATTAAGCCATTTTCTTCACATTTAAATCAACCAGGTGTAACATACGACCACTAACAAGTTAAGTTAATGACACAGATTAAATCATTATGGCATACATTAGCATGCAGGACATGATGCTCGCTGCAATAGAGTGTTCTCAAATAAAGCATAACAGTTGTTTGCATTGTGAGGTTGTTTCTTGCCAGCACATTTTAACACTGCATTTTATTGTACAGCACTTAGCACAATAACATTATGTATTATTAAATTTGCTGCAAATGGAATGGAGTTAAACCTGGCTCTTCTTCATTCGCTGCAACTTCAAATAAGTGGTTAAAATTATTAGGTTTTCCTGTCGTAATTTTGAAGTGCAAAATTGGCAGTTCTGAATCCACTGTTTTGTGTCCTTGGGCAAGACACTGCACCCACTTTCAGAATCAAAAAGCAAAAGCACAGAAACAAAATACGGTATCCAGATCCAGGTTATCAGCAGCACAAGAAGTATGGTATAATAAATAGTTTAAAATATTGTCAGTATCAAATCCATCCAACACCCCTAATTGACATACCCTTAATCTATAAAGTTCTTCTAAATTAGTGTAAATGTATGGTTTTGTGTGGCAATAAATGGGAGCCATTTCCATCACTGAATTTGAAGTAGAGACTTTTTCAAATCTGCAGAGTATGTTTTTGTAAAAATATGACCACAATTCAGACACCAGGGGCAAAAGTCTCAGGGGGTAATTTATAAAAAGTAACTTGGCTTGGCTGAGGTCTTCACTGAGGGGAAGTTCGAACAAGGGAAAGATCTACAAATGAAAAGACAACATGTAAAGAGTTCTTGGCTTAATTGAAAAAAAAGGCTGGACCGCCTTTGCACATATAGTGGCTCGGATGGCTCTTTCTCACAACTTTGCATAATTTATAAAATTGATTTTTGTAAAATTAAAATTATACTAAAATGGTAAAGATGCACCTCTTTATCTCTCTGCACTTTTTCACAACCTGGTTTTAATGGGATCAGGGCAGATTTCTCCTTTAAGCAAATGTCAGTATCACACCGTTGTCTCCTCTCTTGCTTCTTTGACATGTAGGATGAGCGGGAGGGAAGGAGGAGGACCTCATGTGTGCGCTGGGCTCGTGGGCTGTGAGCTGAGCGTCTGGCACATCACAGCACCTCAGCCTTCGGGGACACAGCCGTTTGAATCGTAGTCCCCTTTTCAGGATGTTATCCAGGAATGGGCAGGAGGGTTCAGTAGCACACACAGCTGTTAAAATGCTCTACAGCAATCACCACTCAACATGCCATTCTCACTTGTATGATTTGTGACCTTTTTGATGACGGTTGATATTTTAAGGAATTTTCTTGTAAGGATTTTTGCTATTTACATATATATCATTCGTATGTTTCTCTGGAAGGGGTCAGGGATTACGTAAATGGCATTACATTGTTAGTGGGGGTGATTGCTTTAGCCTGTCGTGGCTTCTTATTTGGCTGAATATTTATGTATTACATTTTGAGAGGAACAACACCTTGAGATGTATCATCTCAACCACCACCAACCACCCGTCACCAAATCTAATCCAAACAGGAATTGAACCTGTGACCTTCTAATGCCCCTTTTCCCTACTCTGCTCGACTCGACTCGGGTCAGCCCTGCTTTAGTGCATTTCCATGTGGTTCTACCTCCTCAGAACAGGTATTTTTTAGTACTTTCTTCCCCGATGGGCCAAGTCGAGCCAAGTGATGTCCACAGAGGTTCAGATGCTATTTGGATAAAAGTATAATGTTTCTGCAGCTGCAGCAGGAGACAGAACACCACTGTGTCCTCCATAAACAAGCTACAAACGTTTAGAGTCTTAACCTCTATAAACTGAGATATAAAAAGCTTCTGGTCATGGTGACGCACTGAGTGGACGCATTTCACTCCACTGCTGCAAAAATTGGTGTTAAAATCATCGTTTGACCCACCCAAAAAACAAAGAAGAGAGATGAGTAAACAAGGAAGACACAAGTCCGGTAGCACCACAGGACCAAAACAGACAAAGCTGACGGCCCATGGCTCCGTTGGAAAACAGCCCACATCACAAGCTAACGAGGCTAGTGTGGCTAACGAAGCTAGCGTGGCTGACAAACCTTCCAGCAGCGCTCCTTCTCCGCCGGAGATGGTGAGTCCCGCCGGCCCGGATGGAAAGTCACGCGATTTCTTTGCGTTGGAAAGGGGAGAGAACGTAATTGGTCATCGGCTGTGGCTCAAGATGTCCGAAGTGCAGCATGCCATGGAGTCTCTGAGAGCCGAGTTGTTAGCTACCATAGCTCCGGCAGTGTCAGAGGCAGTGACCGCTAAATTGAAAGCCAATGGAATAACGGGAACACGCATTGAGGAGGTTGAGCAACGTGTATCAAACAATACGAACAATCTTCAGACAGTGAGGGCCGAGATGGAGGCGCTGCGGGCCAGGGTGACAACGCTGGAGTCAGAGAACAGTAACATGAAGAATAAGATCCTTGATTTGGAGTCCAGATCCCGTCGTCCTAACTTGAGGCTTGTGGGCGTTGAGGAGGGAGAAGAGGGAATGGACACTAAGGGCTTCCTGGAGAAGATCATACCAGAGCTCCTTATTAACTTAGGAGTTGAAGTCCCTCCCATCACAACCGAAAGAGCACATTGCCTGGGCAAACCAAGACCAGCAGCTGATAAGCCACTAGGCCTGATAATGAGGTTTCTCAACGACCGTGTGAAGGCGTCTTGAAGGCTGCAAGGGTTAAAGGAGACCTCCAGTACAAAGGCAAGTGTGTCTTCTTTGCTCCAGATATTCCATACGAGGTTCGCCAACAACGGAAAAAGTTCCACCACATCTGTGATGAGCTCAGGAAGAGAAAACTGAGACATGGATTCTCTTTCCCCACGACTCTTCGGGTGACTTTTGAAGGTAAAACACACACGCTCTTAAGGAAGATGCAAAACACAGAGAAATTAACAGTACGCAGGATGGAGCCACCAACGTGGGACATGTGAGTTCGGGTTGTGGTCACATGGTGATACATTTCTGTTCATTTGAAGAGACTAATGATCTATTTTAGTTTTTAACATCAGACTTTATGCCCCCATGGTCGCTGTTTGCTATTGTACATAAACTCTGTGACGAAATACATACTTTCAAACCATCTTTTCTCCCTGCAAGGGAGATTCTGAGCAGGGAGAAAAGATGGTTCGAAAGAGGAGTCAAGGAGGCTATCTTTGTTAAAAAAGCGAATCCTTCCTTAAATCGTATGAAGGTTTAAGATTCAACCTTCCAGTTGTTTATAATGGTCTGCTGAAACCCTGGAGACACCCGAGGCATTCTGATGCTAAACAGGCACTCAAGGTGAGGCAGTCAAATGCCAGGGAACAATAGAACAATAGGCCCATCCCAGTTAAGTTTCAATGGGCCATTAGCAGGAGGTCCCGCCCTGTGGGCAGGGCTTTCACAGAGTAGGATATAAACAGGAGTTCTCAGACTTGTTTCACTGATTGAGAATGACTCTTGGATGAGAGTCGAAACGTATTGTTTTTTATAAAACAGAGTCCAGATGACTACAACTGAATCTTTTTCTACTACTATGAAACTTTTTGTTTTCTTTTTTACCTTTTCAGATATTCTGTGTTCCTATGGCTCTTGTGTGTGTTTGTTGTTCTTGACCAGAGAGATTAAAAATATTCTAAAACTGTCAACGGTGAGATTAATCCAATCAACCCAATGGCATTGGAAGTGTTACAAGTAGCATCCTTCAATGTGAATGGCATACTGAATCCAATAAAACTAAAAAAATGTTGACAAAAATGAAAAGAGAAAGAATAGACATTATATTTTTACAAGAGACCCACTTGAATGACACTGAACAACAAAAACTAACAAAATTCTGTTATAAAAAATCCTATTATTTCATCATACAGAGGCAAACATAGAAGGGGAGTTGCAATATTGATCTCAAGCCAAATAGTTTTTGAACAGTTTTTTTGAATGTAAGGATAAAGATGGCAGATATGTACTGGTTAAAGAAAATATCAATGGAAAGGTTTTCACTCTTTTTAATGTGTATGCTCCACCAGGGAGTGAGATCACGTTCTATTGCTGATGTCATGGACCTGATTGTGAACCACTCTGAGGGAACCCTAATTTGCGGCAGCGATTGGAATCTTCGCATTCAGCCTACACTGGACGTGTCGAACTCAAGAGGCACTGGAGGAACAATTAACAAGAAGTTCCGTCTCTTATTGAAGACCATAGGACTGATTGACATATGGAGGGAAATGAACCCTAGGGCAGGCCAGTATACTAATTTTTCAAATCCACATACACTCTATTCCAGAATAGACTACTTTTTTATTCTCAATAAAGACAGATCTAAAATCACTGAAGCAGATATAGGCACAATAGACCTAAGTGATCATGCTCCTATCTACATCTTAGTAGAATTGGAGGAAAGATGAAAAAACACGCTTTGGAGGTTCAGTGCCAGCTTGTTTAAGGAAAAAATGTCCAACAACATTAAGACTTATCTGGAGGGAAATGATACTGTAGAAATTTCTCCGCCCATCCTTTGGGATGCTTCCAAAGCAGTCCTGAGAGGACAAATTATAGCTATAGCCTCCGAAAAAAAGAAACAGAGGGAAAAAGCTAAATGAAATGCAAGGAAAATTAAAATTGTTGGAGGAAAACCATGACAAAAAGGGGTGTCCTAAAATACTACAAGAAATTAAAAAGATAAGAGGGGAAATTAATGATCTGACGTCACAGAAAATAGTTAAGAAAATGCTCTTTATCAAAGATATTATGAGAGTGGATCAAAGTTTTCTAAATTACTGTCTTGGAAACTTAAAAAACATCAGCATTTGAATCCTTCTATAAAATACTTTTTTCAAAAATTCCAGATGATAAGGAGGATGACATAAACTCCTTTCTGGACACCCTCAATTTGCCTGTTATCACAGAAGAACAGAATATAAAATTAGGTGCTGAAATTACATTTTTGGAAATACAAGGCGCAATTAAAAGATTAAAGAACAATAAATCTCTGGGGAGCGATGGGTTCACCTCAGAGTGGTATAAAGCTTTAAAAGACACACTTCCTTTCCTTTTGGCAACTTTTAACTGGGCACTTAAACAAACTCAGACCCCTCCTAGTTGGAAAGAGGCCATCATATCCCTGATACCAAAGGAGGGGAAGGATCGATTGGACTGTGCCTCATATAGACCTATTTCTATTCTGAATGTGGACTATTGTATCTATACCTCAATTATGTCCAAAAGAATGGAACAAATACTCCCAAACTTAATCCATAATGATCAGACAGGATTCATTACCAAATGACAGACACAAGATAACATAAGACGATCCCTACGCATAATGGGTCATATACAAAAACAACAAAATAAAGCCGTAATAATTAGTTTGGATGCTGAGAAAGCTTTTGATTCTGTTAGTTGGCCATATTTATTAAAGTGCTAAACAAATTTCAAATCGACGATTTAATTACAAAAAATATTGGTGCTCTTTACGATGGTCCAACATTAAAATCAATGGTCATCTGACAGGTCCACTGACTCTGGAAAGAGGGGTCAGGCAGGGCTGCGCCGGGTCTCCCCTCCTGTTCCATTGGCCCAATTTATTAGAAAATCAAAATCAATTTGCGGTGTTACAATTGATGGGACGGAACATAAAATTGCATGCTATGCAGATGATGTTCTTCTGTATTTGACCAATTTGACCAATGCATCACATTCCCAATGTGATGCTTTTTTTTTTACAAGAAATCGGTCCAATGTCTGGATACAAATTAAATGTACAAAAAACTTAAATTATTTCATTCTGGCATCCCCCTCTGACCTTTAGAACAACTTACCCATTTAAATGGCAAACAGAATCTCTTAGATATTTAGGTGTGGTCCTCCATAGAGACCTATCAACAATTCTGGAGAAAAATTATACCCCTCTTTTTATTACTATAAAAAAAGACCGTGAAAGATTTTACCTTATACCCTACTTAAGTCTAAGTCAAAGGATTGAAACTATAAAAATGTATGTTTTGCCCAGGTTTCTCTATCTGTTCCAGACTCTTCCTGTTTCCATCCCCAACCAGCTGTTTTATGAGTGGAATAAAGCAATCTCAAGATTCATATGGCAGGGGAAAAAAACCTGTATCCGATTCAAAACTTTACAGTTGTCAAAAGAAAAAGGGGGCTGGGGTTTACCTTTTTTGAAAAATTACTTTATTTCAGCTCAGATCAGAGCCGCGCTGTATTGGTGTGACCCAGAATATGAAGCTCAATGGAAGAATATTGAGATTGAAGTTGTGCCGGGAGTTCCTGTGCAGGCCTTACTGGCAGATGACAGACGGTTGAGTCATTCGAGGGAGGTGGAGAACCCCTGGGTGAAGTCTGTTCTTACAACATGGAGGGAGCTGATCAAAACATACCAACTAAAAAAAGATGTTAACATTTTTAATTGGTTGGCTTATGATCAAAAATTCGCACCTAACAGCACAGACTCAAGTTTTAAAGTCTGGACAACAAAAGGTATAAAGGTCTTTTACCAGATTGTAAAGGAGAATCATTTGAAGAGCTTTGATGAGTTGAAAGAATCCTTTGACTTAGAGAAACAGGACTTTTATAGGTATTTACAAATAAGGAGTTATTATAACCAAGAAATCAAAAAGAATGATGATCATCATAGCCCTTTGACTACAAATATTTATTAAAGCGTACAAATCTGAACTTTCAAGGGGATTAATATCTAAACTGTACAAATGTATTAAAAATTTGGGCACTCACTATACTGATTACATTAAGGGTAAATGGGAAAAAGAGGGTCACTTTGTTCTGGCTGACGATGAGTGGGAAAGCACAAGTACATATCAGTGGAAAACCACAAAATCACATGTTTGGAGGGAATTCAGTTGGAAAAATGTGTCTCGCTTCTTTATAACCCCATGTCAAAGTCCCCATTACTCACAGGGAAATGCTGAATGTTGGAGAGGATGTGGCAGCCAGGAGGCAAACCACTATCATGTGTTTTGGGAGTGTCTTGTTGTTCAAAAGTTTTGGACTGAGATCAACAAAGCCTTACAGACAATTTATTACATCACCATCCCACTGGATTTCAGAACTATGTATTTGCGCCTCAGGACTCCTGCCATGGACACAATTGGCAGTTATCTCTGGAGCATCCTCCTGGCTGCACCAAAAAAAGGCACTCACAAAAAAATGGATGACACAGAACGCACCGACAATCAAGGACTGGACTAACATTATGATGGACATTCATAAAATGGAAAAGATCACACAAAATCTTTGGACAAAATGGGTTCAGTGTGCCATAAGTCCTCTTTTTTTCTTCACTCATGGCAGTTCTTGGATGTCTATTTATTTTGGTTTATGTCTATTTCTCTGGTGGAGTTTTTTTTTTTCCATTGTGTGTCTTTTTGTTTGTCTTAAATTTGAAAAATGAAAAAATGTAATACATAAAATGCAGACCACAGACATGAGGAGAGTCTTATAACATCCGAACGATCCCCTAAAGTGATAGCCATTGTGTCAACATGAAACTTTATGTGAAATCATAATAATTAAAACCACTTTGTCAGTGCCTGATCTTGTGTGATCTCAGAAGCTAAACTTGGATGGAAGACCGTGTGAGTGAGTGTTAATGGTGATCAGCTGATGGATGATTAGCTGCCTTGCTTCCACAAGTCTGCCCCAGGGAAGCTGTGGCTACAACAGTAGCTTGACCACAGAGTATGGAGTGAATGAATAAAAATTAACACAAACCTTTAAGTGTCCTTAAGAGTAAAGGGATTCATTCTTACCTGGTCAAAATTGTTAGACAAACTTTGAAACTGGACTTTTATACATCCAATCACACATAGTATAGTTTTTTTTATGTATTTAATTATTTATTTCAGGAGACCGTGCAAATTAATAAACATTTCTGTAAATATATCAGAATTAGCCAAAAGGCTATTTTTCATCTGTCGTCCCATGATAGCTGTTACAGTCAGCCGAAAAAGGGAATAAAAAAAACAAGAAAGGATTTTACATCACACCAGTGCATGCAGACATTAGAGGCTAGATGGGTAAAGTGACTTGCCCAAAGACAGCGGTGGTGGGGGAAACTGCCAAAAGGCCACCTTTGTCATCTTCCTTCCTTATGTGTATGGTGTATAATTAGCTCCGTCCAAAAATAATTGATTCCTGGTTTATGCTAATGGTATGGATTTGTAGCAGAGATGAGCAAATACTCATTCATTGTCTCTGTTGTCGCTGTGCGTGACATTTAAGAAGCGGCTGAAGAAAGTGTTCGGTTTAGAGAGATAGGAGGAGGGTTCTGCTTGGCCAGTTTGTACTTGTACTAAACAGATCAGACAATGAGCAGCAATGAACTTCAGATGTATTTTATCACTGCCTGTTTAGGGACCTTCACTACTGTGCATTCACTGATGGGGCTAAATGAGGTGGCACTCATGCATGCAGAGCCATAGCAATTAGGTCCCTCCCACCAAGTAGAATGAAGCACCAGGCAGAAACTCACCAAGAAAAGACGGACCTGTTATTCTGCTCTAGCACATTGAGATGTTTGAGACCGTGTAGCCAAATCACCGTATACTACAATGCTTTGCCCTTTTAATTGAACAATATTAAGACATCTATTTTAAATGGTTAAAAAGGGGGGGAGGAACTTGGGGGACTGTTATTGTAAGTAATAAAAAAATCACATGAAAAATAGAATACAATATAATCAGATTGTCCATTTGCTTATACAAGATTAAAGGATTTAACCCACAACCATATTTGACTTACTACAGCAACTGAACAACTCCCAAAAGGAATTCTACTTTATTCCTTACTTATTTACCCAGAGCATGAGTGTTCATTTCCCTCACAAACAGAAACTTTCAGACTGGAGTGCTGGTAATGGCTTGCTGTCAGCGCTGATGGATGTGTTAAATAGGTGTCCCTCTGGGACTCCATACCTTATAGTCAACAAGAATGTTGAGAAAGTACGTTTTGTTATCTCGCCAAATGTCAGTCCCAAGCCTATATTCAGAAAATGTTGTGTTAAAGGACAAGTATGCTCTGAAATTAACATAATTTTATAATGAATTGTTTGATCGTATTAAACATTATACTGCTTATGTTATATGATATAAAATGTTTTATCTTAGTGCATGAAATCATCCAGCTCCGTGTATCACTTTGTCCTCCATAGACCCTTTCAGACCCTGCTGGTGTCACAAAAAGTGTCTGTTAAAAGCTCCAGGAGATGGGTCTGTGCCTCAGAACCAGCGCAGAATCCACACTTCTTAAATGTCACTCACCTGTCACGCTCCGGCTGAGCGGCTGCCTGCAGCCCAGCAGGCCGCTCCTGGCACAAAAGCTACACTCACTCCAGAGAATTAAAGTTTTGCACTTTCCATTCATAATATGAACAAATTACTGTGTCACTGTCCATTTCACTCAATAAATTAGGATGATTTCTGCAATGATAAAATATAAGTGTTTGTGCAGAATCAGGTGAAATTATTAGTGGTAGAAAGGCAGTACAGAAACACATTACTTAAGGCTGGAGCAGGCCAATGTACAAAATTGGAAATCTCTGCCAAATGTTTGGTTCTATAAATGTAGTTGCCAAACTTTGACTCAAACAGGAAATCATACACCAAATATCTTACTGACATTGAGAAATCTTTATTTAAAATAGATATAAATCGAGATATAAATAAAATTAATTTAAATTCTTAAATGTGTGATCTTTGCCTATCCCCTGACAAAATATTTACTACAGTACAGTGCATCCGGAAAGTATTCACTTGATTGACTGATTGATTGATTGATTGATTGGCATAGTTTATGACACAAATGGTTTCCAATAGTTACATATCATTTGCATACCTCTAACAACATACAGATGCACAAACAAGTTGAATTGTACATATACATGTGAATGTCCACCATGTGTCCATGTTTCAAGTCAATGCTAATACTAAATACAAACAATATTAGCGTGAAATTAAGTGGGAAGAAGAAAAACGTATAAACTCCCACCCCATTGTACATCACTTTGAATTGTGTGGTTACAGAAATTTTACAAATTTCCAAATTATTTTTATGTTTCAACCTTATTCCAAAATGGAATAAATTCATTATTTGCCTCCAAATTCTACAAACTATACACTATAATTCATTTAAAGATATTTTTTCCACTGACCATCCTTGAGATGCTTTTACAACTTGACTGGAGTCCACATGTGGTAAATTCAGTTGATTCAACATGATTTAGTAAAGTACACACCGGTCTATATAAGGTCCCAGTAATATCAGAGCACAAACCAAGCCATGAAGTCCAAGGAACTATCTGTAGACCTCCGAGACAAGATTGTATCAAGGCACAGATCTGGGGAAGGGTACAGAAACATTTCTAAAGAATTTAAGGTTTAAGGTCCTAAGAGCACAGTGGCCTCCATCATCTGTAAATGGAAAACGTTTGGAACCATCATGACTCGTCCTAACGCTTGGCCCGGCCAAACTGAGCAATCAGGGGAGAAGGGCTTCAGTCAGGGAGGTGACCAAGAACCCGATTTACAGATCTCCAACATGATGCTGTGTGGAGAGAGGAGAACTTTCAAGAAGGACAACCGACTCTGCAGCACTCCACCAATCAGGCCTGTGTGGTAGGGTGGCCATACGAAATCCACTCCTCAGTAAAAGGCACATGACAGTCTGTCTAGAGTTTGCAAAAAGCCACTTGAAGCACTCTCAGACCATGAGAAACAAAGTTCTCTGGTCTAATGTAATAAAGATTGAACACTTTGGCTTGAATAGCAAATGTCATGTCTGGAGGAAACCAGGCAGCGCTCATCACCTGGCCAGTGCCATCTCTACAGTGAAGCATGGTGGTGGTGGCAGCATCAGGCTGTGGGGATGTTTTTCAGCGGCAGGAACTGGGAGACTAGACTGGGAGTCAGGATCAACCGAAAGATGAATGCAGCAGTGTACAGAGACATCCATGATGAATTTAATCAATTTTGGATTAAGGCTGTAACATAACCAAATGGGGGGGAAGTTATGCGCTGTATGTCATTCACACAATCTCTTTTGTTGAGATGTCTTCCAGCAATGCTCTCAATACCAAATGGGCTCTTACAAATGGCCCAGTTAACAAAACCTTCACGCCAGGCTGTCGACATATTGTTCCCTATCTCTCAGGAGAAAACACCTGAAACAAAAGCAACACTGTGATGGCTCTATCTCATTGCTGGCTGCCACTCACACGACACATGCATCAATCACAGTAGTCACCCCAGGATCCAGCGGCTCCATGGAAGCAATTTGTCACACATCCTTAGGCGTTTGAGGCATGTCTCTATAAGCATGAGGAATCTGACCAAGACAAATGTGATACATTTATGTTAATCAAAGGCAGAGACTTTAATAATGCTTTTTCCCATGTAGATCCTTAATTTACGCTTTAAAACCAAATACTTTTCTAAAATAAATTAAAAAGGAATTCTCTACTGCTGGCCTCACCTCTTCATACTTGCCATAGCCAGCAGCTGATTTTCTCAAACACAACTGTGAGTATTTAAAGGGTGAGGGATACCCTCTGGGTCAAAAGATCATAAAAGACACATTTTGTCTTGAATACCTATGTCTCCTTTAAAGGGTTGATAATCTGCTGACCATACCTTTTGAGATGTGACCTTCCTGTTCGTAAAACATACTAGAAGTTCTGTGTAATTTTATCCTTTTGAAGAGCTCAACTAGCTACACTCTACACCACACTACGCTACACTAGCTGATGTCATAAAGTGGTGCCCTACTTTTCTTAAAAAGTGCTCCTCTCTGTTTTGAAAGTCCTGTCCTCATACACATGGATACGTTTTGATCATTTCAGCAGCATTCATTTCAAAGTATGACCATACCACATTGTCTTTTGTCTTTTGTCTTTCTCATCTGATTTGGATCTAAGCAGGTTTGGGCCTGGTTATTATACTTGGATGGGAGACCACTGGGAAAACCACTGTGGGGCAACAGTGGCAGAGTCACTGTTAGTCTCTAGTGCAGATTAGAGTCTAAAGTGTCCTGGGCAAGATACTTCTCCCACCTTGTCTAGTATGAATGTGGCTTGTGCGTGAGTGTTGATGGGAGGGGCTTATGGAGCATATTCAGCCTATTGTAACTTACCAACACCGAGTATGGAGAAAATACACAATTACAAAGCAACATTGAGCGTCTGGAAAAGTGCTAGACTAATGCCTTATTATTATTATTTCATTATCATCATTATCAGCCTCATTTACACTGCAATGCCGACGCTGCAGTGGATGAGGGCGTTGTACATGTGGTTGTTACCACCGCGGTGTTGTGGGTTCGACCTCGGCCATTTGCCGAGCGTCTCTCTTTCTCTCTCCCCATTTCATGCTACAGCTTTCCTGTCTAATAAAGCCTTCAGGCAAAAAATTAAAATTAAATAAACTGCAATGCCAATTCAAATCCAATCCAAATTTTCATATGTGTTGGATGCTTGAGATCTGATCATTTTGCCTCCAGTTGGAATAAATCAATGAAGCAATCTGTATACAGCACCTCTATGCAAACCCTTTGGCACTGCTCTAACCCTGAAGTTTATTATTCAGTAAAATGTGGTATGTTGAGTGCGTAAATGCTTCAGCTGCCAGGGAAAGGACAGTCAGGGAGGATACATGTTACCCTTTCAAGAACGATTGCCATCCTCTGTGAGCCTCGGTGGGAGCAGGCTGCTGAGAGGTGCCTGTGATGGGTCCAATTTAATGCTCCATTATGCAAATTGATCATCTCAATTGACCATCACTCTGGTAATCGTATGGGCTGACTGGGTTTCAGGGACGGGTGGATGTCTTCAGCAGAAAACTCCACATCAGTATCGACTGCAGAGAAGACAAAGTATTAATATTAAGGATAAATGTATAATTACTTTCACCATAATGACACCATACGACAACAGCCTGCCAGTGTTCTATGTTAAAGTGGAATTGTAACCAGTGGTGGGTATTTGTACAGTTCGATGCAAAATAATGTAATAACAAGTACAAGTACACTTTGCCCCAGGTCACTCTTGAAAAGGAGGTCTGGATCTCAATGGGTTCTTACCTGGTTAAATGAAAGTTAATAAATAAATAAAACAAATCAGAAGTAAAAAGGACACATGAAAAGTACTACTCAAAAACCCAATATTTAAGAAAATTTTCAGCAGCAATTTGGATCAATATTTTATCCAAAATTTGAAAATGAATCATTGTTTTTAGCTGAATTAATTTTGTTTTAAACTAAAGTGCACATATTGTCTGAGCTCTGTCCAATCAGAGCAGGAGATGCAGTGTTGTTTTGTGATTTTGTTGAAAGAAGCAGATACAGCAACAAAACAACCGGGCTTTGGGATGTTTGGGACTTTAGCTACGCATTACTCTCAGGATATTTTTATGTTTAAAAATCTACTCAAATAAGTACAGTTACCCAGAAAGTTTGCTCAATTACAGTAATATGAGTGGTACATAATTTCTTTCCACCCGTGATTGTAAACAAGGAAATGGAAATCGATACTTATTTTATTCCACAATGATCACTGAACTTTTTCTCAGAACAAAGAGTAGTGATATAGATCAAAATCTAAAACTATTCAGTGACGGTCAATACCAATTTAGTATATTTTAGTATCAAATGAGTATTTGATAGTTTTGATACTAGCGTTATTATTGATCAAGGTATCAGTTGTTTTGACATCTCTACAGGGCAAAATGATTGACAAAAATTTTAATAATGAACACATTCATTGAACAATATAATAGAGTAGGTTAATAACATATCTTTCATTAAAAGACCAATATTTATTTTTCCTTTTGCAGTTTTTATATGTGTATGGATAGAAATTATTATGAAGATGAGTTTTGGGCCTGTCAGTTCAGATTTACAACTTGAAAACGATTGTTGTTGAAGTGATGCCATCTCCTGTCACTGGGTAAATTGCGAGGTAAAATCTGAGAGCAATTGGCTGTGGATATGAAGAGTGTCATGTAGCTTCTATGATGCAATCTAAAGCAAGATGGCCCAAAGAGACAAAGTTATAAGCTAAAAATGATCGTCAGATGAGCTGATGAACCAACCATTCAAACATGATGAAGGCAATTAGTTCATCAAGTTTTTTCACCAAACCATTTCTTCACGGTGTTGCCACTCACACATTTCCTCAACTACTTTTTATGTTAAGTTCTCAGCATTTTAGAAGTGACAAAACTGCCATATTTAACATTTGTCTGAAATCTAAACTGATTTAAATGCCCCAACACCATGCACATACAATGACGTCAGGAACAATTTGTAATAGTTCAACATTTGCACGAAGTGAAAGAACAATATTATTTAAAAACTGAATAGAAGTGTTTTCTTGGTTTCATTTTGATGGATGTTTGCACATCTGAATCAGTACATAAACTAACTGTCTCACGCGATTCAACATATTGATAATTATATTGGGTAAACAAACAAATGAATGCGTTACAGTGTCCCTTTTCTCATAACAGCTCTCACAGTCTCAAAAACAGTTATCTACCATAACTAACATCTCACACAAGCCCAGTGGAGCAACCTAAGCATGAGTCGATGTTCATTTCACGGCCACTGATGTCCCTGTTGATAATGCCATAGTTCTAAACAGATTAGAGGCGGAGAGAAGGGGGTATTTGTTTTTCATTTCAATCCAGTCCAGAGTATTTTCCACACGTTGTAGTTTACCCTAAATTGAGTTATGTTTTGAGTTGTTTAATAGGCTAGATGTTTTATGCACGACTTCTCCCCTGAAGCGACACACCGCCGCACACTTCTCTCCTCAGAATGGACAGCCAAAAAGTCAGGGCATGGGCGAATTAATCTAGTCAGTGCCTAATTGCATTTATTGGCCATGCCAGGCACCTTCCTAATCCAGGATTATGATGATGCATTAACAGAGGCGACTGGCTGTTTACAAGGCATTTATTAGGCCGTGTCAACATAATGAGACAAATTCAACCTATCACATTAATCAGTGCACTGTCACGACTGCGAGGTGCGGGATAAAGCCAGGGCAGGTAGCTTTGTTTAAGCCATTGGTGTGAGCAAAACAAAAAAAACATGCTCATGGTGGATTATAAAATTAGCTATAGTGACAAGGGCAACTAAATGGCTTTGAAGTATGTACAGGTGTTCAAAGTTATATAAATATTTCCTGGAACTGTGCTGCCAGGTAGACGAGTGGTTAAGGAGGCAGCACACTTACCAGGCTCCACTTGCAGCTGGAAAATTCCTGGAAAATGAATAACAATAGTAATTTATTTCTCCAAGAATAAAGCAGCACGGCTCTTACTGACAACAAAGTGCACAATGTAACTTTTCTGGTATGGTCCGCCACCTGCTTGTTTCCATCGGGATTTTATCACTATCACCTGGATTGTTCCTTGCAAAAGGCTCTATCTTGCAGGTGTTCTTATCTAAAGAAGACCATATTGTAGTTTTGTCTTCTATGTAGTTCTAATCTACGACGCCAAACACGTTAAGACAAAAACTGGTTCACCCTAAGGACAAGATGCCGACACAAAAACAGAGCAATGTCGTGTATTCTATCCAATGCAGTGAAGAAAGTTGTAAAGAGCGGTACATAGGGGAGACTAAACAGCCACTTCACAAGAGGCTTTATCAGCACAGAAGACACGAGAAACGCAAGTTCAGGACCCAAAGCACTGTACATCTTCACCCTCAAAGCCACAAAACCACTCTATTGAAGACAGTGAGGTGAAGATTCTGAGCAGCGAAGAAAGATGGTTTGAAAGAGGAGTTAAAGAGGCCATCTTTGTTAAAAAAGAGAATCCTTCCTTAAATCGTAATGGAGGTTTAAGATTCAACCTTCCAGTTGTTTATAATGGTTTGCTGAAACCCTGGAGACGCCTGAGGCATTCGGATGCTAAATAGGCACTCAAGGCGAGGCAGGGAACTACAGAACAATAGGCCCATTCCAGTTTCAATGGGCCATTAGCAGGAGGTCCCGCCCTGTGGGTTAAAGGAGTAGGATAAAAACAGGAGTTCTCAGACTTGTTTCACTGATTGAGAATGACTCTTGGATGAGAGTTGAAACGTTTTGGGTTTTTTCTAAAACAGAGTCCAGATGACTACAACTGAATCTTTTTCGACAATGGAACATTCCTGGACGAATGAGGGATTACACCGACAAACCACTTACTTATTTTGCATTAGAATTTGAATAATAAGTTGATGATAGAAGGCATCAATAAACTTGTTAACAAAATATGCTGCATTTACTTCACTTGGTGGTGGCAGTAAAGTAAGCTCTCTGCCCAGTCCAGTGATAGGTAAAAAAAAAGTACTTGACTACCACTTTTGCAACAGAACTTCTATTGTTTATCCCACTCTGGTTGTCACAAATGTATTCTCAGTAAGTAACAAGGTGGTGGCACGCAACTTATGAAGTGACTGAACAAAGCTAAGTGACTTTGCAAAGGGTTAATATAAAACAAAGAATAATGGCGGGATCAAATGCATGGTTGAGTGCGTCGTGCTACAAAAACAATTTTCCACACACGATGCCTCTAATTGAAGTCGGGTCACTTAATTACATTCACAGTATTGTTTACCTATCGCCTTTTCCCTTCTCCGCTAATCTGTCTGTGCCTTCTTTGTCTCACTGATTGCCTTTTTATTTTATGGAATAGGAATATAGAACAGTAGTTAAATGAGCTATGCAAGTAACAAGAATAAAAATGGAAACATATTAGCCAAAATAATGCCATTATATTTGATCTATTATAGTTCATTTTAAACGTCACATGAGTCTGTCCAGAAATATTTGTTTACTTTATCTATGTAAATATCAAATATATAATCAAAACACATCCTGAAGTTCTATTGTTGATCATATCAGAGAATTTGATTCCAGGAATGAACAGGAGAACATGTCCATCCATACAAGTCAGGGTCATGGTACCAGACGATGACAGAGGGGGGAGCAGGTGAGAAAGAATTTGAACAGCAATGAACAGACTACAGGTGAATTAAAATATTCAATATTGTTGATAGGGAAGTAGGAAGAACCTGCCATACTTACCCAAGCAAAGTTGC
This sequence comes from Chaenogobius annularis, assembly GCA_015082035.1. Lineage (NCBI taxonomy): Eukaryota > Metazoa > Chordata > Actinopteri > Gobiiformes > Gobiidae > Chaenogobius > Chaenogobius annularis. Next base: position 526,317 of record BJKM01000254.1, read on the forward strand.
TCTTAGGGCAGCGGTTTTTATTTCTGTTCCAAACTGGCCTGATCATAAGCTGTTTCAAAGAGGAACAATTTAAGCCTGGTCTTAAATATTTGACTCTATTTAACTCCATTGTTGGTCACTCCAGGTAGCTCTGAGCTCTGACTGTAGCCCCGCATGTAACAATGAGTGTAGCCTCATATGTAACACTGAGTGTAGCCTCACATGTAACACGGACTGTAGCCTCACATGTAACACTGAGTGTAGCCTCACATGTAACACTGAGTGTAGCCTCACATGTAACACTGAGTGTAGCCTCACATGTAACACTGAGTGTAGCCTCACATGTAACACGGACTGTAGCCTCACATGTAACACTGAGTGTAGCCTCACATGTAACACTGAGTGTAGCCTCACATGTAACACTGAGTGCAGTCACATGAAACACTGACTGTAGCCCCACGTGTAACACTGACTGTAACCTCACATGTAGCAGTGACCTGACTTTAGCCTCACATGTAACACGGACTGTAGCCTCACATGTAACACTGACTGTAGCCTCACATGTAACACTGAGTGTAGCCTCACATGTAACACTGAGTGCAGTCACATGAAACACTGACTGTAGCCCCACGTGTAACACTGACTGTATCCTCACAAGTAACACTGACTTTAGCATCACACGTAACACTGACCAGACTTTAGCCTCAAATGTAACAATGACCTGACTTTAGCCTCATATGTAACACTGACTGTGGCCTCTCATGTATCACTGACAGTAGCCTCACACGTAACACCGAGTGTAGCCTCACACGTACCACTGACCTGACTGTAGTCTCACATGTAACACTGAGTGTACCCTCATATGTAACACTGACCTGACTGTAGTCTCACATGTAACACTGACTGTAGCCTCACATGTAACACTGACCTGACTGTAGTGTGTAACACTGACCTGACTGTAGTCTCACATGTAACACTGAGTGTCCCCTCACATGTAAAACTGACAGTAGCCTCACATGTAACACTGACTGTAGCCTCACATGTAACACTGACTGTAGCCTCACACGTACCACTGACCTGACTGTAGTCTTACATGTAACACTGAGTGTACCCTCATATGTAACACTGACAGTAGCCTCACACGTAACACCGACTGTAGCCTCACACGTAACACCAAGTGTAGCCTCACACGTAACACCGAGTGTAGCCTCACACGTAACACCGAGTGTAGCCTCACATGTAACACTGAGTGTAGCCTCACATGTAGCACTGACTGACTGTAGCCTCACATGTAACACCGACTGTAGCCTCACATGTAGTACTGACTGACTGTAGCCTCACATGTAACACTGACTACACTCTTGCTTTCAGTTAGTGGCAAAAGGTCACTGTTTTTAATATAACATATCAATGTTTACATGCAAGTTTCTGCCCTGCAGACTGCTCCTCTTCTGTATTGAATTGGACTGTTGTGCACTTGAGTATTTCCTATTATTTTTCACTTCATGCTTAGACATACACAGGCACAAGGGGCCACAGGTTGAATGATACTCACTTTATTCTGTCTGGCATCTGTGCAGAGGGGACATTGATTTCTTTTCCCTTTCGAGTCATCCCCAAAAGTGATGTGTGGCAATTAAAGCCGCGCCCGCCGCTCCGACCTGACACTGGCGTTTGAGAAATGACAGAGGAGAGCATCCCCCCGGCCGGGCCCTGGTGGAGGCTTGGCTTTGGATATTGCATTTTGTGCCGAAACACGAAAATCATCAAGTGGTCTCGCCTCTAACCCTGTAAACACTTTATCGCTGGATATATCTCAGATTCCATTTAAAGAACTATGGCTCATACACTCCGTGCCAGAATCACTCTCTGTCAAGATCTGCCGGACTCAACACACACACAAGCTGTCTGTAGAAAAGCATAAGATCAACTCGGGTATCCTCGTGTGGTCAAAGTCAAGATAGACGAACACGATTCTGTAATAGCCCTCCAGGTAGAGCACTTTACTCAAGTAAACACACAGGGAGGAGATGAGTTTCAATATACTGTTAGCTGCAGCAATGAGCACATGCACACAATATATTGAGGACCAATTATAATTGGTATTTTTTGTAACTGTCATATTGAAGTTTTTCTCTTGAATAATACTTGTCTTTTTTAGTAATGTGTTGAGCTCATTTCAAATCAGCCACAGATTTTAAGCTGTGTTAATCATACAAGGTTAAGCAACTGAATTGTTCTGAAGTCATTTAAGGACAAGTTCGCTAAATGTCGGGGTAAAAGCAGCATATCTCAATTAACTATTTTGTTTAATTGATTATTTTGTTCTATTGATTGTTTTATTGACATTTTAGCTAGAGGTTCTTTTACTGTTTGTTTTATGTGTTTTTGTATTCAACTGTATAAATAAATAAATAAGTCAATAAATAAACTACCCGCTATAATCGCAATATTGACAAACTTTTTATCAAATTTCTGCAAATTGTAAATTAATTTCAACATTATGCATTGGTTTTTGGTCATAAAATGTTGCAATATGTTTCACCCAAATCAAAAAATACTATATGCCCCTCATTTATCAATGCAGCTAAGTGGCAGATTTACTGTTTTAAAGTTTTGCACCTTCTATCATGTTTTGGAGATTACGTTTAGCAGAAGTGTTGGGAGTGGACTGTAAAATGCATGCTCTATGATTTTCAAAATGAATGTGCTTTAGTGATAAGGGCCGGATGAGAGCACAGGAGACACAGCACAAAGCTGCTGCACATCTGCCAGCACTGCTGGTTTTGCTGTGGAAGTGCACACATAGATACAGCATTCTGGGGCTGCACAAACAGGCTTCATTTCAATGAGTTGGTCTGCGATTGTGGTCATAGTTGCTGGAATAAGCTTTAATCAGCAATGATTTCTTTTGGGAATAATGGAGGGCAAAAACCAGAAATCTATATCTATACAAATCTATATCTATACAAATCTATATCTATACAAATTATTATAGCACACTTACTATTACTTTACAACTGTTATCTTACGTAACCTTGCCCACCAAAATACACTGTAAATTGTAATATTGCATTCGAATTATGTTAATAGTACAGGTAAATACCGATTTAAATGCTTCGCTTTCCTTTAAAACTTTTGATATAATCTATGTTTTAATTTGAAAATAAACCTCAATTGCAAGATATGAATCAACTTACAGTAAAACTACCATCTAAGTGAAATGTTTAATGTCAATTGACTTGATCTTGTTTGGAATTGTGGGTGTCCATCCTTCCTTCCATCCATCTTCCTCCACTTATTCGGGGCCGGGTCGCGGGGGCAGCAGTCTGAGCAGGGACTCCCAGACTTCCCCCTCCCCAAACACTTCCTCCAACTCCTCCGGGGGATCCCGAGGCGTTCCCAGGCCAGCCGAGAGACATAGTCCCTCCAGCGTGTCCTAGGTCTTCCTAGGCTTCTTGACATGCCCAAAACACCTCCCCAGGGAGGCGCCCAGGAGGCATCCAGAACAGATGTCAGAGCAACCTCAGCTGGCTCCTCTCGACGTGGAGGAGCAGCGGCTCTACTCCGAGCTCCTCCCGTGTGACTGAGCTCCTCACCATATCGCTAAGGGAGCTCCCAGCCACCCCACCATAGGAATTGTGGGTGTGTACTTTGAACATTGCTGCACCATTGCGTCTGTGTAAGTTTTGTAGTATACTACATTCAGTTACAAATGCCTATGCAGTGACATATGTGTCTAAAGAATTGCAGGACGTTGAGTCAATCCTTTTTTGGTCCACAGTTTTACAAATTGTGAAAAAGTTTTACCTTGATTGGACCAAATGTCTACTTTCACTTGTGTCTAACAAACACTCACAAAGGGGAACCCAAGTCACCCTGGTGCTTAGAGCTGATTCATGGTACTCAAGAATGGAGGGTAGCACATGCCAGGCACCCTCGTCCAACTCTTTGCCTCTTTTCCCTGGGAACAGCTCAGTGCCATCTGTCAGGTTTGGAAAGCCCAAGTGGCTCTCCAAGCCTCCATACATGCCTGCCTCTCCCCTGTCAGACCGCACAGTGCAGGAACGCCCATCCATGACCAGCCTGTGGGAGAGAAAAGTGTGTCAGTGTGGCCTAAAGCTTCATTGACATCCATGAAGTATCTTGGCTGTCACTGGTATTGAACAGGGATGTTATCAGATCCACGGGTGTACATTGGTCAAAGAAAAGAAAGGCCCATGCCAGAGCCACTTAAATGTAATGGGACATGGTTTACTTAAGTGCTGTTTAATTGGCTGACTGCTTATAAAATCTTTTGTGCCATTCTGGGCTGCAAACAAACAGACAACAACATTGGCAGGTTGAGTTGATAGATAGAAACTACGCTACCATTTATCTCTTGAGTAAAAGGGAAGTCTTTATGCCCAGCCACTACTGCTATGCTAATTAACTCTACTACCATCTCTACATTTGCCTGACCAGCCAAGAATACGTACCGACGTTACAAAGATGTAGTCTGGACACCAGCCTAATCTCTCAGAGGTCAGATTGGCATGGTTGATAGGTGGATAGCCAATCAGGGGCATGGTCAGTCAGTACTAAACCAAACATGGCTGTTGATATGCAAAAGAGGAACAGGGGTTTCTCACGTCACTGTAGTAAATTAACTTGACTGCACAGACTTTGGCCTGAGATGGAGCAGTGGAGTTGACCAGACTGATATGCCTACACCATAGCATTTACAGAGAGCACCAGTCTGGATCCTCATATTAGAACTGGTTCTTCTACTTCCACCCACTACAACGACTGAAAGTTGCCAGACCCTGAGAATATCTGAGAAAGGCACTGTGACTATTACTTAGTCAAAGATCAAATTAACAACAGACAAAAGGAAGTGTAGGCTACATGCAATCAACATTGTTCTCATGAAGAATGGGTCAAAAGCAGAGATTGTTTTTATTTTCTGTTGGGACAATACAGTATATGTTATAGACATTGTGTGTGTGTGATCTTAGTGTCCATCCCAAACTTCTAAAAATGGGGGGCTATTAGTGCATTTACACTATAGCCCTATTTGTAATGCACAGGGGCAGATTGTCGTGGAAGTCCAAACATGCAAATGGAAGAAAAACAACAGTATCTTATAGCTAGTCGGCTAATCAAATATTTTTAAAGCAGTCCTCAGTTGAACTTCTGAAGAGTTAAGGAGATTTCTTCTATACAACTCTCAAAACCAAAACTAATAATCTTCTTATTTGGACAAGATTGTAGGGTGTTCATATTGTGCTTGAGATGCCACTGATGAGGTCTTCAAGTCATTTCCTTGAACACATAAAGGACACATCTCGACATGTGACTCCAGACTCCATATCTTATCTTACTGGCCTCTACTACGCCTAATAATCTTTGTTCTGAGGGCTCATAAATCAAGCCTATGTCAGCCTAACAGATACAAGGAGATTAAAACAATGTATGATTAAAAATGGGCTCAAATCATCAGGAGTGTATTCAATTAAATAAACCCGTCTAGGCTGAAAAGTGGAGGACAAGCCTGAGTGGTTTTGGTGGAGCTAGACAGGGGACTGTAATGGAGTGCAGTTAAAACAGTGTAAGAGTCAGTGGTGTGGCTCAGGGTCGTGCAGCAGCTGTGGAAGTGACCTCCAGGGCCACTGACATTGACGGCCACACACACTCCAAGAGACCAAGGCAAATGCACATAAAAACGCACATTGACAAAAAGTGCACATGGAACCTTCCTGGAATGTTCACTCTATGGGTGCACTGTTGGCAGATATACAGTATGTATGTGTCAGTCAATGCCATGGCTGGTTTCACTATGGTAAGCTCTCTCTGTGGGTTGTAGGTCAGATATATGCTTATAATGACAGAATCAATCCATTCTTAATTGATGGAGTCTTTTAGATCTGAGACAAAAGTGACACCCCCCCCCACACACACACACACACACACACACACACACACACACACACACAAACAATGAATGACGAGGTATTCTGCTTCACTGATGCTGTGTCAGGCAATCAAGAACATTAGCCCACACCACACTGAGAACACACACGTGATATAAAGTGCTATTATAGAACTATTGTCAACTACACTGCTTGTCTTCAACACATGTTGAGTTTAAGGATTACGAAAAGCTCAACTAACCTGCTTTTTATAGTCACTCTGTGCTGCTTTAAAGGTGAAAATGACAAACGAACAAGGGAGGGTGCGTGACAATTTGCAGCTGTAAAGCTAATCCTTAAGTGCCATCTAGTGGTTCGTTTTTTTAGTGCAGAACACGGAGTCCAATAATAATGGACATGAGCGAGAGTATCTGAATATGTAGGAGACGACCCTGTGTTAGGCTATATACCTATTACTGTGACTACAATGGTGATCTTCCAGAGCTATAGTTTCAAAGCGTCCTGGCTTATACTAAATTAATATCATAATGTTTTGGCATTACATTAAATTAGAGCTAGTGGTGGTGACTCAACACCATTAATGATTAGTTTTCTTGGAAGTTTACAATTGAGAACAGATGAGTCGATACTTCTCCGTCAGAGGGCGCTAGTGTGTCTGAATGAGCCGAACCAAGAGGCACGCACAGCAGAGGCGGAGTCAGGGCGGCGCACGTTCACAGGGCACATTGGGCAGGAGCAGCTAACAGCAGCTAACAGCAGCTAACACGCTGCAGTGTTGTAGTGTGAAGGGCTTAAAATGTCAGGGAAGAGTTTTCGAGTAAGCGACGGGGACTGGATTTGTCCCGATAAAAAGTGAGTACCTCTCAATGATCACACAACACATAGATCCTCGTATGACCTCAGAACTGAATATTATCAACAAACATTAGCATGTAGCCTTCGGTTAGCTTCTAGCACCCAGCGCAGTCCATTTAGGCCTTGTGGGGTTATGTTCGTACTGATCACACTGGTTTTGCCATTGCTAGTTTGTTTCAATGTCCTGTCACTCTAAGGACATAATACGTTATTTCTATGCCTGAAATTATTATGGCTTTAGAACAAACACTTAAAATGTCACCTGAGACAAATCGGCTAAACTACCTTGACTCTTCAGTTTGAGAGGTTTGCATTGGTCATGATGAACCACAAACATGTTGTTGACTATCAAGAGGATCCAAACTGGAAAGTGACAGGATCAAGTTTCCTGCAAATCTAGTCTGTGTATCTAAGCTTTAAACCAGGTGCTGAAAGTAGAGTCATTTATCTTTCTTTTTTAAAACAGCCTGGATGTGCAAACAAAGGTCACATGTCACAACATACTGTTTACACTTTACAGGTGCGGAAATGTTAATTTTGCAAGGAGAACTAGCTGTAACAGATGTGGTAGAGGTAAGCTATTATTTTGCTGCGTTTGACTTGATTTCTGTCGCACTTTCACTTTCAATATTTGTTTTTCTTTGTCAGACAAAACCACCGAGGCCAAGATGATGAAAGCAGGAGGAACTGAAATTGGAAAAACTCTGGCTGAAAAAAGCAGAGGACTTTTTAGTGCAAATGACTGGCAGTGTAAAACGTAACTGGCTCGTTCTTCATGTATATATGAAATGTATTTGATACCATCTGTAATATATCCTCGTCGATTTGTTCTTCTAGATGTGGCAATGTGAACTGGGCGAGACGATCTGAATGCAACATGTGTAATACGCCAAAATATGCCAAACTTGAAGAAAGAACAGGTTAGGAAAAGTCACAGATCTTGTATGTCTTGTTTTGCTCTTAAAAGGCATTTGTTTTGATATTGATTGTCTGGAGAGACTGAATGCAAAATGTGTTGGAGCTTTATTATTTTTGACTTAACGTAATCGGGCAGGCAAAAAAATAGCAAAAAATGTACTACTAGCTACTCAACTACTTAGACCTTCTCATAGTGAGAAGAGTAACCAAAACCATTTCTCAAATAAGAGTTGTGATACTTCAAACTAAACATTACTGTAGTAGTAATAAAAGTGTGGAGTCAGAAAACTACCCTGAAAAGTACAATTTCTTCATAGTTATTAGTAGCAGAGTACTACCCACCCTTTATGTTACTGTACCGTAAGGTCTTGTCTTATTTCCCTGTCAGGTTATGGTGGGGGCTTCAATGAGAGAGAGAATGTGGAGTACATTGAACGAGAGGAGTCTGATGGAGAATATGATGAGGTCAGTGTTGTTAACATCTCTGATTGTATTTATAAAAGACTGTATTTCCTGTTTTGCTGAAATGTTGTCTCGTTACAGTTTGGTAGAAAAAAGAAAAAGTTCAGAGGCAAAACGAGTAGCCCTTCTTCATCTAAAGAAAGTGTAAAGAAAGAATCAAAACCTGAAGAGAACGAGGAGGAGGAGGAAGAGGAGGAAGATGGTGACCTCTCAAAATATAAGTTGGATGTAAGTTTATTTAGCTCAAGTTCCTTTTTAAGAGTAGCAGTGTAACAATATACAAATCTCACTATGATAAAACGTTTGTGGTTTTTTTTGCTGGTATTATTATTTTTCTGTGTTGAAGGAGGTTTTAATGAGTAATCTTGTCACATTTTTAAGCAGGGCTCTAGACAGCGTGTAAAATGGTCACACATGCGATGATTTTTGCTGCAGAGTGTGCTACTAAAAATATCAGTCGCATTTAGGCGAGGGAAAACAAATGCTGAGAGGTGTTGTAGACCCCCGTGCGAAAAAGCTATTTTCTGCCCCAATGCCACATTTCTGCCGCACCAAATCTCCGTCAATGGCATTAACATCACGACATGTGCTTCAAATGAGCTTTATTACAATTAAAGGGGCCGTTTCATGATTACATTGGCGTTAGTTCATCGGGATTGTTTAAGCTGGCTCGTGTTCTACATTATTCGTGCAAATAATATGTGCAACTAAATAAAAAAATTTCGTACCACTAGTGGAAAAGGTTAGTCTAGAGCCCTGTTAAGTGTGTAATAACTACTTGAATTTTATTATTTGACCATAGGAATCACAACATTAAATTGTATTGCTAAGATTACTGCGAAACATCAGCATTATTTATTTCCTCATAAAATTTCCCCCATTTTCTTACATTTACACTTCATTCACGCTTTTTGAAATCCAACTTGTGAGGTGTGAACGTGACATACACGACCAGATTAAAAAAACACTGTACATTTAAGGCTTAACTTCTTGGAGTTGAGGTTGGATTTAACATGTGTACAAATCTCCAGGATGATGAGGAGGAGGAGGAAGAGGAGGAGGAGGAGGAGGATGAAGACGGAGATCTCTCGAAGTACAACCTAGATGGCAGTGACGAGGATGAGGATAAGAAGGAGGGGAAGAAGAAGGGCAGTCGCTCGGGCTCGTCCCGTTCTCGCTCTTCTTCTCGCTCCTCCAGCTCCGCCTCACGGTCCAGGTCCAGGTAAACGGGTACAGGTCAAAGGGTAACAACGGGCAAAATGTCAGTATCAGCTCTATATTCCATTATGCATTGAATGATATCAAGTATTTGTCTTCTAATTTTGTTTTGTTTTCCTCCACTCTAAAACCCTCCTTTGTTGTTGTAGCATTAAATATATTACATTTTCTTTAATGTATTGTTTTTTGTAGAAAAGAATCTGAAATGACATGAGCACAGTCAGAGGAGGACAGCATACAGAACTTATATAAATATCATAATCAGCTGTTCAATCATCAGGACAAATGACGTTTCTGCAGCTCTCCTTCAGTTATGTCATCACAGTACAAACCCTGAGAGTGGACTAACCTGGGGTCCAGTCAATTTAATTGCATATGTAAATTATGATATTATGAAGATGCTTCCACTTCTGACTGCTGCATGCTCTAGTATTTGAAGTGTTAAATTGTGTATAGTATTTTGTCTTTACTGTACTGGACAAATAGATCTGTGTCATGTTGCGCTGCAAAAATTTAGTGATTTCCTGTTGAGTGTATTTTTAGGCTTATTGCTGTCTAACTTGTAATCACAGATGAAGCCACTTATCCCCGTTGATGCTTTCTTTAGATGATTGGAAAGGCTTTGTTTTGTGTTCCAGGTCCCGCTCTAGAAGCTCGTCCAGCTCCAGGTCTGGCTCTCACTCCAGGTCCCGTTCCAGGTGAATGAGGTGACATGCACTCTCCCTCAGAGAGTGGATGTGAGGGGCTGACGCCCCGCACAGTCCTTTGGCCTAGTTTAAATTACCGTCACTGTAGTCCGACACAAAACTGGCCAAACTATGATGACTTGTTTTATTCAAATTATTTAGGTTTTGAAAATTGTCTAAATTAGAAGGGAAATTAAGAAGAGCAGCTCTCATCAGTAATATTAGCCCAAAAAAGTTGTACAAGTCTCTTGTCCAAATGCCTTGTTTGTGTTTTTGGATAATGTTGAGAGCGGTTTGATGGTGACCTTACTGACCTTTGCACTTGGTTTATCCTTTCACAAGATCCAGCTCCAGGTCTGGAAAGGGCTCGTCTCGGAAGGCCTCCCGAACGCCCTCCTCTTCCCCTGAGAGGACACTCAAACGCAGCCGCTCCCGCTCTTCTTCTGAAGGGAGGAAACGCAGGCGCTCTAGATCCCATTCGTCCGAAAGGTTTGGGTTTATGTGGAATACCACAGTGGCGCAGATCATATTTAGACGTCTGTTGCTTTCTTTTGGATTTTGGAATTATCCCATTTTATTATATCTGGGCATTTCTATGCTATACTGGTGACATTGTTTAGTCTTAATAACAAATGACAAATCCTTTAGCTTGCTGACCTTTTTTCTCCTTCCCTTGTGTTTTTTGCAGGAGGCGTGAGCAGTCCTCTGGGTCATCAAATTCTGGCTCTAGTTCAAAAAAGAAATAATTTTAAACAGCTTTCAAAAAAGAAAAGGAATCCCAATACCATTGCATGTCATGTTTCAAGATCTCAAATACACCCATTCAGTATACTGTTGATCTGCTTTCTCAAAGTTACTCATTTTTTTGTCCTTGAACAAATGCAGTACAACCCAATCTATTGACAAATCTGTAAATGTCGATTGTTCAGATTATTAATTTGACTGTCAAAGGGTTTCACAAAATCAATTATTTTGTGTATCAGTGTCATTGTAAACGTCACTTTTTAAATATGTCAAAGGAAAGCTTGAGGCGACCCCGCCCCCCCTTACAATTTATTTTATAAAAAAAAAAAGGATGTAGCAGTGTAATTATGGCCTTTTTAGTTTTTTTAAGGTAAGTATTAATATTTTTGGAATTGATTAAAACGTTTTGTTTATCATAGTTTGGTTTTTAGATTTTGTTACATTTCTTTAACACAATTCTTGTCCAAGCAAACAAGCTAATTATTGCATTCACAACTTTAAAAAGAAATGAGCAAGGTTAGAAACGACTAATAATAACCCATCTGCAGTACAGTGTTTTATTGGTAAAGCATAATGTACACGTGTAAATAAAACAATTTAAAAATGTCTGTCTGAAGCCCTTCTTACAGGTTTAAAATGCACACATGTTCTGAGATGATTTATAAATACTTAAACATATTCAGTCTCACGTGAGCTACAGTGCCTCTCGTGTGTAAACGTCTGTAGTAGCCTTGGTTGCCAGCAGGTGGCGCTTAAGCCACTGTCAAACATGAGCTCCCGTCTCGGCCCTCGCTCCACTATATGTTTGCCTTTTCTATTCTTCAGAGTCAGAGATGGGAATATAATTGTCCCTCTCAGCAGACTTGATTGATAGCTGAACAATGATGAGAGGGAACTGGTTTGTGTCGAAATACTGACTAATCGAATTGGTCATTAATAAGGCTCTAATTTAATAGAATACGCATCACATGTTAAGACTTTTACAACTCCATAAGATGCATTTAACACAAAACGTCCTGCAGTCATTTAAAGCACCTGTCCCTCGTCCCGCATACTTAGAGAATATTTATATACACTCCCGACCAAAGAAACAATAACATTTTAATTGAAAACATAACCGTGTTCTAGGCATTCAGGGTTGTAATATGTCGGGTCTAATTACTATTCCGTCCCCTCAGTGCGCAAGGATGGCTATAAACCACAATCATTTTGTTTTATTGCAGCTAGAGTCCGTCCCATGGGACGTATTTACAATTAATAAACGTACCAAAGCAGCAGCAGCTTCTCCCCTTACTTTGCCATGTAACCTGTGGTAAAAGAGCCGTGTGTAACTGTGTGATGGGCCATGGGTGGTCTTGGAGTCCCGCCTCTCGCGCGTAAAGACGCAGATTCGCTTTTACGCAGCGCACTCAGTTTCCAGCGCCTTGGAGCACTCGTGGTCCATGTCACTCACACATGGGTTCTCATCTGCCCGCGTGTTTGTCTCTGCCAGCAGGATGACAGGGGACGGGTGCGATTCCCTGGAGGACCCTCAAGCGACTTTTGGAGACATGTTCAGCTCCAACGTGTCCAAGACTTCGCACGGGGACAATATCACCAAGAACTCCAGTTGTAGATCCGTTTCAGTCGGTTACCCAATTACTATGATGGTGACTGGGATGGTGGGAAACTCCTTGGCACTTATCCTTGTTTATATCTCGTACAGAAAGAAAGAAAACAAAAGAAAACGATCTTTCCTGCTCTGCATTGGGTCATTAGCGCTGACAGACCTCTTTGGACAGCTTTTAACAAGTCCAATAGTCATATCAGTTTATAGAGCCGACTTGAAATGGGATCGAATCGACTCTTCTGGCTTTTTGTGCCCTTTCTTCGGTGTTTGCATGACAACTTTTGGTCTGTGCGCACTGTTTATGGCCAGCGTAATGGCAATAGAAAGAGCCACGGCCATAACAAACCCGCACTGGTACTCCAACCACATGAAAACCAGCGTGACCAAGCAGACCCTAGCTGTCATATGGTGTCTCGTGCTGCTCTTCGCGCTTTTGCCCATCGTTGGAGTCGGGAAGTACACGCGTCAGTGGCCCGGGACGTGGTGCTTCATCAGCACGGGGGACAGAGAGGTTCCAGGCAACATGTTTTTTGCCATCACCTTCGCCGCACTTGGGATCTTCTCGCTGCTTGTGACATTTTCGTGCAACGTGGTGACCATACGGGGCTTGATCTTACGGTGTAAAACGAAATCTGGCACGTCCCACTCCTCAAAACAGTGGGAGAGGCTCACCACAGAGACCGTTATTCAGTTGTTAGGGATCATGTGCGTCTTGCTGATATGCTGGTCCCCTTTGCTGGTAAGATTTCTTTCATTATTGCACGTTTGTCCTAATAGTTTGTAGCCAGGAGTAGAGATGTGATTTTGATTGAAAACATTTTTGTTCGTAGACAGCTGCTTGACTCAAATGATCTTTAATTCGGTGTTTAAGACCTTTATCTCCTTTATGCTTTAATATTTCCTCAAGCTCACAGACAATGCCCTCTTTGAAACACAGCTGTCATTTTCAATTACGGACCAATCCACTTAGTTGGGTCCTGTTGGAAGGGTCTGCGGATGATGCGGAGGTCATCCATTGCCTGTTACATATTTATAAGTCCCACAGTGGATATTAATAGAAACACTGGGCATGTCTGTAGGAGCTGCAGCGTGCATTAATAGGGAGCATGTGGGAAAAGTATCTGTTCCTGGTGAAAATGTCCATATTCAGCAGATCGCCTTCTGACTAACGCAGACGTGTAAATGTGCATGCTGGTTGTGAACCCACCAAACTGTCTGACCTAAGTGTGCAGGGATTTGCATAGTGATAAGGTATACAGTATATTTACTTGTTGCTGGGTAAACTTTGACAAGGTTGGGACTGGCATTGAGTGCACTGTGACTGTTGTGTGGCTGCTTAAACTGAGAGAACCTACCTCAACCCTACCTCAAATATATGCAACTAAAACAGTTAAGAAATGTGTGGCATGAGGATTTTTAGCAGGCTGTAATGTCATAAATTATTATTATTTTACGTCTGGCTTGTCCACACTATTAGTTGATGGTGCAAAAAGTATATCTGAGTCTTGTTGTCATATATATATATTTGTTGTATGTATATGTTAATTATATTGATAAATAAATCTGTGGAACAAAACACAGACTATTAAAATGAGCTCTCGCGCCTGTTAATTAATTCAAAGCACTTACCCACAATGCCAGTGCTGTTGCTTCACATGGCTCGATATTCTGCGTTACTGTTTGTTTTATGTGTTTTATATTCAACAGGCTAGGACTACTCATGAAAAAAACTGTTTGCCTTGTTGAGTTTTCTCCCTGCTATAAATAAATAAAATGCTTTTTTTTTTTTTAAACAAATCAAATCACACAAGATATATCGCTGATGTATCTTGTGTGATTATCGAGATATTGGCAAAAAATTTATATCGCAATATTTTTCTTGGATTGTTCTGATAATTCTGATAAACAATATTATGTCAATCCAATAGAAATGAATGAAAACGTGTTTTTAAATTTAGTGAAATGTTAGTTTAGGTTGAATTATTAGACAAATGTGTAATGTCTGCAACATGTAGCTCAACATTTTAGAAATATCACATATGCCATAATTTGAACACTTACAACATAATGTTTTTCATCAATGCATCTCGTTTTCAAATAGACAATATACTTGGCATTGGAGCAGCAATGAAGTTTCCTCTCTACAAACGTTTTTATCTGCAAAGCACTTCAGGGCGTCATAAACAAATCCATCTCTGTTGGGTTTATAGTTTGTTGTCTGTGCAAAGCAAATCTGAAAGTTGAAACAGTTTATCCTGTGGGGGGCTGGTGGCCAACGGCAAGACCTCCACATATCGAATCAACATCGCAATTTGTAAAGCCTGCAAATAATTCGATGATAGAACGTTCTCTGCAAAGAACAAATGATGTTTATTGAATAGAAAAGTCGTGTAACTACAAACATGTTCTGAAATGCATGGGGTTCTTGTATTAGTTCATCAGTTCATGTCTCAGTCTTCTCTCAAATGTTAATGCTCCTGGAGATGTATACAACGTGCACTCAGAACAGAATCCTGTCCTAGTACGTCGGAAAAATCGCATTCCTGCAGCCCTGTGCTATGCTGAAGACAAACACACAATACAGAAAGTGTTATAAGTTTTGCTATAATAAAACTTTGTCTTCTGATTGATACATAACCCTATTCTTCTTAAATACATTTTAACATTCCGCTGTGTGTTTGCAGGTTTTAATGCTACGGATGATCTCCACTCAAACCTCTTCCCACGAGTGCAGCCCGACCAGTGGAAACACCAACGTGAACCCAGACCGGGACTACCAGCTAGACTGTAACTTCTTTCTCACCGCCATCCGCCTGGCCTCCCTCAACCAAATCCTGGACCCATGGGTGTATCTGCTCCTCAGGGAGATCCTTCTTAGGAAGTTCTGCATCATGGCCAACGCTGTGTCCAACTGCTCCGTCGAGGAACAAAAGGACACTCAGACTGCTCTCGACGCATTAAACAAACAGAACCAGGACAAGGAGAGCCTCCAAAAACCACAGACGAGCTAAGATGAATGTTTAAAACTCAATATAGAGCATGAAGATGTTGGAAACAGGGAAACCATTGCAGTCATTATCGTACGGAGTATTTATTTAAGGCAGCTTTGAGAGATTATTTAAGAGAGAGCTCCAAAGCTAACCAGTATGTGAGCGCATTTTCTGACAGCATTCGCTTCTTGGATCCTTCTCAAGTTGTTAAAGCCATTTCCTCGCAGCCATATATATACACACAGACAGATCTACCACCTCATCGTTGTGGGCAATAGTCTGTGCTATGTTCACATACGCAGCCTTATGCACAGCAATGTATTCTGACTTCTGTCTATCAGAACCAGCATAAACCTCTTCACACTTTGAGCCACTTAAACTCATCTGTTGAAGTGCACTTCCTGGACCAGGCGTCACTCTCCACATGTGTAACCTTTTGTCAAGCGCGGCGGTTTTGGAGAAACTCTTGCACGCTTGCTCATTTTCACAGCTTCTAAAAACGATCCATTCAAAACAAAAAACATTGCTCTTGTTGCCTGAAAACGTTGTATCATGCAAAGACGGTGAAGGGTTGTCAGCAGAGGTCATGTTCTGTCTGATCTGTGCGCTTTCAGTCAAGGCCCATGTCTGTGAATATGTACATTTGTTTATAATTGACAAAATATGTATAAAAAAAAAAGAATAATGTGCAATTTACCAGGGGAATGTGCAAATACAATGCAAATCTCTAACTATTTATTTGTATGAAAGTCCATTTTCATCTTTCTGTGTTTTTTGTTACAATGTTTTGACAGTTGAAAGTTTATTATTCTCTCTCAAGGTGAAATATTAACAGCATTATTTTCATGTCTACGCCAAGTTTATAGCGTTTTAGTTGCTGCATACATCATTTATCACATGATGGAAAATGTTTTTGGAGCAAAAGGAACGATTATTTTATAGAGCGCTGCTGTTTGAATACAATAATGGGCCTTCTACATGCTCGGAAAATCATAGGAGAATTACAGAAAATACCGGGTACAGGGTGATGGCAGTGATTTCAAAAATGTAAACATTGATCTATCCTTGACAGTAGCATCGGATGTCTGTTCGTACAAAAGCTGCTGTAATGGAAAGAACATGAGGCACATTCAGAGACGGTGTAGAAAAAACAAATATAATAACTGACATTATTCATATCTTTGATTCAATTCACATTTTCACCCTTACTGCAAACATCCCAATTAATTCAGATTTTGGATCGGCATTATGATCTGTTTGTGTTATAATATTGTAAAAATGTGTACTCCATCCATCCAAAGTTCATTTAAGTATCCCAGGCTCCGTAACAAAGTTAAATGGCATTATGTAAGTTTTCTTCTTCTTTTCCATTGAGATGTGGTTGTTTTGCCCGGAATGTTCCACAAAAGGAATTAAACTTTGCAGTTTCCATGAAGACATGCACATGATTTCACAAACCCAAGTATTTATTTTGGCGATGAAAACACCTGTAATTGAATAGATGAAACAGATAAGTTTATATCTTATTGTGGAACATGCAGGCAAATCAATATAATTTTCTTGACGAGCAGGTGTTGGACCCTTCACCTGTAAGTGGATCCTTACTATAAGTAACTGAAAGTACTAACAGGTCTTCAGAATGTGATACTGCCTGATTCAAGCCTTTTCACAAAACCACAAGCGCCTTGACGCACCTCTGATGCAACAGAAAACTTTCTTTATAAAACCTTTTTTTTGGCCATATGTTTGTCACGCTCATCTGCTTTTGCCTTTGTTACCATGGTGACGGGTGCATACATTGCCCTCTGCAGACTCCCCTGGTGCACTCTGGGAGAACCTTGTTGAGACTTGCCTTCACTACCTGAGTGATAATGATGTAGTAAAGGAAATCATTATAGGTAAAAGCTTAGGTTAAATTATAATATTCCCAGGACTTTTTCCCACTGGTTTTAAAGACGCCTGACTCACTGCAGTGGTGAGAGTTGTATTGAGTGTTGCCTAAATGTGCATTTGTTTAGTTTTTACTTGCAATGCAAGCTTGTATACACTATGACTGATAGTGTCACTCATTTCAAGATACAAGTAAAAGTAAAAGACAATAGAACAAACAAACTATTTCTCAATAGTTTTTGGTTGTAAAATCTTTCAATTTACATTTGGTCAGCGAGCGTTTCACTAAAGGTCGGGCGCAGCTTTTCTGGTTGATGATCCACCCCCTTCTTGTTACCATGATAGATAGATATGAATAGATATATATATATAGATAGATATAGATATTTTTGCATAAATGTTCCACAATATGTCATTAACCTAAACTGTGGGGCCATCAAGCCAAGTTACAGATCAGTTCTGTGAAGAGGCGACCTGTCAGTAGCAGTGGTCCATCTCCAGACCTGGATCAGGACCATGACTGAAGGATTTTACCGCACCGATTGATGGGTAAACCGGAGTGCCCAGAGGAAACCCCCCCCCACACACAGGGGGAAGCATGCAAACTCCCCACAGAAAGGCCCGGGAGTCGAACCTGTGACCTTCAGTGCTATCCACTGCCGCCGTGCCTTTTAAGAAGCTTTTCAAAGAAACACTTATTTCAATCAATGCAAGATAGATAGGTCTATGGCCATACTGTGCAACATGCCAGACAACGCAATAATAAATCCATACAAATCCATAGAAACAAGCAGGTGGTGGACGCTCCATCAGAAAAGTTACATAGTGCTCCTTTTAGAACTTGAGTGCTTCTTCTGCCCGCGCTGTCTGCCTCTAAATACAACTAAAACCTTGCGTATTGCAGTGTAATTGGTGCGTCGGTTTATTTTCTACCCATCTGTGACTCTGCATTAGCGCTCGTATTTCAGCAGCCGCACACTCCCCGCGTCAGTTAATGTACTCACTTAAAGATCAGCATCTGGCAATTCATCTATGTAATTAAAACTGTGATTAGATTTATTTGCAAGAGGCCTCGGGATATGGCAAGTTTACACCGGGCTCCATCAGCTTTCCACGTGAATGTACAGCTCAGTAATTAGGTCCGATACAGAATATGTTTGTGCGATGAAATACTGTCTTAAAGCTAATTAGGAACATGGATTTCCACTGTGCTCTCACCACTTCACTGTGGGAAACGCTTCAGGCCGCTGTGAGGCATTTGCAGGTGTTTTCCCTCACTATAGGCCGTAAATGTCAGCTCATCGATATACTTTCATCGATCGAATGATATTGTTGATCTTTTGTAAAGTTGTGATAATGTAACCTGTGCTTTGTCTCCCTTCTTCGGTTACAAATGCCATCGGAACTTTTCTTACTGCGATAACATTATATTAACTAACGTGGATTTCACGCCCGATGCTCATACTGCTGCAATCTCCATTAACCAGGATTAAGTATATTTATAGAACACGTAACATATAACGCATTTATCCAGCTTGGAACAGGCACAAACGGTAAAGGCTTGCGACTCGTTGTAGTTTTTTTGAAGTTAATTTTTTTGTTATTTTTTTTACGTAGATTTACAGACTGATATACTCTGTTTATCGCTGTGCAAAAGTTCAGGAGTTAAAATATTGTTAAGTATAAGACTGCAGTGCTAAGAAGACAACATATACCATTGTGCCAGTGATGACCTCAGTGTTTTTTTTCTTTACTTACTTCTATTTTTATATTATTAAATTGTATATTTTGCAGAAGCATTTAAGAGAAATGAAAAACATCTGGTGTTCAAGTGCTGACTGTCATCACAAAAGCCGTGCAGGGCAGGTTTTGCTTCAGCGCCTCTTATTTTCTCTTCTGGCGTGCAGCAGAAACGCTCCGCCTCATATTGTGCAGCCATGAGTATATATTAATCAGGTTTTATGTCAGATGCCCTCCCTGGATTTGGAGCGGTTTAGCTTCACGGTCATTTCAGTTTTTCAAACCGTACCATTTTGAATAGTTTGAATCTTCTGAATGTGAAACTCTATACTTGGAAACCTGAGACACGATTCTCAGATGAGGGCTAGTATTTCACCACGTTTGTTCTTTTTGACCCCCGCGCCGAATACTGTGCTCTCCATGAATGTCACTGTAGGTTGATATGTTTGTTATGAATGACCTTATGTAATATGTTCTTAAGATTGGACGATATCTACAAAGTTAATCAGATGTTTGTTCGCTGCTTGCATTGTTAAAAAAATAAAAGCACTTTTGATTCATTTTTGGCTTGGCTTTTGTGCCAAGAAAGAAAAACAGGAACCTTGTCTGACTAAAGCATGTTTTGTTGAAATCCATGTGTTTTTATCTTAGAGGGGATTGCAATGTTTAAATGTATACAATGAAACGCAACTTTTGGTAACTATGCGACAATTGCACCAAACGTATTTATTGTATAGTAACATGTACGATGCAGGATTGACATAAAGGAATGTGAGTTTTTATGTATCTCTGTGCCTAAATGTTTTGCTTCAGGGAGTCAAATGAATGCAGTTGTAACATTTGTATTGTCGGTTTCTGTTCCTTGTGGTTTAATAAAAGATGCGATTGTCGCTCACTGTCTGTAGAGACAGGCTGCGATTTCAGAGTCCTGAATGAACTAAATATAAGTGAGTCCGACACGCCGTGGGTTGCACAGCTGTTTCCAAACACTTCAACTGGGAACATTGGCTTGAGATAATGCGTGGTTGTTACTTTTAGGAAGCCAAGTTAAAGGTCAGAGTCTGCTGTGTGTAATGTAAAACTGGCAGGAACGCAATAGTTTTAGTTTGATTTGAATGTTTTGAAGTATGCTTTTTCTTGAGGAAAGTCCATCACAGGGAAGCGATTACACCAATGTCTGTGAAGAGCAAAACATAAATACTGTCATCGCAAAAGCTCACATAATCCTTTGTATTTGCACTTTTTGAATAATGAATACATTTGTTTTGAAGTAAAGTAAAATTCAAACTTACCATCTAAAGTATTCAAAACCAATCCAACCAACCCATTTATAGCTGAACTTCAATATGTCAAACATGGCAGTTTGTACTAACAATGTATCTAAAGTCCTAAGCATTTGCAATAAACCGTTTCAATACCATTTTTTTTTTCACTTCTAAAATCAATCATGCATTCCACATTAGTATGACCGCTCTCCCGGCTGCAGGTGCCTCAAGCAGACATGATTTAAACTTCTGCCCACTCACTATCCGTGTGAAGACGAGAGGCAGCACTCGCAGCTATCCATAAATCCCAAAGAGCCGCACAGATAACATCTGAGAGTGATTTTAAAGCTTTAATTCAATTAGTCATGAGGAGTGTGAGAAGCACCTTGCTGATTTTTATAGAAGCCCTTGTATTGCTGAGTAAGGGCACTGTCTGCATCTGATAAACTCCACTGGGCCCATTAAAACTTGATCACGCCATTATTCATACCTGTGGGCTGCGGTGGACTAAACCAGGGCAGATTCTTCACAGGCAGACCAAAGAAAAGACGGATGAACTGGAGTTTTGGGAACTCTTAATGACACATTTAATCCCAATGCCGGTTCAATTGCACAAACTATAAAAAGTAAAGTGTTTGTGGATAACATTATTAACCATTAAAAGCTGTTTAACTTTGACGTTTATTGTGGGGATCGTTAAAACTAAAGGGATTCGGAAAGCACGGCCATTATAATAACTGGAATTTTCAAATATAGCAAAAACATGAACTTTTTAAATGATGGGGTGGTAACGGCTCCACCAAAATAAGTCCTTTTTTTAAAAAAAAATCATTTGCATGAGAATCTTCTTAAGCACAGATTCATTTTGCACACCGTGTTTGGCTAAAAAACTGTTGATTTAGCACCAAAAGTCTGATTTCATTTTTGAAATAAA
This sequence comes from Chaenogobius annularis, assembly GCA_015082035.1. Taxonomy (NCBI): domain Eukaryota; kingdom Metazoa; phylum Chordata; class Actinopteri; order Gobiiformes; family Gobiidae; genus Chaenogobius; species Chaenogobius annularis. The sequence goes on from BJKM01000254.1 coordinate 547,519, forward strand.
GATAAAGAACGGATTTGCAAAAACGACACCCGACACCTGAATGGCCATTGAAAACCACTGAAAGAAAAGGATGCTGAAAGTATAAAGGGAACAGAATTGGATCCAAGATAAGCGATCGTATGCACTTTAAAGAGTTTACCCTTGTTCCTTACACCAGTTTGCTTAGGGAGATTAATGTTTGTTTACTCTAAATGGTATAATTGCTCCTCCCAGGCCTCTCAAAGGGAGTAGAGGCATGGTTTTAACAGAATTAATCAGGAGTGATGGATGCTACGTATTACTTCTCCTGGGCTTTTAAAGTAGGCACAGCTTCAAAGACACTGCTGCTGTTTTTGTCATGAATAAGGCTTTGATCATGAGAACAATGAGGAGAGTTTTTTGGAACGGCAGAGGTGACCCGGGTGTGCCAGCCTGGACTATAGGTGCCACCGTATGTCCTTGCCTAAATGCGTTATGGGTTTGTGAGCGTCATAAGGCGCTCAAGACTCCTTCGGAATGACATTGTCCGTAAACGCAGGCCTGAATGTGTTTGCATCATAAATAGATATGCTTAGCCCAGTGGGACTAAACAGCAGTTACATTCTGCAATAAAAACTGATGAAAGGGCTTCAGAGCTCTTTTCTGGACCGGGTTCACAACGGCCTCTTCATGAATATTGCACAATGCACATTATTTATTGGCAAACAAGTCTTTGCCACCTTTTCACCCTCAAAGATTTTAATAATATTGTCTACCTAGTGAGCTGAATTTCGATGAGATTTTATTGAACATTAGTAAATGTCACAAAGTTAAGTCCCTTGTCTTCACTGATCATAATTCTATCCGTGGTGCATTGTGGGAAACTTTGAGTGTGCATGAGTTTTGGTCAGTAGACATTTAGACTCCACAAAAAGGGCTGTTAAACGTTGTACCATATAGTGATTATGAAAAGGGCAAATTGATGCGTGAGTCTAATGGTCGTATTACAAACTGTCAAGCCTTGTACTGAGTGGTTTGAACATCATTAGTTTGTTGTTACAAAAGAGACAACACTATTCTCACTTCCTTGTTATAAATACACAGTTTAGTCAGTACTTTCTCTGCACTGCTGCTTTGTCCTGTTCAAATACAAACTAATGAAGCCATCTGCTCCTCTACGTGATGCCACTCCAGCAGAAACACTCTTTTGTGATCAATACAGTCCAAGGGAGGTGACTGCGCCTGTATCCAAACTACACTGCAGTCATGCCTCTCCCATAGTCTCCCATACACTTGTGTTAAATACATTACATTAACTAATAAAAAGAATATACACACTTGAGATGCACAGTTGTAAATAGCACGTAGTCCCCATCTGTTTTTGTCTTTCACTTCTAAAAACGTATGACTTTGTACATCTATGTCGGTGTAATCCCTCATTCGTCCAGATGTGTTCCATTGGAGAAAAAGATTCAGTTGTAGTCATCTGGACTCTGTTTTAGAAAAACAAAACGTTTCGACTCTCATCCAAGAGTCATTCTCAATCTGTGAAACAAGTCTGAGAACTCAGGTTTGACATCCTATACAGTAGAATCTATGCATTTTTATTATTTGTCTTGTTTGTCTGTCTTTCATTAATAATAATACATTTAAAAAATAAAAGAAGAAAAAAACGAATAAAAAGAATTGATTAAGTCACAACCACAGCCGACTGGTTACATCAGAATCCATCACAGAGGAGATGATTTGATAAAGAAGTGATATCTGACAGCTCAGACCGGGCTCTGATCGATCACGTAATATGAGAGCTGACCCAACGCTCTCTCGCTCTCTGACAGCTCAGTGTAGTTTTATTAAGGCTGTAATATATACAGCACATCAATATTTAAATAGCAATTAAAAACACTATGACTTACAAATGGTAAAAATGATACAGCTTATAACAAAGTAAATAGAGTCATGAAGCGATGCGATCATGCACACTACTATATCATTTATAATGTCATATTTTAATTATTGTTTAAAAGACAAACTTGTTGCCTCTGATTTAGTATTTTCTTTTTTAGATTGTAACATCAACCTGGTGGAAATTAGACAGTGAGCGTATAGATTAGAGGTTGTAGGTATTGTACAGTACTATTGTTAGTGTTTTTTGTTGTTTTTTTAAATCATTTTTTGGCCCCTTCATTGGACAGGACAGAGCAGCGTGAAATGGGGTTGTGATGAGTTCAATGTCACGACACGGTCTGCCCACATGTGTTTTATTTTCTTTTATTGTAATGCTCTGTAATTATCTCTTTTCAAACCAGGCAGATTCTCTGTTATGGCTGCTGCAAATCTGTGTTATAAATCATGTCATATACAGGTTTGAAATAAATAAATATTTAGGAAGTCTTTGCATCAGCTAACGTTATGCTTGTTTCAATAGTCCTACTCAACACTATTTGTAGGCTTCTACTGTTCGGCTCTGAAGGAAAATTCAGGTGTACTTGAAGTTAATATTTTCTGGATTTATTCCATTTTGTCCACCATTTGATTCAAAAAATGTGAAGGTAAAATGTAAAAAGACAGATTTAACCCATATTTCCAGTCGAATAAACCATTCTGCGAAGAATCAGGGTGAGTTTGTTCCATAGTCCCGACAGCAGCAATCAAGCAGTATTTGAAATCAGATTTTCCTCTGCGCAGAGTTTGTTTCCACTTATAATCAGAGTAAATCAGTCTAAGCTTCACAGAGTAAGAGACAATTGTTTGTTCAGTTTGAAGTGGGAGACATTTTAGTCAGGCGTTTTTAGGGAAAATCATCCCGCATGATAAGTGGTGTAAATAAACATACCACACATTATTTCTCTGTTTCTGTCTTTAACACTTGGTGTGTTACAGGATTACGATGCCACTTTGTTCTCTAACAGTGACAGTGAGAATGGGTCCCTGCTCAGTTACCATGGTTACAAAATTCCACTGATGAGACCGCTCCTGTCGGGCTAAAGCTATTCATTCAGCCAAATGAAAAGTTAATGGGTTCGAGTGGGGTTGTAAAGTGCCATTTAAAATCAAATAAACAATACACTGCTGTTGGGAGCTGGTTGTTTCTGCTGAAAATGATAAAAAATCTCCTCAATATCGTCATGAGATATAATGAACTAATCATGTTTTCCCTTTCTGATGTGTTTCCTCATTTTCACTTACGGCTGCTCCGGGTAGAAAGCCGACATCAGCTTCAAACTGTTATTTAGAAAAAAAAAATAGAAATATACCATGAAGACAGCTCATTGTGCAGGCAACTTGAATTGAAAGAAACGGTTTTGCTGTTGCTCCTCTGCATCCATCAGTCTTGTTTCATTTAATGCAACCCACCAGTAAAATACTATTTGCAAGTATTTTATGGTTTCCACTGTCCTTACTATTACTAATGCTGCTTAAAACAAATAAATCATCAACTAAATAACTAAATAAATGAGAAAAGAACCACTATAGGCTAATGTAAATGTAACACTTAAACATTTACCATACAAAATCCACTGGAAGTTCTGTTTAACATCCAAACTTTTGGTTCTGTGCTGTCGGCCAGGAAAATGTTTTTGTCAATACGGCCAAAGGCTGAATCAGCAGGTTGGCTGGGTCCATCACAGCGACTCTGACGGTAACTCAAACAGAGTCCTAATTATCATAAAATGCCAAAGAAAATACATTTATGTGAGGACATCACACTTGGTTCTTGTAAACATATTTATTTATTATTTAAAGCACTGGAGCAGCGTCTATAAAAACCTTTTTTTTTCTTTAAAATGGAACCTGCCCCAGGGTTTTGAACAAGGCCGTTTTAACTGAACATCAATTTTAGATATCAATTATTACATTATTTTTACACATTATAATCTCTGCCTCGGGTTAAAATAATAAAAACAAACAATTTTATTAGAAATACAGTTAATGTGAGACATTTTCTATCCCCTGATATGTCTTTTGAATGGTCCAAAAGTCCTCAAAATATCTATAAATAGGAAACTAAACTCATCAGATTTACTGTTTGTGAAAGAAACAGACTTATGATCTACAAATATTAAAGCCTATAATAACCTTATGGCTGAAAGGCCTTTTAACCGACAAAAATCACGTCTTTGAAACATGGCACTGCTTTTTGAAGCTGTTGTTGTTGTTGTTGTTGTTGTTGTTGTTGTTGTTGTTGTTGTTGTTGTTGTTGTTGTTGTGTTTTTTCTTTTAATGGTGGTTGGCAGCCGAAAGGTGCATTTACCGCCAATCTGATGTTTTCCTTGTGTATCCAGGTGCTCTGGGAGTGGTTTGTTGTCGTGAGGCACTGGATGAGCGGAGCATCCTTTAGTCTGGACGGTGCTGGCTCAGTACAATATCAGACACACACATCTTTATTATGGTGCTGCCCCCAACTCTCTTCCTGCTCTGCTCGCCACACAATAAAGCTCATGTGGTACTGAGCAATTCATCAGATTTTATTCAAGATTAAGATTGTCATTTCTAATCTCAGGAGCGTATAAATGCTAGCTGCTCAAACCTTTTGATTGTTTTATGGAAGTTTGACTTTTGAATGTGTTTGTATGTGTGTGTGTTTGTGTTTGTTTATTTGTTTGTTTGTTTGTGTGTGTTAAATGGCACTTTCTAAATGTCTACTGCGTTTATGTTTAGAAAATGACTAACAAAAGCTATTTTTAATTGGCTCCGTGCATAGAATGGCAGTTGGAATGTTTACTTAAAAATGTGTTGACAAAATGTGAGCCTCATTACTTTTTTTCCATGGGGTTTTCTCTCTAAAATTGATAAATGATATTCACCTTATTCCAAAGTTGGTGCCTCCATGCATTGTAATTCTTCTTCCGGTTGCATTAGTTGTCATAGGACTGCCGACCTCGAGAGAAAATAAATTCTACACAGTCTAAAAAGTTGTTTTCGGTGCATGGATGACTTGCTGTTGCACGTGAACATTGGACATTTTACACAAATCAATCTACTTTTTAGCATATTTCTAGCAGCAAAAGACTTTTCCCTTGTTCTTCACTTAAGTGAATGGAGTTCCCGCTCGACCAGAAGTGCGATTACAACAGAAGTGCTGATCTGTGGCAAAAAGAGCCTAAAGTGGGCGGGGTGGAATAAGGTGAACAAGATCAGGCAGTGTACAAGTGACAGTGACACTTTACAAAACAAACGAATATTTCATCAAAGAGCTCTTATGTGTTTGGAAAGAGACATGTTTATGTCTGAGTGCTAAAGCTAAAGCAACAATTTAAAAGAAAACATCCCAAATGCCATTCAATGCACAGACCCAAGTGTTATTAATAAGACAAAATAAAATTGAATGGAAAATAGTGATTGATCTATTGCCAGGCACAGACACAGATGCAGTGCTTTGTGAGCTCTGCTGACATCTCCCATCTTTCCAGGGCCCATACGTCTCCAGGTTTGTACTATTGGAGCCACTCCCCTCGGGCAGAAGCCTACGGTCCAGTTTCTGTCCTTCTGATGTTGAACACCTGTCACTTTACAAGACATGTCAACATCACTTCATCTTTTTGCCTTGTTTGCACTGTTCTTGCTGTCTCTCTGTGTGTGTGTGTGTGTGTGTGTGTGTGTGTATGTATGTATGTGTGTGTGTATATATATATATATATATATATAATTTTATTTAAATTATTTTTTATTAAAGTTTTTCCGCATGACCTTATTTTAGCATAGTCTTAATTTTTACTATTATTATTATTATTATTATTATTATTATTATTATTATTATTATTATTATTATTATATTATTATTAGTAGTAGTAGTAGTAGTAGTAGTAGTAGTAGTAGTATTTATTGTTTAATGTTGTAGTTTGATAACTATAACGGTAATAAAAACCTTTTCAGATTTTGATCTATCACCAGAGCCACTTCACAAATATCTAATATTGTTATTCCATCTATTATCAAACTCTAAAATATGTAAATATTGACTTGAATGTATCAACTTTAGGATTTAGTTCTCTGTTGTCACACAACAGTGGATAATGTGGTTTGTGTGAGGTGTAGTTGGACACTGGAGCCATAGCAGAAGCACTTGTGTTGTTTTTCCCCAAGGACTAAATACGTTTGGCTGTAAATTATACTTCTCTGAGGTAAACATATTTCAGAAAGCGGACAAAGGGAGGGTGAGAGTCCTTTCACACACAACACATCAAGGACGAAATCCTTGTACTCTCACAGCAGTGACTGGGTTTTTCAAGAGGGCGATGCACTATTGCACAAAGCAACATGTCATTATTCTTAAAAAGGATCATATTATTTTCCTGTTCTTATGTGGGCTAATGTCCTTTTACTACAAAAAAGGCACTAGACCCCCTTGCGACAGGGGGGAACACGTCACAATAAGCCTCTTGTGCTCTCTGTTTAAATTTGATTTGTTAATTATTTCCTGTTTCGAGCAATTTCCTATTTTCTTCTGTTAGTTCCAGTTTCCTACGTCATCAGGCAATACCTCGGTTTACCATGTTGTCCAGGTAGGGTCCATAACAAAGAAAGATTGGAATACAATCAAATACTGAAGAAGCTACTTTAATGAGTGGCAAAACATATTCACTCTAAAAACTTTTGTAATTGAACCTTCTTTTGCTATCTTGCCAATGTGACATTTCCTGCCACTGTAGCTCGCAGAATCGCAGTCATGGTGATTGATTTCCGTTTGATCAAAAATCTCATCTGCCATGAGAATCATAAAAGTCCATGAAGCACAGTGGAAGCAGAAATATGTCCCACACGCCGAGCTTGTAATCGTTTATCTTTGGTCAGAAACAGACTGAGGTGTGGGTCGTGACCTCTGCAGCTGTGACAGAGAACCAGGTGAAGGTTAATCTTTGTTCCTCACATGCACTGCTCTGCTTTATGTATGTGTCCCATAAACAGGGTTATATATGAGCAGGTCCCACCTAGATTAAGTTAACTGTCATTTATCTACTTGCTTAAGGCCAGGTATTGTCAAAAACCTTTACTGTAATTAATGTTGTACTATATTTTCAATGTAGATTGTATTTCAAGAAGAAAAATGTGGGCAAGACTAAATGATTTTACCACAGTGGAAAGAGGCTTGGCCTTGTATGTAGCACCATCCTTGGACCACAAATGATGTGTTTACATCATTACAGCTAATGAATGGAAACCCTCATTATTTCTTCAGGCAATCCATGTTATACAAGCCTTTGCAGCTACTGCAATGGAAAATCCCTGTTGTGCATATGTGTCAAGCAGGAGTCAGTCTAATCTGGAATTATAGTTAAAAGATACAATAACTGCAATGTAAATTAATACTTTTTGGAGCTTTTAATTATGTTATAACTGTGTTACCTCATTGTACTCTTATACAAAGTTGATATATAATCAGAGGTGAGAAGAGTAATGAAACTAAGATTTGACTCAAGTAAAAATAATTGTTGAGTAATTGTGAGACTAACTGTCCGATGTGACATCTGATTTTTTATTTACCATTTATTTATACAGGAGAAACCCAAAGAGAGAATCTCTCTTCTTCATGCATACCCTGTGAAGTATAAAATACAAATGAAACAAACAAACACAGAATATCCAGGAAAATTGCCAATAAAACAGAATCAGAATGAGAAAAAGGTTTATTGTCACTGTCATTGAACACAGTTCGCAAACATAGGAACTTGTTTTGGCGTTAAGGTGCAACATAAAACAATGAATAATAATAATAATAATAATAATAATAATAATAATAATAATAATAATAATAATAATAATAATAATAATAATAATAATAATAATAGAGAAGTCTATAAAGTCAAATAAGGCATGCATAAATTAAGAATTTACCAATAAAATAAAATAATAAAACATTCAATAAAACAATCAATACATTTGACAAATCAGAATCAGAAAGGGGTGTATTGCCATTGTCAATGAACAGGATTCAAAAACTAGGAACTTGCTTTACAATTTGCATAAAAAAAGAATAATAATAATAATAATAATCAAAATATATAAAAAATACACTCATACATACAATAAGAGATAAAATCATACAACGCAAGAGCACTGGCGTTGTGGGTAATTTTTAACCAGTGCTTTGAATTAATTAAAATGCATAAAATCATTTAAATTACGTAAATAGTCTCTCTTTTGTTCCACAGGCAGGGATCAAAGTTGGCTTTCTTCGTGACTATGATATAAAAATGCCCTGAATTCACACTGGAGAGACTCAACCAAAAACAGAACGAAGCATTTAGCAAGCTCACATGAGTCATTTGGCGCTCAGACCCTGGCAAAAGACATTGCGATTATGGGCGTGCCATAATAGAATTATATCAGATGTCTCCCCCCAGGGCCTGGAGACTGGTGGTGGTAGATATGAGGGAGAGGGTAGAGAGGATGATGAGGACGATGTAAGGGATGCAGAGGAGGAGATGGGGAGGTGGTGGGTGCGCCATGCCACGGGGAGGAGTAACGAGCCCTGGTGTAGCAGTGGATGTAGATTGGGTGGAGTTAGGTCTTCCAGGCTGAATTTACGCTAGCTTCATAATGTGAGCTGATGGTCACCATACTTAAATAATCAGGCAAAACCCCAATGAGAGCCTGATAAATAAACAAACGGCAGAGCTGTTCTCCTACTTTAGAGTATAATTCACAGGGATGAGGTCTGTATCCTTCTCCTGTAATGAACCTTAGAGCTGAATGATAAACTGAGTTCAGTTGCTTCATTGACTCGAGCATTTAGTTCTTTCCTTATCAAAATCATATCCCAATGCTTCGACGATGGTTGAGAGCTTTGCACGTGTGTGGTTCATTCCCTTGACCATTTGCAGAATGTCTCTCCACTCTCTCGCCCCTTGCACGCTACAACTCTCCTGTCATATACAGCCCTTGGGCCAGAAAAACCTTTGAAAAACAAAACATCCAGCGTTGTGTTGTTTTTCTAATCTGCCGTGTTCGAGTATTATACATAATCTTAAAGCCTCACTTTTATTGTGTGAATTGTGTGGTCTGCAGTGTTGTTTTTAATGTATTTAAATTTGTTATATATTGATTCATTTAATCTTTTCCCATTTTAGTTATCTCATGTATGCGTATTATTGCTGATATAGTTACTGACCAAATAAACCAATAATAGTATTTCTTGATGTGTTCTCTTGGGTTTTCAAGCTTTGTTTGAACACTTCACTCCTCAGTGAAGTCATATCCTTCTGCCTGTTGCTTTTCTGGATACTTTAAGATGTAAAATGTAAAATGCCAGACCCCACAGAAAAGGCCCAAATAATACAAAATGTTTCCTGGAATATGAGAAGCCACCAGACAACATCACCTTCTGTAATAAATCATTGATATTCTCTGGACTTTGAGTGTTTTGACAGCACTCTGTTCCAGCTCAGATGCTATATAGAAGGGCCCTTCCTGACTGCTTTCAGCAGACATAACACATTCACACTGATGGAGCAAAGGCAGTCAATTCTGTGATTTTCCAGAGTCTTTGGGCGAGGTGACAGAGGGAAGGCGAGCTTCAGCAGTAATCTGACAGGTCTGTATGAGAGAGCATTCTGTTAGGACAAGTGCTTTTGGTATCACCAAACACTAATCCAGATAAAAGAGGAGGAGAAGGCAATGGGTTAGGACAGGTCCCACTTAAGATGGCTCAGTAGGCACCAGGCTGAAACGCACTCGGAAAAGTAGAGGGGGGCAACTATAAAAAACAAAATGTAAACAATGTGGGACGAGAAAAAAACAGACAAACTCCCCAGAACAGAACTCCCTGGAAGGCCAATAAATCTGGGAAAAAAGGAGGATCTTTGTATTAATGCAAAACTTAATGGATGAGAATATTGTAAAAGTATAAACATTTTAGTCGATTATTTCCAGTCTGACGGTGTAAGTTTTGTTGCTCATTTGTAACAAAGAGCTCAACCAACTGACACACCTAAACTAAAATTGTACCATGACAATAGTGAGTGTAGGGTCTTTAATTAGTTCTAGTTCTGTGACATTTCTGTTACTACGTTTGTAAAAAAACGCAGTCAGAGCCCTGTCTTGTCTTTGACGTTTTCTTCAGCAAAAACTTTAACGTTCATTGAATTTATTCTTGGTAAAAAAAAAAAAAACCTGATTCTTATCAAAGACTATACATTTTTAAGAACAACTAGATTTAGGCATAACAGCAGGATACAATTTGTCTCCACTAGATGAAATATAAAATACTAAATGTTTCATGTTGAAACTGTCCCATAAAAAACAAGAAGACTCATGGGGGGATTTGAAGAGGCGCAGAATGAATAGTGGATTTGGTGATTCCTCTGCTCCAGATGCTGTAGACAGAGGCCTGATGTTCTCATTAACGGGGAGCCTCATCAGTCTCAGCTGTCTGTCGTTTGTCTCTGTCGGCTTGTGATCTGTGGCTCCTGCTGTGAAATATGGGGCTGTTCTGTGTCTTGAAAAACTTACACCATCATTATACGTACATAATGGGGGAACAAAACCAAAATGACATCTCAGACATCTACAGACTGTGATTCTTGAACATTTCTTTTTATTCAAGTGTTTTTTCATGCAATTCTTTTAATAACATGTCATTTTTGTCTACAAACAAATTGGAAATGGCTGAGCAACAGGAGTTTTCTTCCACCTCTGGACGTGTGGCTCAATCGTCAATTGTAAATCAAACACAAGAAAAAGGTGAACACAAAGAAGGAAGCAGGGAAATTAGCACACAGCAGGATGTTTTACAATAATAGGTGTGTCCTATTAAAATAAAAAGTAAATCATGCGTATGTTTCTTAGCCTCAGAAACAAAATGGACTGAACAGATTAACATGTTCAAGAGGCGTTCATGAGACATACAGAATTTAAACATTCATCATCACATATACAGTATAAATTATTCAAATGTAAATAACAGAAATAAAAATATAAAAATATAGAAATAAGATCTGAAAGTAACATAAAGCCATGTAGGGTGATTAAATCATTCCGATTTAAGCATTTATACATTCTTTAGACATATAATTTAGCTTTTTGTTTTGAAGGTTTTCTAATGACGTAAAATGAATAGAATTGTTGTAAATTGGCAAATATTGTGAGGATTGGTATTATTTGTCCACTTGTAACAAGGTCGTATTATTAGAAAATATCAGAAAATATATTACAAAAAAGTAAATATCCCTTTTACCGAGTAAGTCACACAATGATCTAAAAAAAAAAAAAAATTGATATTATTACAACATAGGCTAACTTTATTTATAAATAAACTGTAAAACAGAATCATTTTCTATGTTACAAAATGTATGGGTGACATTTTAGTACTATTTTTTTCATAAATCCATGTGAAATCTCTTTGACTTTGTTAACAAATATTTGTTATCAAGACCAAGATTTTGAAACAGGGGGAAAAAAGTTATATCCAATAATCGTAGTGCCTCTATGATTACACTATCATAGTGGCAGACTGTTGTAAAATACACACAATACAGAAATATGCTGAAAACACTTATTTTTGCATTTGATGGAACTGAAAAGGCCAGACTCACCAGCTTTCAGAGGGTCGAGTGACAATGGGCATCACGTTACATCTGCATTGCACGAGCTGACTTTGAAAATTTGGCAATGGTAAGGGTGGAGAGAGATAAAGAGGAGTCCAGAGGTTTTTGGGGGGCACTCACCTTCACCTCAGCCAATATCCGTCACCTGCTCCCCGTCAGCCATCTTGAATATCTGATCAAATCAGGCATTAAGATGGCTCCACTCACGAGCCTAATATAGGCAAGATAATCAAGAGTTCTGATATCAACGATGATTAACTCTCCTACTGACTGTCTATGCAAAATACAAAGCTAAAAAATTGCTAAACAAAAATCGAGCCCCACCGTAAACCCCCCCCGCCCTTTCACCTGGTCCCAAACTCTCCTCTCTCACCCGCTATAAACCAAAACAAAAGCCCCGCCTACGCCTATCCCCCCCTCGCCTTTCACCTGGTATCTCCCATAAGCTAGGATGCGCTGGGTCTCAGCGTTGCCAGTACTTATAGTCATAATAGAAATCAAAAACCAACTCGGGGCCCTGTGTAAAAAAACAGCCTCCCCTAGTGCTATTTCTGTTGTAACATCACACAGATGGGAAAAACAAAATGCGAGTCAGACTGCCCAATCTGAGAAATTTTGATTCGTATTCCCTGTAAAAAGATAACGCCCAGTCTCACTGAAACTAGTCTGAAACTGGCGGTGCTAAATGTCAGATCCTTATGTAAACAAATCATTCTTAATTAATAATTTTATTTCTTCTTATAATCTTATTGATTTTCTGTTTTTAACTGAAACATGGCTTGACAAAAAACACAGGAAATTTAGTTCTAAATAGAATCTGCTCCACCCAACTTTATGTTTGAATCTGAAACAAAATTCACGAGAAAACAAAAAGGGAGGAGGTGTTTGTAGCTTTTGTTTTAGAGATTAAAAATAGTTCCCCACAGGTTGTCCTTTGGGGTGTTTTCAACATTTGAGTATGTATCCTTTAAAATTTAGCTAAAACAGTCTCCAGCCCATTCTCTGATCATTGTTTTATACAGCCTCCTCAGGACTGAAGCCAAAGTTTTATTGATGATTTTACTGAGAATGCTTTCATCAAAGTATGCACTTAAAATATCTATTTAATAGATAAAAGAGTATCCCATGATCGACAGTGTCAAAAGCAGCACTCAGATCTCACAGAATTAAAGACTGAGGCCTTTGCCTGCGTCAGTGTTCAGGCGTATGTCATTTATCACCTTGACAAGAGCAGTCTCAGTGCTGTGATGAGGTCTAAAACCTGCTTAAAAAACATCAAATTAGTTGTTTATTAAGAGGAAAATCCGTGCCAGCAGCATACACTGTGTCCTCAGTGTTCAAACTCTTTTTGTAGATTTAAACTGCTGTACAAAGATTGTCTCTGGTACTGAGCTCCTCTTGAAGTTCTTGCATTTTCTTTTGAGATAGATCATGTGCGTCCTTCTCGTACTCTGGGGCACTCAGATATGCGTCTGAGGCGTCTGACACCGTCCTCCTCAACTCACTCCATGTGCGTCTGTACCATTTGTATGTGTTTGAAAAAGATGAACTGAAAACCAGTGCTTAAAAAGACTACTCACCAAGTTGCACTCAGTGATAACCGGTATAGGAGGGGGTCCATCTTAAAATTGACCGCCACCAAATGTAATTGACCGCCACCTAGTGTAGCTGTACGTCCCAACCAAGACAGGGGATAGAGAAAGAGAGAGAAAGAGACAGGAGAGAGAGAAAAGAGAGAAGAGAAGAAAGAGAAAAGAAGAGACAAGAAGAGACAAAAGAGAAGAGAAAGAGAGAAAAGAGAGAAGAAAAAGAAGAGACAAAGAAAGAGACAGAAGAGAGAGAAAGGACAGGAGAGAGAGAAAGAGAGAGAGAGAGACAGGAGAGAGAAGAAGAGAGAGACGATCGTGAGAGAAAGAGAAGAGAAGAGACAGAGAGAGAGAGGAAAGAGGACAGAGACTGGAGAGAGAAAAGAGAAAGAGAGAGGAAAGAACTCAGAGAGAGAGAGAAAGAACAGGAGAGAGAAGCGAAAGAGACATGAGAAGAAGGAAAGAGACAGGAAGAGAGGAAAAGAGACAGGAGATGAGAGAAAGAGACGCGGGTGAGAGAGAGAAATAGAGAGAAAGAGACAGGAGAGAGAGAAAAGAGACAGGAGAGAGAGAAAACGAGAGAAAGAGACAGGGAGAGAGAAGAGACAGGAGAGGAGAAGAAAGAGAGAAGAGAGGAGAGAAAGAAAAGAAGAGAACAAAGAGACAGAGAGGAGGAGAAAGAGACAGGAGAGCAGGAGAAAAGACGAGAAAGAGCAGGAGAGAGAGAAAGAGACAGTGAGAGAGAGAAATAGACAGTCGAGAAGAGAGAAAGAGAGACAGCGAGAGAGAGAAAAGAGAGAGAAAGAGAGAGAAAGAGACAGGAGAGAGAGAGAAAGAGAGAGAAGAGGTAGAGAGAGGAGAGAGAGAGAAGAGAGGGAGAGAGAGAGAAAGAGACAGGAGAAGAGAGTAGGAAAGGAGAAGAAAAGAGGAGCGAAAGAGAAAAGAGAGACCAAAAGAACAGAAGAGAGAGAAAGAGACAGGAGAGAGAGAAGAGAGAAAAGAGGAGAAAGAAAGAAAAAGAGCAGACAAAGAGACAGAAGAGAGCAGAAAGAGACAGGAGAGAGAGGAGAACGAGGAGAGAAAGAGAGAGAAAGAGACAGGAGAGAGAGAAGACGACAGCGGTGAGGAGGAAGAGAAGAGAGACGAGATAGAGAGAGAGAAAAGAGAGAGAGAAGAATAAGAGAGAGAGAAGAGAGAGAGAGAGACAGGGGAGGAGAGAGAACAGAGACAGCGAGAGAGAGGAAAGATGAGAGAAAGAGAGAGAAAGAGACCAGGAGAGGAGGAAAGAGAGGAAAGAGACAGGAGAGAGAGAGAAAGAACGGCGAGAGAGAGAAGAAAGAGGACCAGGAAGAGAGGAAAGAGAAAGAAGAGAAAAGAAAAAGAGAGACAAAGAGACAGAAGAGAGAAGTATACAGAAGACGGAGACACAGAAAGAAAAGAGAGAGAGAAGAGAGAGAAAGAGACAGCGAGAAGAGAGAAAGAAGACAGGAAGAGGAGAAAGAGAGAAGAGAAAGATCGAGAGAGAAAGAACAGAGACTGAGAGAGAAAGAGAACAGGGAGAAGAGAAAAAGACAGGAGGAGAGAACGGAGAAAGAGACGGGAGAGCAGAGAGAAAGAGACAGGAGAGAGAGAAAGAGGAGAAGAGAGAGAAAGAAAAAGAGAACCAAAGAGACAGAAGAGCAGAAAGAGAGAAAAGAGAGAAAAGAAAAAATAGAGGACCAAAGATGACAGGAAGAGAGAGAAAGAGCAGAGAAAGAGACAGGAGAGAGAGAGAAAAGAGACAGGCAGAGAGAGAAAGAGAGCAGAAAGAGAAAATCCTGTCCAATAAGAGCTAGGGACTGCTATGGCAACAGTAAAAAAAAATCTTAATTTCAAAGTTCATAAACAAACAAGCTAGTTGATAAATAAAAAATACCATCTTTTAGGTGCAGAGACTTGGACAATACTGAAAGTTAAAAAGAATTATGTGCAGTGTATAAAAAGCGTCAAGCACCAGGGATCCAGGGTAGTGGATGGCTCTACCCTCGAGTAACAAAACATCTCCATGGAGGTGGCGGACCCCACGTTAGTCTATATTTACTGTTGGTATTTTCATGTTTTTGAATGCCTAACAAAGCCAATATTCCTCAATGTTTGTGTCCCACTGCTGGTTGAAGTAATTATAATTGACTTGTACCATTGGAACAGTAAACGCTGTGGGTTTTCTCACTGGCTCTGCTTGTTGCCAGAACAGTTGCTAATAAAAAAATGGACTGTCTCTTTGAATGACAGGAGGCTGTGGGGTATACTAACGCAGGTGCTGCCGACGTCCACATGTTTCATAAATAATGCACAGCTCTATTTATATGAAACAATGTGACAGCCACGAGCGAGAACTCAAAACTATGCGAGAAGCAAGAATTGCTGGAGTCTGCTTCTGCAAATGAGAATAGTATAGTGAATGTCACTGACCATAATAAAGTTTCAGAGTTTTTCATTACGTCGCTCTTTGAAACATGGAGAGAGAGATTTTATATAATATATATATATAGAAAATATATATATAATAATTAATACGATATATAATACGATAAAGTAGAAGATAGATAGATCAAGAAATATTATTTACATACCACGTCATATACATACATACAACAGACAACATTACCATATATATATATATATATATATATATATATATATATATATATTAATATATATACGTATTATCTCTTCATATATCGTAGCTATATACAATACAATTATAAAACAATGTATGCCTAGCACATGTCTTCGCAGCAGCGGACATTCACTGTAGACACTATGGGGTATTGTTCCTGTAGTGAGATCATGTGGAGTCATAACATCACATAAAATAGATCAAACTACAGAACAAGCAGCACCGCGTGAAAATAAAATAAAAAATTAAATACAGTCGTGTTTGTTGCTTTGTTTTTTTGTTTTTTGAGTGTGTAAAATACACATAAAAAAAAAGTTTTAAAAAAGTTCAATACTTCTGGAATGCACGTATCTATAGTAAGACTGGATTGATAGCCAAAATCACTAGCACTTATTTCATAAGCATAACCACACTCCAATCAACCCAATGCCTTGAAAAGGACAATCAACAAGCCAAACCTCAACAATAGCACTTTTGCAAAGCTATTTAAAATTGAAGCTGCTCTGTTCGTGCAAAAAAATAGAGTGGTGTGGCTCTAAAAATTCGACGTCGATTCCTGACCCTCCCACTAATCCCTTATCCATTGTCCAACGCTTCATCTCCAGACTCAGAACTCCACACCCATCCCACGGAACACCTGTAAAAGGGCAGTCAAGTTATAATGAGAGCCATTTTTGCTAATTATTGATATATGACAATATTAACTGTCCTATCACGGCTGATCCTTATAAAACTAAGAGCGACCTAAACCAGTTCCACACAGTAGTAGTACTGTAACAACCCATTACCTCCAACTGTGTTAGAGTTTAATAGAGAACCACCAGATTATGTAAACTAACTACATGGAACGCAACATAAATAAATCTACAAAGTTTAAATAGTTACAATGGGGTCCTAAAAATGTCCTATAACGTGCCTCTACCAGAAAGACTTTGTTTATTCTGTGGGCTCGCGGCTGAAAAAGTTTCTGAGAACCCCTGAAATCACCCACTGGTGACCACATCTGTACCTGAATGTCTAAGATTAGCCATTTCTTTATTCAAAATTGCGTGTGTGTTGTGGTAGGGTGTGTTATATAGTTACATAGTGTATATAATATATATATATTATATAATATACCACACACACACACATATTATAACTTATATTACATTTATATATATTTTATATATATTATTTTATATATTCCACATATTTAATTATATATATATATATATACTATATATATATATATATATATATATATACTATATATATATATATATAACTATATATATATAATATATATATATATAATAATATATATTAATATATTATATATATTATATATATAAAACACCCTGGCTATATACCTTATATATAAAAGATCCTGTTTGGCCAGTGTGAAGGTTTGGAAACTGATTCTTAGCCTATAGACAGAAGATAATTGTATAACCATGTGGCAAAAAAAAAATGACCGTGCACAGCAGATTCAGGATCCGCTCTGGTCGTGTTTTTCGTGATCTCTATGTGAGTTTGAGACTACAAATTTAGACATATACGTAGCACTTGCTACGAGTGGTCATTCGGAGGCAAATCTTTAACTAAAACATTTTTTTTCCTGCGTAAGCATCGCTCTCATTGATCTGCTGACCACCTTACCAAATAAAAACTGGACTACATTTTAAGTTGTACCATACATCTACAATCCAACACAAAGCACTTAACACAGATCCTCATGAACTCGTGAAAGACATTCAGTGATATCCCTAATCCTCCTCATCATTTGCTATATTTATACTTAACCATAAATTTTGCTCAGGACCAGTCCTTCTGTTGGTATCCTGTCCAAAGTGTTGTAAATGGCCTCGGGGACATTATATTCCGTCAAATTCAAAGCCTAAGGGAAGGCCACAGTCGTTAGAATGCCTGACTCATTCAACGAGGTGAATGTCGTGAATTAAACTTTAATAAAGACGATGCATTTATCGTTACTTTGCGTGCATATTCTACAGGCAGTTTAATTGAGAAAGATTTCACGCAAGAGCCACATTAATTGTGCCTCCAATGTAACAATTGATTTATGAATGTAAACAGTAAAAATCAGGATTACCAATGAATCACCTTTTCCTGGCCTTTTGTAATTGAAAGATTTCAGGCTGTATTTGGATTTAGCGTGTAATGACTTAGAGTTTCACTATGGATTGCCAGAACCTCATTTCCTGACATCTTCGCGTCGGTGCCAATGCTGAACAGTGCACGGGCGTGGAATTCTAAAAGAGGGGATCATGCTGAAATATGAGGTGGAGTGAGGCAAATTGAGGGGGCGTGGTGTGGTGCATTCTGTGAATGGCCAGAATCATAAACTTCAAAACTAGTGCCCTGGAGTCGTGTCACTATCTCCATGTGGACAAGATAATCATAATAAAACAACCTTCATGGGCATAAGAACACACATAACACACACGTAAGTTATAGAATAATGAATACAGTCCAAATTTACGTGGTAACATTTTTCTCCCAGTCACGTAAACAGGGCTGCGCCGTTACGCACCATCACCATCATATTCACTCAACATCCTTGGCCCAGTGTGTATAAAACTGGCTCAGACTGACAGCACAACACGAGAGGACTTCGTCCGCACGTACCATCAGACTTTAGGCTCCGGCACTCGGCTCCGGAGCAGACCAAAGTGCGTGACCATAGCTATGGGAACATATTTTGTTTGGGGGTGCTGAGAATTAAGACCTAGAACAAGGTAGACAGCAGGAGACAGATGAGCTCACACGTACTGCTCTCTGTTCTCTTTTCCATCTGCAGAGTCCACACACACACCACTGTCCACATTAACCCCTAAGTATGTTCTGTTCAAAGTTTTCTGGTAAAAGGACCCTTGCTTTCAAAAAGGCCACGGTCTTTCTTTGCCTTTGGAGGGTTATGTATAGAAAATACAGTATTGAGGTGCACTAAAACCACATCATATCAGTTTGAATGGGATCCCCCATATTTAGATGTTTAGAATGGCTCCTTGCCCATGTGTACTCGCATATGCACTTCTGGTCGGATACAGAGAATGTATTTCAGAGAACTGTTTTTGCCACGTATTGCTGTATGCACTGAAATACATTTATGACCGCACCATTCATGTTAGGGCACACTTTCTACTTACTTTGTACAACAACATTTTTAAAGTAATAAATGATGTTATCTCAAGAACAAAATCCTCTATGCATCTCTTGCCTAAATCACTCTTTTGTATCTGCTTTTTTGCACAATAATACAAATTAAAATTGTTGTTATGTGATAATAATGTGATAATAACAAAATAATGACAACTATAAGGTGGGTGGTATCTTCTAATGCATTACACTTTTATTACAGCATTATTAAATGTGCATGCTTATTACTATTAGTGCATGCCTATTACTATTAGTCTCACACTCTCCCCTCACAAAGTCCAGAAAAGCAGGTCTTCAACCCCAGAGCCATGGTCACAAGTGTGGGAGTCAGACAGACAGGTACTACGTGTCCATAACAGTTCGTTGCATGGTGTATCTCCGTCTTCAGCCATGTACATTGGCAGACACCACTAGCCGGGTGATATCTAAACAATAAAGTACCTCTACTGAAAGATGATTCTCATACTCCTGCCGGTGACTTATCGTACAAGCTGATAATAGGCTGTTATGTAAACACTTGTGTTTTGCTTGTTTGTGTTGTGTCTTAAAGTATTAAAGTGGCAAATTTGTGGTACATACATATGGTGAGACATAACACTGAAACAATTGTAAAACAAGCAACCAACCAATTAAATACTGTATTTAAGTTTTTCATGTGTAAGAGAAGGTTGATCTAATGTGTCATAGGTAAGTGTTTGGCATTCTGCATCTGAAAGGATATTGCCTCCAGATGGCTGGCTCGTCTTCCTCATCAGATGAAGTTACTGTTTTTTCACCTGCTGCAGGGCTGTCATCAGCTTCATCACGCGCCGCCTCCTCCAACTCGACCCTCGCAATGTTGCAATTTTATCCCCCATCAGCAGAACCTTCTGGTGCCCCTCCCGTAGTTTCCTGTCCAAAACTCAGTTGTCTGGTGTCTAGGTTTTTTCATGCAATCTGCAACTTTGCTCCAGCAGGACCTTCTGATGGTAGGATGTTCTGTTGGTAGCTTGAGATGATGCTTGCCACTCTGATTCACGGTCCAAAACCCTCTGTGCTCATGCTAAGATTGAGACTTTTTAAACTCCATCATCAATGGCAGATATCACACGGGGCAGTCAGCAGGGAAGTTTTTCCGTGAATGACACGGTCTGTCCTGGGCCTCTCTCAGGTGTATATCACATAAACAGGTGTGTAAGAGTTTCTTTTCAACAACAAAAAATAACGTTGTCCCTTCCAGTAATACCTGCGTTTCCCTCGGCCACCTCGCTGAGAAAAGTTGCGGACTAGCACCCGCTTCCTGGTTGTACCTCTCAAATGTAATTTTGGCGATTACAAATGTATTTACTTGTAAAAGTAAGTGGTAAGTCATAGTAGAGCTAATAGTAGAATAGTTTTAGACTCAAATACATATACAAAACTTTTCTAAAGCCCACGCGTAAACTACAGCTGTAAAATAGGGCCTCTGGCTTTGGTTTAAAGATTATTAAATGTGCACTATGTAACCCGGCTTTGTCTTCATGGGGATGATTTATGATTCTTTAGCTTAGAGATTAAAGGCCAAATGATTCATGCATTCATTTTCTTTTCTTTATTTTTTTTCACCCTCTTTTTTGAGCAATAATACAGTTCAATTCAATCATTTGGTGTCAAGTCGACTAATTTTGACTAATTTCAAAATGATTGCTGTCTAGTCAACCACTAAAATAAATCATTAGCTGCAGCCCTATTCCGCATACTGCTAGTTCTACTAATACGAGATGGATAGATAGATGGACCCAAACACATCAACACAACAACACATCCGTATGTATTCAAAATGTATCTTTGACTACATTTTATCAAACAATAATAAAATGTTGACTCTTCTGTTTCACAACACAATATGCAATTCAGTTCATTCTCATGTACAGATGTAATGAGGTGGAACGAGGTGTGGCTGAATGAAAGCTTTGCGTCCTATATGTCTTATTAGTGCGCTGAGCCTGGCTGGAACGTGGTGAGGCCAAGTTTTATAGTCACAAATACGTGTTGATTGTCTTTTACCATTTATTGTATATTTGTTTTTGGTTTTTTTCTTTTTCAGGAAGACATGATTGTACTAGATGACATTCACCGACATTCATGCTTTTTCCATGTCTCACCCTCTGTCCTCCGACAAAAAGGACATCCTAAAACCAGAGCAGATCAGTGAGCAATTTGATGCCATCTCATACAGAAAGGTATTGTCCTATAATTAGATTGGTTCCCAACCACTGGTCTCGAGTACTCACACTCCAAATACCCCCTAACTTGCGTACTAGGCAGATAAATCTGTTTTTCATTTTCTACAGCTTGTTGCCGTTAGAGGTCACTGGCTTTGGGCCTTAGTACACCCTGAACAGGGGCCAGACAGTTGCAGGGTTATTTCAGAGGTATAATACACACTGACAACCCTTCACTCTCACATTCAATCACGCATTTAAATTACACAGACACATGCATGTCTTTGGACGATGGGAGTAAGTACCCTGAGAGAACATGCAGACTCCACCCAGAGAGGTCATGTGATGTTGGTCTTGCCCAGGAATCAAACCCATGGTCTCCTTATTGGGATGCGAGAGCTCTAACCACTCTGCACGATGCAAAGGTTAATATAATAAGAACCACAGATTCTTTAATTAGAGACATGGCCAAAGTGTTCCATTAAGTTAAATTTATTACAAAAACAAATTGATCTATTTTTTTATTTTATTACAGTGACATTTAGTTAAAGTGCATGTTTCATGATGGTTACCTTTAAAACAATAGTCAAAGTATTACAAATGTCAAATGAGAGAAAGATTTTGTTACTTCAAACCAAACTTACATAACAGGGCGAGCTGCGGTTCAGGCAACAAACCAAAAAGGCAGCAGTGGGAAAAATAGTTTTGCTCTGCGATGTGCACACTGACAAATATGAGGATCTATTGTTTTACAGGTAGTCAGGACATAAGAATCTGCTCACTGGACCATAGTGACCCACACACCCAGTCTACAGCAACCACACACAAACACGTGCACTGAAGCGCTCCCTGGACCAACAAGAGGCTGGGTTCAGAACTAAATCTTGTCAATATTTAGGAATAGTTGTTGCATTATTTACCTGCTCGCATGGAGGCCCCGAAAGGAGACCTGACAACGATAGCACATGACTTTTATACCGAGGACAGCTTATTATTATTATTATTATTATTATTATTATTATTATTATTATTATTATTATTAATAATAATAATAATTAATAATAATAATAAAAATAATATGTTTAATGCCGTACTGTGGAAGTGGCATAACAGGCAAAGAAGTAACATCTCTATGAAGATGAGCAGGTGACGAACATTCAGAAAAGTTACAGTGCTACTTTAAAAGAAAGGTGGAAATATTTTTCAACATTCAGATGATATAAGGGCATTGCATCGCAATGACAAGAGAATTATATCTGTCTTGCGTTGGCTGATATTTTATCATTCTTGGTTTGCTCGTTGCATTTCAAAACACAAAGGCAGGATTAAGTTCTGTTCATTGAAAGGCCATTGGATTTATTACACTTTTATGGAAATTAGCAGCACACTTTAGCTCATAATTCCATCTTAATAAATATTTGAAAGCCCTTAACGCACTCTTATGTTCTCCTCAAATAATCATTTACTTAAGAAGTGCACTGACTTTTTTTCTGTATTTCCATTATGAGATAGCTATACAAGATATTCTTGAAGTTGGAAATTTAACGTGTGATTCCAGGACGTCTAACAAAACGAAAATTAAGCAGGAAAAATAACAATGTCACCAACCTATCCAGAAAAGTGGGAAAGTGTAAAAACGATGTTATAGTATCTTCTTATTAAAAGCCATCATACGAAACAAAACAGCAACAAACAGCATTTAATTAAAGTCTACATTAGGACCAAGTCAATATAGCTTTATGTTTATATGTCCTGGAGCGTTGAGAAAATTAAACATTCCACAAACATGGATTTTTAGTTCTCTCATCTATTTATGTACTTTCAATGTTCTGTTTATCCAGCCTTCCCAATTATTATTATTATTATTATTATTATTATTATTATTATCCAGGAATTTCCTTCACCAGGCACCAGTTGTTTGAGAAAAATACTGAAACATGCTATTCATACACTGAAGACCACTGCCATGTTCGCAATAACCATGGAAGAATTAGCATAATTCTTCAAACAGAAACACTTAGCCGTTTTATTTACTTTTTCAATTCGCATTTAACATTTGTGTTTGAAGCTTCAGGCTAAAAGTATGTATGACTGAATAAATTAAGACGTAGTAAGTATATACAATGTGCTGCACCATGTAAGTGCTCTCACTGCTTTAAGGGAAACGATTATAATGTTTGGATTTTAATTTACTCTGCAAATAGTATAAGAAAGGACTACTCTTGACATTATGGAAAGACAATTGTCAGAAAATTGCTGAAATCAGACGTATTGTAATTGAAATGGGGGAGAGAAGCATGGAGAGACATTCAGTAAAATTTCCAGGAATCGACCTTTGTTTATTCAGTTCAGGTAGATATTCATAACACTCATCATTGATACACAGACCATTGTGTTTTGCCTTTTTGTTAAGTCAATTATTCAGGCTATATTATTATTTCTTCTGATCAATTTGATAGTTTGGAAAACAGCCATTTGCAGTTATAATTTCAAATTTCCTTCCACGAGTAGATGCTATGGAAATGTCTTCCATTAATCATTGTCAGAAAACGTTTTCACTCGCAGTTTGGATTCATTTCAGAAACATTCCTGTAATAAAACATTCCTAAACTAAGAGTAGATTCAAAACCGTAATCCCTTGATAGTGGCGCACCAGGTTTTCATTGTATCGTTGATGCATGTTACCGCTGGGAATTAAAACCAAGAGAATTTAATTATTTTCCAATGCTTTCATCTTAAGTGAGAAATGCAACTTTCGTGCAATTACTCCAGAGTTTTCCAAAGTGCCCATTACAAACTGAACCTCTCAAATCCATCTGCACTAAAACCTTTCTCCAGTTGAGGGAATATAAATGTGCTGTAGGTGCTGGCCATTACTCGTTGTACAATGATTGATGCAGTGAAGCAACGCAAACAAAAGTGCATCCATCTCCTGCTCCTCTAGGCTCCATGACAACACTATGCTTAGTAACACAATGTTCACAATGCACGGGTATTTTTCTTTCTTTATCAGCAGTTTTCACACTTGCTTCACGTGAAAATAAAACTTGTTTTTATTGTGGCCGCAAAATGTCGCAGTGATGGCTAGAACTGTGAAATTGAATGGATTAATGTATATATGTTTTAAATTTTTTATTTAGAGTTTAATCTTTATGTCAGGGGTTGCCAGTCTTGCCACACAGTGAGTTTGGTATTTTATTTATTGACGTTTCTATCAATCCATCCAGGGGCAGATGTTGCTTCTGACTAGCAAAAATAGGAACTGAATAACCAATCAATCAATCAATCAATCAATCCAACAGCCAGGTGCTTCACAGAGGCAATAAAAACAAGCACTCCTTAAATCATTAGTAAAGATGACATCGTGTTATATCAGTTATCAGTTATAGAGCTCAGGAGGAGGGCCGTTACTGAGCACATACTGAAAAGGCACAACTGACATCGCCCCACTTCTTGAGAGGGGGAGTGGGACCACTGAGAGCCTTGTGCGCGAACAGAAGCACTTCAAACTCCACGCTGAACTGCACTGGGAGCGGGTGAAGAAAGGAGGACAGGAGTGAAGTGGACATGTTTAAAAGGCTTTGGAGATGTCGCCTTCTGAACCAGCTGAAGCCTGTGGTGGAGGGATTCGTTCAGTTCAGTTGCTCTCAATTCTCGAGCTGATGAAGGCATGAATGGCCTTCTCCAGGTCAGCACGGGACACAAAAGGGCTTTAGCCAGGAGCCTAAGCTGGAAAAAAGTTAACAGCATTCAATTGATTAATTAAATATTTATTATGGTATTAAAGTCTGACTAGACCGCTCTGTGGTAATCAAATCACTCAACTTGAGCTTTTCTTCAGTGACTTGCACTTGTGGCTGAACTCCAAAACAGCTGTATATGAATTAAGATCATCCAGCAACTTTTGTGTCAAGCCACGGGATGGTGCATTGAATATTACATTATTCCACATTACACACTCATTTGTATTCAGAGAATAACCTCTCTCTCTCTGTGTCTCTCGTGTACTATATCCGCCGTGTGCATGTGGTGTGTTTCTGAAGCTTCTGAAGTCTCTGGATGCATTAGCGGGATGTGCTGTTCTGTTGGAGGAGATGAGAATGCATTTTGGGCTTGTAATAACCCGATGAGGAAGATGAGCTCACTTGGCATGGCGCCATGTCATTTGGACCAGTCTCCTTCAAGTTACCGTTCCTTGGATTTATAGAACTCTTCTCTATAGTTTGCAGAGGAAAAGTACTGAATGAAGATAGAATAGATTAAATACAACCGTCTGTTTTCATTTTGTAAGATAGATTGTTCTTTCTATTCAATATAATTTTGCAACGCACAAAAGCACAACAGCAGTTGCCTCAAAGGGTGACAATAAAAAACAAATTAATGTTCAAGGGAAATTAACAAATGTCCCAAGCTCCCCTGTCCTGAGACCCTCCTTCTCTGCAAGGAAACACTACAAAACTCTTTGGGAGAAAGTAGAAACCTCGAGGAGAACCATAGGGAAGGAGGTATCTGACTCCCACGGACGGACAGGCTGACGCGCCTCAATTTGCACTCAGGAGGAGAGAGGGTGGTTTATCTGGCCAAGACAGTTCATCCAGGCAGATGAAGAGCATCCGAATCTACATGTCAGCATCGGCAGTGTCCGAAACAGTACCACTCCCTGAGAGGAGTGGAAGAAGGAGAAAAACATGTGAACAATGAGAAATGAACAGAACTAAAATATTCAATATTGTTGATAGGAAAAGTAGTCAGAGGCTAGCAGAGGCTCGTGCTCAAACTGCAATACTTCCTCCAGCATAGTTGCTCCTCCTAGGGCAGTGTAGCTGGGAAACTGTACGTTTTTTTTCTGTTCCTAACTGGCCTGACCATAAGCTATTTCAAAGAGGAACGTCTAGAGCCTTTTCTTCAATGAAGAGACTGTGTCGGCCTCTTTAACATGGACAGGGAGATGATTCCATAACACACAGGAGCATGGTAGCTAAACGCTCTCCCTCCTACTGTGCTTTTAGTGACTCTTGGGACCACCAGGAATGTTATCTTTGATGTAGGATGGGGCCATGTCAATTATGGCTTTGTAAATCAGGAGGATGATTTAAAATTTGAATCTGAACTCAAGAGGAGCCAGTGAAGAGACTCGAGCAACAGCGTGTGTGCTCTCTTCTTTTAGTTCCTGTTAGTCATCTTGGTGCTGCATTTTGAACCGGTTGAAAGCTTTTTATAAGATAAACAAAGGGAGACTAAGGGAAAAAAGGCAGTAAGAAAGAATTTGAGGATTATAGCAACAGAGTGGCAATAATGTGCATTTTATACTGATATGTTGCCAATACAAGCTAACATGTATATCCATTCTAAACAGTGTCTGTTTAATAGATAATATTGATTGATTTCCATTATAGCCTCGCACTGAACAATAGTATTGTGGCTACAAGGTGAGGAAGAAGGTGAGGAACATAGGACTTAAAACGTATATATTTGGTTACTATTTTTTCCACAAATATGATTAGATCTATCAATATAAAATAATTCTACCTATTCAGCCTGGTCTTCTATATGTGAGATTGTAGGAATCTGTCTGTGTGACCGCCGTACATGTGGTCCCATAGATCCCAGAGAAAAGCCCATTTGAAGGTGCAGTGTGCTGTGCCTGCAGGCTGGAGGAATGGTCAGGGGCTTGTTATCTTGTCACGCTCATGTTCTTCGTCAGTACGTCAGTGTCAGTGGCGACACAAAGCAGACATCAGTCATTCTGGAAGGGTCTGTCTGAAGAAGCCTGTCAGCGAATGGACACAGCAGGAAGTTAGAGATTACAGGATTGCAATATTTGACATTGGAGTGAACAATCCTGAAATTATTATGAGTCACCTTCACGCAGAATACAATGTCTATGCTAAAGGTATTCTTAATTTAAATAAAAGCTAAATGAATAAACAGTGTTGGCAAGAATACTTGGGAAGAAAAGCTATTTCGACACAGCCTTCTGAATACATGCATGGTAACATATTCTGTTATCTTTGTCACAAATTAGAGAAGAAAAATTGCAGCACTCTCTAAAACTCACTCACTGCATTCTGAATACCACCAAAATTGAGCGGGATGAAAATATAGATCAAGTATAAACAGAGGTGGATTGTTTGTTAGGTAGGATGATGGGACTCTTCATAGCTTGAACAGCATTGTGAAGATTATAAGTGTGCAAATGCCATGCTTAGATGCCATATAGAGAAGGCAGGTGGTCCGCAAAGATAAATTCATGTTGCGCTAGGCCACCATGACCTCGTCCACAATGTTATCTTGCCCCCAGCACGAAGACAAACCGGTACTCCCACTCCTTTATTTCAGCGGTCATCAAGCTTCTGAATTTGCATTGAAAAGGCTACACAAAGTCTGGAACGTCAATGCCCCCCGAATCCATCTGAATATATAACCTTAAAAATTTAAATATCAATAATATTTGTGTATTTGATTTCAAACTCAATTGCTTGTTGTGTAGACAGCCTTTGCCCCCTTAGAATAGAACATGTTAAAAGCACACACTACACACACAACATACATTTAAGAGAAGCATCACAATAGACAAATAACAATCTCCCCAACAAGACGTCTGTAAGAATTGTTAAAAATAAAACACAAAGGTTAGTTCACGATATGTTCACGCGTTTGATTGTCCAAAAGCCACTGTTTAACACTTCTACTAAAGCTATGAAATGATGTCATGTTCCTCAGTTCTGTGGGGACCAGATTCCAAGAGTGTGCGGTGCGAACTGAAAAAGCAGGCTGTCCACATTAAGTTTTTC
Organism: Chaenogobius annularis; assembly: GCA_015082035.1. Lineage (NCBI taxonomy): Eukaryota > Metazoa > Chordata > Actinopteri > Gobiiformes > Gobiidae > Chaenogobius > Chaenogobius annularis. The sequence goes on from BJKM01000254.1 coordinate 575,404, forward strand.
TTAACGGGATTTTGCAGTCTCCTCTGCTTGAGCCTTGAGTATTTGTACTTAAGTATAATTGTATAAACTGGTTCAATGGGGGAGGAGCCAGACCATGAAAGGTTTTGTAGCGCAGAATTATGTTTGAATAGATGATTAGGTTATCCCAATGTAAGAAATTATATTTGTTCAATATTTTACAATGATGATATGAATTAGATTTTTTTTGCCCAGAGTTTTCATAGTCTGGCTTTCAGGCTTTCAGGCTGTGCAGCTCACAGAAGCTCAGTGCACTGGAGAACAGGGCTGAGAGCACAGAGAGCCAGCAAAGAGCACAGAATAACAACAGAGAGGATAAGCAGGTCGGATCACAGCTGACCCCTCTCACCCTGGACATGGACTATTTGAACCACTCCCCTCAGGCAGGAGGCTACGGTCCATCCGGACCAGAACCTCCCGCCACAAGAATAGTTTCTTTCCCTCTGCCGTTGAACTCATGAACACTTCTAAACACCTTTCACTTTAACTATACTATTCATCACTCACTGCACTGTCACTTTCTGCACTACAACTTTAAACTTAACTGTAAACTTGTGTACATAGCAATGCCTATTTTTATTTATTTATTTTTATTTTTTATTTTATTTTTATTTTTTTTTTATTTTATTTTTATTTTTATTTTTATTTTTATTTTATACTTAGTAATTTTAAATTGTCCCTTAAATGCATGCCCTTTTGTTTGACTGAATATATGTTGTTTTATTATTGCTCAAGTGTTTTGTGTTGCACCTTCATGCCGAGACAAGTTTCCTATGTCTGTGAAGTTTGTTCATTGACAATGGCAATAAACTCTTTCTGATTCTGATTCTGATTCTCATTCTAAGAGCTTCTAAAGAGGCATCAGAGGCTGGAGCTCCACTGAGAAACTCTGACACAGGAGTTGACACAAGTTTTCAGCAACAGGTTAAACACAACTGTGCCACAAGTGTTCTTGTGATTTAAAAAAAATGTCCCATTTGAAACTTGTAGAAGAAGTAGCCTGCAATCATTGTGAAACTTTTGTGCTTATCACATCAAATTTACAACAGTAAAATTTGGATTTGGTGATCTAAAATACCTCAGATTAAAGAAAATTACATCTATTTTGTTGAAAATTACCTGGTACAAAATCAATTCAGAATTCTATGAAAGAATCCTTACTTAATGGAATAATGCCTAAAGGTCTGGGCAAACTGACCCAATGTTAGAGAGTATTGCTGCAGGTGAGAGCAGAGGGCAATTAGAAATAGGTTCAGAGCTAGGGTCAGCACTGGCCGTCAAGTTCAACTACACAGTTCATAAACAACATGTTTTGCTTTTTCATTATTAGTGTACTGGGGTTAAAGTGGGGTTAAAGAAGTTATCTGATTCTGATTTACTGGATGGACAAGGATCAAAAGTTTGCCTTTTTCTTACTGTTACTATTACTATACTTCTACTACAACTTCTAGTGCTATTATTATACTGTTACTATTGCTGCTTCAATAGGGATGTCAAGATTATAAGGTTAATTGATAATCATAATTATTCAAATCAAAATATAATCAGAAGTAAAACATAATAACTGCAACAATTTAAGTAGCAAAAGTCAAAGCAAAATCACTTCACTCTATAAAGTAAGTGTACAGCACTTTTTGGTTTGTTTTTGTCACATTAACTTTTTTTCATTCACTTTTAATTCAGAAAGTTAAAATGATTAAAGATGTTGACAAACATGAGGAAAAATGATGTATTACAGACTATGGTAGTGGAATCAAATTTAAGCTGTCCCTGTTGACGAGGGGCATCTGATGGAAACTAGCCTGTGGCTAAAATCTGGCATATTTACCTATGTATCATATGTTCATTAATATGCACTGCCCCTTTTCTAGAAAAATAAATCAGTGGAATCTGCTTCTGAAAAGTTGTCCCAGCAGCATTGAAGGATGGGGCAAATGCAGTGGACAAATGTCCCTATGGGGACAATAAAGGTTAATCCAATCCAATCGAATCTAATCTATTATACTATGGTAAAGAAAGAAAATAAAGATTTCACACAGTAAATATAACACTTCACACTTGTAACACAAGATTTTATATTCGTGCAGCGTCTACTTTTACAAATCGTTTTACAACTTCTGTGACAAATTGTTGCTGTTCTGCCTTATATCAAACATTACCGTGGGGAAATTCTTGTTATTATCCAGAATGTACCATGGAACAATCGAAAACAAGTATAAAATTCAATAACACACACCAACCTTTTATTTTCAGTGGCTATAAAATGCACTGTGGGTGGTGTTGCTGCAGATGGTGAAGCAAAGTGTGTCATTACTGGGAGCGCTTCAGTGGCAGGTCAGGACCTTGGACAGTGCAGCCCAATGTACTTTACCGAAGCACATCTTCACTGATATAAATATGGCCCTATAATCCGCGCTGGGAATCAGCTCATTAAGCCACTACAGATACAGAAAAATCATGAAACATGTCGGCAGCTTGCATCAACACAATGATCTCAATTTTCCCTCCATGTTCTTTGTTACGTTATGTGCTGTTTGTTGTCTATAATGAAATGTAATGAAAAAACTTTCCATTTCTATTGGTTTGTACATTAAAACATTAAGTGACCTGTTTAATACTCCCTATCATTTCCTCCATCTGGCAAAATGCATCCCATCCAAAGGCTTGAATAAGGTAAAATAAATAAAATCAAAGGTGGATAGTACTCAGTTATATTTAATCAGATGCATTTACTTAAGTGACAATAGTATTATATTCCTTTTTTCGAATATGTTCCAGTTTACAAGTTTAAATTGGTAGGTACCCTCAAAAAAAAGAAAAAGTAATTCACCTACACACCTTTAACATTCGAATATTATATCTTAAAACCAAAATAATTACTGGCACATAAATCCAAAGGCTTGAATTAAATATTGAAATGGTAAAACATCAATAAAATGTTGATGAGGTGATTCAAGACAATTCTGGATACACTGCTGCGTTCCTGCTGCTGCTCAAGAATGTTGGCAATTGTTCATGTGGTGAGTTATGACTGCACCCGACATTTCTTCCCTCACTGTAGAGATGAAATAGAAAGGTGATGAGATCTGGAATACGATGTTCTTTTTTGGTAGAGCTGAGAACAACAGGCTGACAGACCATGAATAAGAAGGTTGCCATAACAGTGACGCATCAGAAAAAACAATATTCATCTTTTATATTATGACGGCAGCAGTTCCTTGTGTTGTCGAGCACAACCGGAAACAAATATGATGTCAACTGCAAAGAGAAGGGCTGTATGTCATGTAAAGCTCTATTACAACGTTTATTGTTACATATGGCTTTAACCTTTGAATGGTTCAATGAACATGATTGTAGTTTAAAAGGGACTTGGTCATTGTTTACAGACGGTTTGTTAAGTTTGATGGACTCAGAGCAAGTAGATCTTTTGCCTTGCAAAGTAGTGTTGACTCACAATAAGAAGTAATGGGACACATTTCTCACAAGACAAGACAATTGATTAAACAATAACAAGGCAAGATGAGATTTCGACTAAAGTTATTATAAATTAATAGCGTGATTCAGCCCACATTTTGGACTCACGTTGCATTATTTACTACAGCATGTGAAGTTCACCAGTGTTAACTTTTGTATTGTACAGGGTGAGCAACACAAAAAATCTCACAAGACACACATCACATGTGTGCACAATCTTCTGGCAATTTGATCTTGCAAGATCTTGTGGCATGGTATTTTAGCCCAAGTGCGCTCCTAATCCTGCTAAGTACAATAAGCCTCACATTGTGGAAATTATTAAGTAAATTATTATTACTGTATATTACAGTATGTCATTTGGTTGGGTTAGAATCCACACAGCATCATTTATGAGCTCATGATAAGCTCATTTCTTCCTGAGGACTGGTGCTAAAGTGAGCTGCAGAAACATGTTTGGTAAATAAATATGTATTTTTTAACCTAAGGTTTACGTATTTATTTTTTAAGGACAATTCAATTCTTCATATAGACGCAAGCAGTTTGTTCTTGCAGAGCCGCAAGAAGAAGAAAAACGTTTTTTGGGCTCAGACGTTTCACACTTAAGAAGTTCTGCTGCTGAATCACTTAAGTCCCGCCCCCTGAACTTTAACAGCTGTTGCTATGGTATTGCTATAGAGATTGTCATACGTACACTGGTGGTACAGTTTTGTTATTATCCATATGGCTGAAATAAGTATTTTGTGTACTTGGGTAAGAGGGTGAATTGTTAACTGCTTAATATATTTTGGATTTTACTTCTGTAAATGAGGGACTGTAGATGTTAACTGGCTACAAGTGCTGAACATCTCCGTGTTATTGTCAACAATATGTCTGTTGTCAAGACAATACTCAAGTCAAGTTTTTGCATTTTTATTTTATGCATTGACAAAGTTAGTTGTCTTTAGGCGCTGTATATCTGAGGATGATCACATTTAGATCATTGTTTTTAATGTATGCCTTTTATGAATGTTTAAACCAAACAGAAAACAAAAAAGTGTTTCAAGAAATGATCAGAAGTTTCTGAACAAGCTTGTTGACAGACATTTGTAATAATGACTCTGTTGTTAGCATCACTGAACATGGTGCTGCTTTCAGTCAGGGTGTGGACAGAGTCAGGGGTCATATAATCATTCTTTTTCCATGAGCTTGTTCGTTCCCGGAAAAGCTACTCTTAATATTTAAACTGTTACATCCAGCCAGAACTGGTCCATGCAGCCGCTGCTCTGACATTGCTCAGTGAAGGGGAAATAAGAAGTGCATGTGATTCTATTTCACTCTAGTCTTTGTTTCACATTCAGGAAATATCAGCTGCAGCCCTCAAAAATAAAACTATGGAATCAAGTTTCAGAATACTTGAAAAGTGCTCCTCGTAAACCTTTCTTTTGAAGAGTACGTAACCTGCTTTGACCGGAATGTTCCACAGCACGGGATTCAACTTGTCTATTTTCTTTATTATTTATTATTTACATTACTTCAATTACATTATTTATTGAATTTATTGTGGAAAAAATACCTCGAAAGACATGTGTTCTTACTGAGAGCGGGGTCGCCTGTCCACAGATCTGACCTGTCGTCGCGTCACCTCTATTATTATTGCCGTACTATGGGACTTTGGAGGCACAGTAATGACTTCTCCATGGAAACAAACAGGTTACAGCATGCACCTTTAAGATCAGCTTTTCTATTCGCAGCATACATGAGCAATAGGACAACTTTAGCTTGAATTTCACGCAGATTGGGCCTTTCCATGTCACTGTAAATGAAAAGTTCCAGTCGTAACACAAACACTGTGGCAGATTGTGGAATTCTCAGGGTTTTTATAGTTGTTTTTATTCTCTGGGCAGATGGTCCAGTGCAGGAATCAATGCCCATTACACTGCACCAATCTTTATGAGGCCAAAGCACCTCATGTCCACGGCTACAAGCCAGAGGAGCGCCGATGTTTCAGAGTAACAGTGTGTTGGAACAGTTATGGGCCACAGACAGGGCTCTGATTGGTTCTGTCAATATGTTGTTACAGAAGAAATCCGTTACAAAACCAGAATCATGGCAATTGTATTTTGTTTGATTTTGTAGTTTTAAGAGTTGGTTTAGACATTTTTCGAGATAAGCTTTGTCAGAACGCAGTGATTTTGGATGTTCTTCTTTGGAACTCAATCTTTTCTGCCTTGTGCCTGGACTCTTCTGTATAGATTATTTTTAAAGTGTGACTTGAGGCTTTATCACATTTCCTCAGCACTGAATGAGTACATGTCGCCCTTCAGTTGGAAGTGAATTATATTTCATGCCGCAGCAATCTTCTTTGACATTTTAGAACATCAAGATCAACATTTGCATATCTGTATTGTACTTTATTTTTGTAGGGATGTGTTATTTCTTGAAGTCTTCTTACTTTTCTTCCTGATAATGATCTGTATTTCTAAACCTTCCTTTTGTTACAATGTGGGAAGCAAGAATATAGTTTCAAATTCTCCAGAGCATTAGATAAGAATGTATTTAGGTCAGTGATTCTCAATGTTAAACCACTTTTCTGCTGCCATATCAATAACTTAGTGTTTTGTGTTTATTATTTGAAAAACTGACCGTACTGCATGAAGTCTCATTCAAAACATGGCTTATCTTTTTTATTGAACCCCAATCTCTGTACACCATTTGAATCCTCTGTGTTCATTCTGATACAGATCCATAGTGACTAATAACTACGCATTTAAATTCCAATTAAATTGCTATTTATTACAATTACACATTTACGGATGGTGGAGTTCCCTGACAGACCCATGCAACAAAGGGAAGCAGACCCCAACTCAAGAAATTGTCTGATTGTCTTGCATGTTTTAAATCATTTTCAAAAAAAACTCTCAGTTTCAGTCCAGTTTCTGTTGGAAAAAGCTGCTTTCAGTCTTAAATGTACCATGCTTAGTGAGCCTTCATCTTTACTTAGCAACAGTGTTTGCCAATGTTCCCTTGAAGGTACAACGGGGGCGCGAATGCATCGCTGCGATCAGATAAATCAATAACGTCTATAGAGTCGACTTTGTAAGTTGCAATAAACTTTCTTGGACGTTTCTAAGGCTGACCGTGTCGATGAACTCGAGGTAAAGGCCGTTAGTGAGTCACGAGTTTCGGTAAATCATAAACCAATTACACTGCAGCAGACATTTCTTTCCTTAGATTATTGTGTTACCAGTCACTTCAGGCCTGTCAGCAGCCCATCAGCGTACGCTAGTCACACCAAAGTAAAATCAATACAAAGCGGAGTGTGAAGTATAAATAAATAAGTAGTGTAATTATGCTCCAAAGGAAACTTCATTTAAGGAGGTCTGAATAAATTGTACAAGCTGTGTTTTTTATTTTCCACAATAAAAACGGCTCATTCACCAAGGTACTATTTGCAGCACGTGCCCCTACTGGTAGAAAATGGCACCTATATTTATACAATACTACAGAGAAAAAAACAATGTATAAACACAACTTTTATTCGATTTGAACACAACAAAATAATTGTGTGCTTGTGTGTTGTCGTTTGTTTTTTTTAAAGTTAATTCCTCAGTGCACCATGGTGAATCTGGTCGAATTAAAAACACAAATTCTTGATACCATAAATTGAATAGCTACTTTTTAAATGTTTTACTCAAAGGGGTATTGAAAAGAAAGTTGACTTTGCTTCCTTGACTTCACAAGTAAAAAACCATGACACAATACAGAGTTCAGAAAGAAAAATAATGACCTGAACCCTTGCCTCACATGACTAATCTTTCTAAACAACGTGGACTTCTGACCTGTATTTTTGTGTTGTTTGTGAGCTGGAAATTTGGGGAAATTGATCTGTTTGGGCAGTTTCTCCCAAGTATATGACTGAGTATATGCAAAAAGAAAATAAACACTTTAAATCCAAAACATCTCTTCAACTTGCAACACAAAGATACAGGTCTGTCTGAAAGAACGTCCCATATTGAAACGGGCAGAGATCCAGATAAACCCAATCAGAAACTGACTTTGAATGACAAATAAGTCTAACATGTGACAGACGAAATGATCATGGCACTTTTGTTTCTTCCATTTTCTGTGAACCATGGAGAGAAAAGGGGCAGGATTTTTTCCTCGAAACAGCAGCCAGTGAAGATGTAGATGGGAACTGCAGCATTTACATCATGGAAAGAGACAACTCCTTCCTCGTAATCAACAAACACACCTATTCTTTGAGGGATACACCTCAGGGTCAGAATGACAAACGGGTTAGTAGCAGCTGCAAGCCTACCATCCTTTAGATAAAGTAGCCAAAAACCAAATGATGGGCATAATGTCAGTTTCCCTTTTCTGTTGATGGACTCTCTGGCCACTCCTAAAAACCACAGAGTTTTTCCTGTGACTTGAACCTCAAAATAAAACCTCCCAGAAGAAAAACTCTGTTGCCCTAAAACAAAAGGAACATGTAAAAATCGTTTAGCGTTGTCCGAGACATTCCTCTGCTCATTGTAATGAACCTGTTTTTGGTCATGAGACAGAACCAGGTTGCGGTGTGCTGTATCAGAGTCCAGAGTTACATCTACTGCACATTTTTGTTTGGCTTTTAGATCCATCTGATACCTTTTGTTTAAGACATCAGTGCAACGTTTTCTCCAGCTCGAACAAAGATCTAACAACAGCTCCTTCAAATGAGGCCTGGCAGATGTTGAGTGCGGAGCAGTTCTTCATGTTTGGATCAGATTTGAGGGAAATAAATGTCTTCAGAAAGTGAACCTGGTCCTGTGAGTTTGCTGGTTTCTCCATCTCGGTGCTTCTGTGCTCCAGCTCAGATATTTGCTTCTGTAGTTCTGTCATCAAGTCACCATTTAGGTTTTCTGTTATCTTGAGTTTCTCTTGAATCTCCTCTTTGAGCTTTTCCATGTTCTTCTGCAAGGCCTGTCCCAGAGCCGTGAACACCTCCAGTCCATCGGCAGTCTCTTTGTCAGCTGCTTTCTGATTGAGCTCCAATGAGGTGCGAATTCTTTCAACCTTCTGCTGTCTTTCCTCTATCATCTGCTTCACCTCTGCTTTCCTCTCCTCACACTCTTCACCCATTGGAACAATATTGTGACTTTTGTGATCAGAAAAAGAGCAGTGGGTGCAAACGCAGATGCTGTCGGTCCTGCAGAAGAGCTCCAAAGGTTTGTGGTGTTCGGCACACAGCCTGCCCTCCAGGTCAGTCACAGGCTCCACCAGCTGATGACGTTTCAACGCTGACACGGTCCCATGTGGCTCCAGGTGGGTCTCACAGAACGACACCAGACACACCAGGCATGACTTCAAAGCTTTTAGCTTTGTTCCAGTACAAATGTCACAGAAAACCTGGTGGTCTTGACTTTGTTCTTCTGGCCTTTCACAAATCTCTACTTGTTCTTCAGGTTTCTTCAAGAACTGAGAAGTCATGTTGGAAAGCAAAGTGTTGACTTTCAACTGGGGTTTTGAGTTGAAATTCTCTTTACAAACTGGACACACACAGGGATAACTTTTGTCCCAGTAACTGCTGATGCAGCTCTTACAGAAGTTATGTCCACATGGAGTGCTGACTGGATCCATCAACACACTCAAGCAGATGGAGCACACAAACTCGTCTTCTGACAGCGTGTAGTTCGCCACAGCCATGTCGACAAACTAGAGAAGATCAAATAATTAAATTAAAAAAGTATCCTTTTTTGCACCATTTAATCCACCATTAAAGCCTTTCCTTTACTTTGCAAAGACTGTACAAAGACATCATTTGTGCCAGTTCAAAAGAGTTCAACGTTTCTGACTTCAGACAGCATATTTTCTTTTGTAAAAGCAGAGCGTATTTTTGTTGGGTGAAAATGAAATAGGTTTGGCAAGATTTCATCAGCCTTCTGAATCATTCATTTCTAAAAAAAAAAAAAAAAATGACAATACATTTTCTTATTTTTAATACATCAAACTCACAGGCTAAAACCTGAGCTATGAAACCTTGAAAGAATTGCTAAATTGCTCTCACCTTTTTTGCAAAACAAGAAATTAAAACTTCAAAGTGACAGGCAAAGTGAAACGGACGCACTCAGCTTCTATGCGTTTAAG